>VXBZ01001445.1:66809-188868 GCA_013399135.1 Heliornis fulica
GGAGGCGGGCGGGGATCACCGCCGGGGCTGCCCGCGGGGCGGGGAGTGCCTACATCAGCCTGCCGGCTCGGCACTCGGGAGCTGCTCGCCGTGCGGGGAAGCTCCGGAGCTGGGACCGGACGGCGGCGCGATCGCGCTGCTGCCAGAGGGGAGCGGAGACGCGCTGAGGAGCCTGCGCGGTACCGGCTTCGTCCGCCTTGGCCCTCTCTCCGCCCCGCTCCCGCCGCGGGCCGCGCCTGCGCAGTGCGTCGGAGCTGTCAAGCGCCCCCCCCCACCTCCCCGCTCCGCCACCGCCTCCCCGCGCTGCGCCGCTCGGGCCATTTTGCGGCGCGATGAGGCGGGAGCGGCGGTGAGCAGCGCTCGGTCCCGTCCCGTTCCTCTCCACACCTCTGGCCTCGCCACGACGGGACCCAGCCCTCCGTGCTCAGGGAGCGAAGGGGGAGGAAGGCCCGCCAGGGGACAGAGCGAGACCCCGAGCGCCCCCCGCCCGCCCCCTCGGCGGCGGCCCTCGGCGGCGCGGCGGAGCCATGAGCTGGGGCACGGAGCTCTGGGTGAGTGAGAGACGGGAGGGAGAGAGCGAGGGAGGGAGTGGGGTTGGCGTTGCGGCGATTCCCGCAAGCCGCCGCTCCCGCCCCGTGTCATAACGGTCCGTGCGGAGGGGCCGGTGCGGCGTGGGGGGGCCGGGGCTCAGCTTTGCGGGGCACTGCGGGGGAGCTCCGGCCGGGGGCTGCTCCCTCCGGGGGGAATCTCTCCTTTCTAGCAACTTTTACGCGCAGCCCCGCAGGGAAAGCCTAGCGCGGGGTTGTTCCTTTTATCTATTTCCTTCATAAAATAATAATTAAAAAAGAAAAACCCCAAGCTCGACAGCACGAAGAGCGACGGCGGCTGTAGAGCGGAGGGAGGCTTTGGAGCACGGGCTGGGGTGGGTTTTGTGTGTGGCTTCTGCAGGAGGCTGGAGCAGAGCCTCCGAGGTGGATTTATGTACAAGGGGCTCCAGTTTCAGGAGAGGGAGCTGCGGGGACGGAAAGCTGGATGATAAAATTCCCTTTCGCTGTCGTTACGGGCTTATTTCCACGCTTGTTTCGAAGGACGGGGGTGTTATGAGAGGAGTTTTGTGTGGTGTGTAAATAAGTACGTTTTATCGGTTTATTTTCAACGTATAAAGCTCCTTGAGTGTTTCTGAAGTGAACCTGGGAAGTATAAATACATTCGGTTTACATTGCTGGAAAATACCGGAGTGTTGAAAGGAATGAAAAGTGGGTAACAGGGATTTGAAATGGCCCCTTGGTAATCTGAGGAAGGAAGGGTAGGCAGAGAAGACAAGTCCTGGAAGGCAGAAGAGCCATACATATTCAGTCACAAAGAGGACATGGTGCAGCCATGTTTGGCAGCGTGATGGTGGAGCGAGGAGCAGAACCTGTTATTGAGGGCTTGTGAGAGTGGGCAGGAGGCTGCAAGCGGTTGTTAATTGGGGTGTGGGACGCTAAGGATCTTTGGACAAATCTGTGCTCGTGGTGGGGGGGAGAGGAGAATGGAAATAGTGTTTTGGATGAAGAAGTCAAGAGTGAGTGGCAGAGGGTCATTGGATTGCAGAGCACTGCAGGATTTTGGTCTTCACGTGTGGGTAGTAAGCAGTGTGAGCTGAGATGTAAGCATATGTAAGCTTTTAAACTGCCTCCATATAGAAAGTTATTTTAAATGTGCTAATTGCTGTCCCTTCTGGACGCCTTACTGGCAGACGGTTAAGTAAGCATCCCATTTTGCTGTGACATTGTAGTTGTGTTACAGCTAGATCTAGTTAGAACTAGACAGTGAATTAGGGACCAGATGCTTACTGAGAGGTGGTTGTGGTATATATGTACATTGCAGAGAAGGAAAGTTGGTTCGTATGGATGAAATATTGCAGTGATGCTCTATTGAATCATCACTATATAAACAGCTCTGCTGCGTGGAAATGTTTCTGGGAAAATTTGCAGTTGCCTTCTGTTTCTGCATCTTGGATGTGTTGGGGGGAGAGATGCAATAGTTTGGGTGGGCTTAGAACCAGTATAAAGATTTTGACTCAGGAATATAGATTCAGAATTCTCAAGGTGGTTTTAGTTATCTTTGTATTCTTAAAAGTGTCCAAACAATACTGAGATGTTTCTGCACAAATAGTGGTAGTGTGTATAAATAGATGTTTTTCTTTTATGTAATCCTTGCAGGTGTGTGTGCAGTTATGTTTTTCTCTTCTGTAACAGTTATAAACTACTGTAACAATTTTTCCCCCTGAAAAATTTATTGTTGAAATGATTGTCTTCACAAGCATAGAAGTGTTTTTTTCATGTTTTCAGTGTAGTACTTGGGGAACTGTAGCAGGTTACTGAGGAAGAGGGCTGGGCCAACAGATTAAGTGATTCTAGATACAAAATTGGCAGGAGATAGTTTAAATTGAGCAGAGTTTTGAAAACACCGTTTTCCGGTGCTTTGGGAATTTAGCTGAAAACACTGATTTCCCCTTCATGTTCTCCCGTTCACCGGGAAAGGAAACCGCACAACCAACCTGTATTTAATATATGCCACCTCCTTTTATTGGTCACAGTGTTTAGATTTTGGTTGTTTGGGGTTTTTTTTAAAGACAAAATTAGATTTCCATTTACCTTAGAACTTAGTATTTATTTAACTAGCCAGGGAATGTTATTTAGGAACAGTTGTAAGCAACCGGTGCTTGTTTTATGATGTCACTGATGTATCATTTGATGCAATAACTTGATGGACTGAAAGCTGAGGCAGAACAAGCATTTTCAACCATAGTTGATAAATTTGGAAATTGCTATAAAGATAACTGTTGTTTGATTTGGCTTGAATTGCACCCTGTATCTCTGATGTGCCACCAGACTGGCTATGTACCCATGATTCACCCCTTTAAATGTAGCAAAGAAGTAAAATCAAGCTTGTTCTTTAGAGCATGTAGAATGTTAATGGATTTATGTAGAATTTCTGTTTATTCTTGAGGAAAATAAAAAAGCTTATTGCCGAAACCTCTTCAGAAGCAATAAATCCCTTGAGCAATGTGGAGCTATTCCCAAGACAGACTTTAAGTCCTACACTCACATCACAGTGCATCCTGTGCCTCTGGCTGGCAAATCCTGTTGCAGAGATCCTATTGATGTTTCACTTGAATCTAGACTTCTGAGTTTCATCTTAAGACTGGCCCTGTGAGCGTAAATGGACACATGACCAGCAGAAGTGGTACTAATGCAGCGTTTCTATCACATATGAGGCTAAATGCTCAGGATAATGAGATCATCTGAGGCCTCTAATCAATGTTGCAGAGCAAAACCTAAAGATCTCATGAAACCATCTGTGAGTTTCCTGAGTGTAAACACACTCTGCAGGGTGGCCACGGCTGCTCTGTGCAGTCAGTCTACCTGAACCCTGCACAAGGCTTTCTGCCCATTGTACTTTCATTGTACATTCAGGAGCTGGACGAAGAAGTGATGGGTGAAGGACAGAGTATGCTTATGAGACCAAAAGCAGTTTGGCTTTCACCACAGTTCAAGGGTAGAATTAAGGGCTAGCAAGCAGGAGGGTGTAGTAGATAGTTATTTCACAGCTGATTCTTGAAATTGGCAATGTTTTCTAAATATTTAGCCAATGTAAGTAGTAAGTAAAGGTTCTGCATACCTGTTTACAGGCACAACTTGTACCTTCAGTCAGTTACTCTTTGGGGACAAGAGGCTGTAAAAGCATACATGAATCTCTTTCACCCTCTTCCTCTCTGAGGTCATAGGGAAGAATACAGCACATTCTGAGAGTATGCAGCTATTCTGAATAGCTAGTAACATGCTAGTGAGTGCTATGCTTCTCACCAGTGTCCTTTTGTGTGGTATGGAGTTTGCAAAGCAAGTGGTAGGAATTGCATAGCAAACTGAGCTAAAACTAACCTCAGTGTTTCAGTGCTTGTCTTTTGTGTGGAAAAAGCTCTGGCAGCATGGTTGTATTGAATGGAATGAAATTTCTTGATTATGAGTTTTGGTGTATAGTTTGGGGGAGCTAAGTGTGAATTAGTGGTTCAGTGGTCCAGGAAATAACCCTGTCTCTGGAAAGTGCTGCCAGACTGCATGGAAAGTGCAGGCTGTAAAGTGAGTAAATGTGAGAAGATTCATCTTTTTGTTATTAATGTTTCAGAGGTGCAGATGCTGTGGGTTTGTTGCTGGGTTTTTTCCACACTGAATGTAAATGACCAGGGAAGAAAGTAGTACTAGCTAATGGCTGTGACTGTTCTTTCAACCTGTAAGAAGGTGAATATTCTGTGTTTGCAAAGGATTTAGTTTATGCCCTTATGCAGGGGGCTCAGTTGGCCAACTCCTCACAGGGCTGATTCTTTGGGGACTGTGTCTTGTTTGTAGTGTGTTCCAGTATGAAACTGCTGAAGGATGACAAAATGCAATGTGGCTGTGGTAATTTTTTTCTTTATAAAGTTCATTCCACTCATAAATACGAATTGTCTCTGTAATATTTTTGTGGTTTAGAAAATTATTATTTTCAGTAATTTTTTAATTGACAGTATCAAAACAAGGGGGTTCTTACAGACTGTGTTCTCCTTGAAAGTCCTAATTGTCAGAGACGAAACACGGGTGCAGCTCCGAGTCGAAAGTGAAGGCCCCACTTCCTATCTGATAAATCATTTCCTCTTTTAGCACTTGCGTCTGTTTCATCATCAAAATTTGTGTTTAAACAGCTGTAATCTTACATTTCTTAAGTTTGCCTGAATGCAGTATTGTTCTTCAATAGTATTTATAATGTATGGGTGTTGCATATAGCCATGACTCATGTTTGGAAGCTGTCTGGAGTAGGTAGGTGATTTTGACCTTGGTATTGCATACTAGGTGGCACAGTGATCTTGGATGAGGGCTCTGTTCTTGTCGGCTTGTTGCCTATAAGAGGATCTGCAGAACTGGATCTAGGTTTGATGTATTGATTCTTAAGCCAACATCTAGTTTCAGTGTATGCATCCATATAGTTGATTGCACACATTAGAAATCTGCTTGTGTGATTCCACCCATCCCATTCTCACCTGTCCCTACCCAGCAGTTCTTTGGTTTCAGGTGTTAACTGTTACTCCAGGGTTGAAAGGAAAATAAGCTTGTTTCTGATGGGACAAAGACACAGATTAGAAGTACTCAGTCTGCATGCTACATCACAAGTTCACCCTGATTATCAGTGGAGAATTTCCATTATATAAGGTAATGGACCTAACCTTCAAAGGTGGGTGGATGAATTGTTTGTAGCTTAGAAAATATTTTTCTGTAGTGACAGCAAATACTCTTCCTTGCTTGTGAAAAGTGTGTGTGTTTTATTCTAAATTGGCTGTGAATTGTTGCAACTTACTTGGCATCCTTCAGAAAACTCCTGGAGGCAGAGCTGTGGATCCCTGCCCCCTTTTTCTTTGTGCTTAGTAGAATCTTGGTTTCTGTTTAAGGAACTTCACCCACAAAAATATTCTCCCAGAGTAAAGCACTCTAAGCAAATACAGTGAGAGGTTGAAAAAAAATGAGATGAGGGCAGGAATAAATGCATCGTGGTTTTAATTTTGGCTTGGTGGTTCTAAGGTTCTTAGTAAAAGTTTTATCCGTTTAAGAAGTTGTGTATATATAGAAGTTGGAAAGTGGCACTTCAAAGCAAAATACACTTTTCATTAACTTAGTGTTCTGCATAGTTATTAGTGTCAGACAATTCTGCTGCCTCAGAATTGTCCATATATCTCCTCTTCACAGTGGATCACTTGCTGTTTTAAGTGGTCAGGCTGTATATGCAGATGAGTGGGTGAGAAACTGTTTATAGCAGTTGAATCACTGCACAGTATCTGTAGTTCTGCAGTGCACACCTTCGTGCATTTGCCACAGCCTGTAAGCATGTGCATGTTAAAATTAGTGCTATTGGAGGCCTTTTCTTAGTTTAAAAGTAGCTGATTTTGAAACTTGAAGAGTTGTTGTGTGGGAACCCACCTGGTGCTGGAGAGAGTGGGTGGTAGGAAAGCAGGGTTATGTGTGAGGTCCCTGATAGGGCCCTTGGTACTTCCAGGCACTGGGAGCAGAAAGACTCCCTGCTGGTACCTCATGGAGTTAATGGGTCTTTAATGTATGAATAATTTCTGAGTAATTTCGTTTACAGTTCTGCTTTTCTTTAAGAAAGAGGATTTCTATAATGCTGTCACCGACCTATTCTTGTATTTCCTACCAATTCGTTAAAGAAGGGAGGATTTACCATCTTTCAGCCTGAGTCAAGACTGCAGAGTATCTTTCCTCCCCCCCACTTCACAGACTCTTGCCATTTGTATTGTGACTGCTCCAGATCCCCTGCTTTCCTGAACCATATGGGAAGGCAGTCAAACATGAGACAATGTTTTTCTGGACTCTTTGCAGCTCATTAGTGTTAGTCATGTTGTGAAACATTCTTTTAAAGCAGAATTTCAAAAGCCATAGTCCACATGAAGAGTAGGAGCCACTGCTGCCCTGAAACTTAATAATGTGTGTGACATTATTGCCTTTGATTGCTGGAAAGGTAACCTTCTAATGGATTTTTGGAAATTTACTTTCATCCTGTTTGAAATAATGCTTCTGAGATTAGTTATGCATTGAATTCAATCCAGCTGTCAAAATCCAGTGTGCTCTGTTGAGTTTCCTTACTGTTCATGTAAATATTTTAAAATAACTTCCCCCTTCAATATAATCATAAGTTTCTCAGATGAAATGTCTCTTCCTCCTTCCACCCCTAGAAGCTCTGCTTTTGTGTTTCACTTTTTAAAAAACAATAAGCTAGTTAAATTGGTGAGAGGAAAAACAATTGTCTCTTGGCATATTACAGTCTTTGTCCTTTTCAGTCAATGTCTCTGAAATATACTAAATTTTCCCATTTTGTATATGTTGTATATATGTACAGGATGTGGTGGGCTTAGTCTTCTCAAGCACATGTGGCAGGGGTGATTTTGGATCCCTTTGGAAGTTTTACATGTTTGCTTTGTCTCTGTAATTGGGATAATCTTGCTAACCTGTTCAATAATTTCTTTTGGCTCAGTTTATGAATAACGTTTTAATAATGTTTTGGATTTTTTAATCAAAAAATGGGCAAAATATAGGTGGGATTCCTAGATAATTTACAGCATAGAGTTATGCAGTTAAAGTGGAAGAATGAAATGGTGATTGCTGATGTTCGTTGGTGATCACTAAAGCAGTCACGTATGTTGTAGAGCACATAAAGAAGCAGCTCTGTTGATATGTTCTCCTTTAATTTATTTACGGAAGAATCCATCTAATTGGAAAAACAACCAAAAGAACAACAGCCATCCGCCAGACATCCTCAGAAATCCATTAAAACTATAAAACTTTTAATGGAGTCTCTCAAGAACTAATGCTTGGTTCAGAAGGATGGTCCCCAATGAGATACCAAGTCATCCAGATACTTGTTAATCTGGAGGAAATACCATAGTGGATTGTCATTCTTATCTTAAATGTATGTCACTTGATTATCTCTTGTTCAATATTTAAGTGCTTCTACTTGATGCCTAAATAGGTTTTAGAGAAAATCCTTTAATTCATTCCTTTGAGTTGAGTGAGGTTGGTACCAGTGCTGCTGGTGGCCTTCATAGAGGTAGGGTAGTGTTTAGGCCTACTCTTGGAACAGCGGGTACAATTTATCTCCAGCTCTTCATTTTATGGTTGAAATTTTAAGTTAATTGGACTGAGCATGTAGATATGCAGATGCAGGAGCATTACCTATGTGACAAGAAAATGATTGTTTTGCAGAGATGCTGTATTTCAGATTAGTCAGGATTATTCAGTTGTTGCCAGGACCTGTGTCTTCCACATACTAAACACAATGTTTTTTTGGTTTTGGAAAGCTGTAGCGTTCCCATTCATTGGAGCAAGGTTTTGAAATCTGGCATTCAATAGCTGATGAACAGGGATATGCCTTCTGCTGTTCTGAGGAAAATTTGCCCAAATTAGGCAAACTGGTAAGGAAAAATAGCACTTTGCAAGTACTCAGTGAAGATGTTAGTGCCAAAGTCATCAGAAGTTCCAGTGTGTGCTGAGTACGTTTGGGCCTTGGAGGGGTTTTTGTGGGACAAAGAAGTTGCAGTCACCCACAGGGTAATTTGAACATGTCTTAGTCTTGTCCTTGCAAGAGTACAACCAGACTGTGCCTGTCATGGCTGCTGGAGGCCAGGGTGGAGTCCAGCAGCCGCTTCTGCCCTCAGACGGCAGGGCCTAGACTGCCTTAAGGAAGAACAGTGTGGGTCAGTGGGTGGGGAGAAAATGGACTCCGTCTGTGAGAGAAGGGGAATGANAGAACTGGACTTATTGGGCAGAGTAAACAGCAGAGCTGAGAAGAGGAGCTCAAACATGCAAAAGGCAAGGAACCAGTGAAACAGCTTGGGTAAAGAGCCTGTGGGGAGAGCAGGGTTAGGCTCTGGGTGGGACAGGTGGGATTGTGACTGGCTGTCAGACAGGATGTGGGATGAGATTAGTGCACTAGGAACAGCAAACCAGGAGTTTGATGGGATCAGGAGAAAGTGTAGTGGGTGCGCAAGGGGAAGGAAGAAGCTTGGAGCCAAGCTCCAAGTACAACAGAGTTAAGTACAACAGAGAGGCGGTGAAGGGACCTAGCAGTCCTCTTTGCATGCTTGGCTTTGTAGCATTGCTATTTTCATGTGTCTTTTCCCCAGTAATATTCAAGTAGACTTGACTTACTGGTTTGAATGTGTCTCTGTTGATTTGTGTGGTTTCATTTTGCATCTTTACTCACTGCAGAAGAGTATTTGACCACATCCCCAAATGAGAGCTTTATCCAGAAGTGTGTGTGCTGCTGGTTTATCCACTCATTCTGTGCAGAAAACTTTGAGGAATTGTTTAGCAAATAGGTTTAAAATGCAGTTAGATAATGGGGTTTGCTCTGCATTATGCTTCCTCTTATGCCGAGATAAATGCTTTAACACATTTATCTTCTATTTACCACAGGAAAAAATGATTGGCATGCAGCAGTGAGTGAATGGAAGTATGTTTTCTCAAACAAAAGTTAAATGGTGAAGGGAAATATTTCTTGTCCTCTTGAGGGCTGTTGGTCTGTCAGATGTGGGTCTTATAGGAGTGGAATTCATTAAGAATGCTAACTATGGTTTTGCTGTAGTAAAAGAAAAACTGATAGTGGATGAAGCAGGAGAGCTATGATAGAGCACTACATAAACATTTTTGTTTTCCTATATTGCTTCTTTCTCCCACATATAACAGTCTGAGATGTTTTTGCTCATGTTGCTGGAAAAGCCCAGAAATAAATGGTGAGAGGAAAGGGTTGTATGTGCTGATCAAGAGCCTTTATTTCCTTACAACTCCTTGGAGTTGTGAAACGTTTGTTTCTCAGAGGATGCTTTTTTTGGCATGTGTTNGATTGTCATTCTTATCTTAAATGTATGTCACTTGATTATCTCTTGTTCAATATTTAAGTGCTTCTACTTGATGCCTAAATAGGTTTTAGAGAAAATCCTTTAATTCATTCCTTTGAGTTGAGTGAGGTTGGTACCAGTGCTGCTGGTGGCCTTCATAGAGGTAGGGTAGTGTTTAGGCCTACTCTTGGCCTGAGCATGTAGATATGCAGATGCAGGAGCATTACCTATGTGACAAGAAAATGATTGTTTTGCAGAGATGCTGTATTTCAGATTAGTCAGGATTATTCAGTTGTTGCCAGGACCTGTGTCTTCCACATACTAAACACAATGTTTTTTTGGTTTTGGAAAGCTGTAGCGTTCCCATTCATTGGAGCAAGGTTTTGAAATCTGGCATTCAATAGCTGATGAACAGGGATATGCCTTCTGCTGTTCTGAGGAAAATTTGCCCAAATTAGGCAAACTGGTAAGGAAAAATAGCACTTTGCAAGTACTCAGTGAAGATGTTAGTGCCAAAGTCATCAGAAGTTCCAGTGTGTGCTGAGTACGTTTGGGCCTTGGAGGGGTTTTTGTGGGACAAAGAAGTTGCAGTCACCCACAGAGTAATTTGAACATGTCTCAGTCTTGTCCTTGCAAGAGTACAACCAGACTCTGCCTGTCATGGCTGCTGGAGGCCAGGGTGGAGTCCAGCAGCCGCTTCTGCCCTCAGACAGCAGGGCCTAGACTGCCTTAAGGAAGAACAGTGTGGGTCAGTGGGTGGGGAGAAAATGGACTCCCTCTGTGAGAGAAGGGGAATGAGAGGCATGGCGGTGCTGAGTCGTGATGAAGGTCGGTTTGATCGCTGCGCTTCCTTCGCAGCAGCAAACTGGTTTGTCTCTTGTTAAGCTTACCCAAGGGTGAGGAATGTGGGAAGAGGTGCTGTGGTCAGAGAGGAACCTGGCTGATTGGAGACCAAATGTGGGGACCAAAGGAGGAGTAGGATCTTGTTACAGGAACTTGAAGCTGTGGGTGTAGGGTTGGAATTGTGTTTCTGGGATTGGAATGCCAAGAATGATGGAAATAGGGTAGTTTGAGGAGAGACCGTTGAATTGGCAGTTCTGGTAGTGAATGGAAGGATGAGAGAACTGGACTTACTGGGCAGAGGAAACAGCAGAGCTGAGAGAGGAGTTTAAACATACAAAAGGCAAGGAACCAGTGAAACAGCTTGGGTAAAGAGCCTGTGGGGAGAGCAGGGTTAGGCTCTGGGTGGGACAGGTGGGATTGTGACTGGCTGTCAGACAGGATGTGGGATGAGATTAGTGCACTAGGAACAGCAAACCAGGAGTTTGATGGGATCAGGAGAAAGTGTAGTGGGTGCGCAAGGGGAAGGAAGAAGCTTGGAGCCAAGCTCCAAGTACAACAGAGTTAAGTACAACAGAGAGGCGGTGAAGGGACCTAGCAGTCCTCTTTGCATGCTTGGCTTTGTAGCATTGCTATTTTCATGTGTCTTTTCCCCAGTAATATTCAAGTAGACTTGACTTACTGGTTTGAATGTGTCTCTGTTGATTTGTGTGGTTTCATTTTGCATCTTTACTCACTGCAGAAGAGTATTTGACCACATCCCCAAATGAGAGCTTTATCCAGAAGTGTGTGTGCTGCTGGTTTATCCACTCATTCTGTGCAGAAAACTTTGAGGAATTGTTTAGCAAATAGGTTTAAAATGCAGTTAGATAATGGGGTTTGCTCTGCATTATGCTTCCTCTTATGCCGAGATAAATGCTTTAACACATTTATCTTCTATTTACCACAGGAAAAAATGATTGGCATGCAGCAGTGAGTGAATGGAAGTATGTTTTCTCAAACAAAAGTTAAATGGTGAAGGGAAATATTTCTTGTCCTCTTGAGGGCTGTTGGTCTGTCAGATGTGGGTCTTATAGGAGTGGAATTCATTAAGAATGCTAACTATGGTTTTGCTGTAGTAAAAGAAAAACTGATAGTGGATGAAGCAGGAGAGCTATGATAGAGCACTACATAAACATTTTTGTTTTCCTATATTGCTTCTTTCTCCCACATATAACAGTCTGAGATGTTTTTGCTCATGTTGCTGGAAAAGCCCAGAAATAAATGGTGAGAGGAAAGGGTTGTATGTGCTGATCAAGAGCCTTTATTTCCTTACAACTCCTTGGAGTTGTGAAACGTTTGTTTCTCAGAGGATGCTTTTTTTGGCATGTGTTTGTAACTTCACTTGTAAAAGATGCATAACTGTGCAGCAAAGCTTTTTTTTTTTTTTTGGTGTGCAGAGAAGCTTTAGTGTATATATTGGTTAGCAGTTTCTTTGCTACTTTGCTCTAAGACATCATCAGCTGATGAGAAAGGCTGCATCCTCCTGAAGGACAACCAGCCTGCCCGTGGTGATCAAAGCATTCAACACTTAAAAGTTTATTGTTGCATAGTTTACCTGTAAGCCAAAATTATAAGCTAGGCATATGCTAATGCATATCCTTTAGGTAGTGAGAATATGTATCACATGATGTGTGTGACTGTTCCTATTTAAATCAGTGCCCTGGGGATTTACAGCCTTATTTTTGGAATGGTGGGGGGATAGCAAGGTTCCAATGCTATTTAAAGACAAAATAACATTTCTTTGGCTGTGTGGCTACATGCAGTCTTCTAAGATGCAATGAAATAGCCCAGGGAATGACCCTGAAAGGGTGGAAGCACCCATCCATTCCTGGTAAAGCATGATGTGAACTGTGAGCACCTCTGTACCTCGTCCTCTGCATATTTGTGGCTCACTTTTTCTGTTTACATTGTGGCTTTTGCTCTGATTCTTGTCTGTATCACCCTTGTATTATGAGTAAAATTGTTGAAAGCTCATTTTCCAGAGTGATTGACATGAGACTGTCTTGAAATAGGAAAGCTGTAATTGTTGGAAGAAGACAATTTCTGCAAAACAGTGCTGTCATGAAACACATGCACCTAGTTTAGGCATCTTTGGAAAGGAGATCTGCATAGTTGTTGATTCTCCCTAAAAATAGTCTGGAATAGAAGACTTGTGTATTGTATAGCCAACATTCAGCGTTTGTGGCAGCGTGTTGAACAGCTAACAAAAGCCTTTGAGCTGAATAATACAAATATAAATATTTCACTTGGTTATTGGCAGTTGAGTTGAAGTACTTGATGGTTAGGAACAGCGTGAAAAAGTAGTGCACTTCATTCACACAAAGGTTGCAATATGGTTTCTTTTGTATGGTAGGTATGGTTTTCATGCCTGTGATTACAGCAGTTTGTATCAACTTGAATGTAGTGTTGGGTTGGTGTAGTTATCTCTTGTAGTTTGCTTGTGCTTTAATACATGGAAACAAACAAACAAGCAAAAAACCCCAAGAATAGTAAAAAAAAGTAATACACACTTTATGAAGAGTTGAGCAAGGAAAAGAAGTGTCAAAATAGTGGAAATTCAGAACCTCTTTTATAATTAGAATGCAAGAATTAAATGTGCTTTTTTTTTCATTGCTTCATGACACACTGGAACATACGGTGCTTGGAAGCTGCTGGTCAGTGGAGCAATATTGATGTCCCTCTGGGGACCAGGCATTCATCTAACCTTCTCAGCAGGGGGTGAGATTGATTCCTTAATCAAAATAGCAACAATCCATCCTGAAGCTTCCTCAAGGTATTAGGGCTAAATTAAACAGTCTGGGACTAATGTGTAAGCCCTAATGCACTTCAAGAGGCTTTCTTGGATAAAGAGAATTTTGAAAATAATCAGAAGATGAACCAAAAACTAAAAGAAAACAGCCACAGGCTCAAATCACCCTTAAAAAGGGGCTCTAATACATTTTCTTTGTGTGGTACGGTGCTTAATGCTGTGAGGGGGAAGAAAAAGGTTGAACTATATAGCTCTATTCATGGTGTTGCCTTTATAACTTGTTTTGTCCCCTTTGTGTGTGTGATCTATAGCTGCTCCAAAAATAAATATGGTCACAAATATTTAATTAGTTGAATTAAGCATCTTAAAGCCAGGAATACACCATTTTTAACAGTAGTCACTACCAAGGAAATGTAGGTTGCTATGCATATTCTATTGTGTCTTAATTTTGCAAAATTTTAAGGCTGTGTTTACTTGTGTACAGTAAGGGAGGCTACAATTATGCATGAATTTAATGAGGATAAATGTCATGGTTGTGTTCAGTTTTTCTGGAAATGTTTTCATTAGTTTAAATGAGAAATCAAACAGTATGAGCTTTAGACTGTATATTAAGTGCTCATAAGCAAGATTTAACTGTAATATGTCAGTAACCTTGTTGGATATGCTTAATGGTCATTATGAATGTCATACATGCACAGGGGCACTAAACAAATGTGGTAGACTGGCATTTTTTCTGTCTTGCTCTTTGGCACTTTGTCCATCTCACACTAAGTCCAGTAATCAGTATTTTTCACTTTACAGAATATTGGAATAATTTACAAGTATATCCAGAAGGCCTGAGGACTTCATAAAAGCCAGACTGTTTTAGGGATGACTGTGAAGACATACTGAATGTCCTTGGTAGAACTTGGCAGATGCTCTCATCTTGAAGACCTCTTGACTTCAGAGATGCTCTGCCAAAGTTTTCCACCTGGTTCATGGCCCACCAGCATATTTGCACCCAAAACTCCATCGTTTGGGAGAAGGGGTTTAAACTTCAGGTTTTGTGGGTAATAAGCAATTTACTTTTCCTTCCTTGGCTTAGGGCAATAATAGTTCTGGTCAACCTTGGTCCCAGAGTTGTAGCTTCTGAAGACTATTTTAGGTGGAAGCTATTGTCATTATTACAGCTGAGGAATACCTAATGACCTCATTGTCCTTGCTACAGGAGGGGATGTTTGTTCTTACCAAGTTGTGATACATTCCCTCACCCTCTGTGTACATAGGTAAGCACACATTTGTTTTCATCTTTTCCCCCCTATCAATGTAGTTCAGAGGCCAAACTTGCTTTGCCTGCTTGGCAGAGAAACCATCTAGTAGATTCAAGTCAGTATCCTCTTTCATATTTTTTGGATGATTCAACTGTACATCAAGCAAATGGTCTATCCCTGTGTTATAAAATAGCTGGGGAGTCATGGGACATTCAGGGAACTGTGCCCAGAAGCTCCAGTTGCTGTATGAAGATCAGCAGCTCTGATCCCTGCAAGTCAAAGGTTGGACAGGCTTCTTGTTCTTCACACAAAGCCATTTCTTCCAAGAGCTCTTTAATCTAACAGCTAGAGCTGCAACAATGGAATGGGTGAAGGCTGAAGGAAGCAAATCTGAGCTACAAAGAAGATTGAAAGAGGAAGAGGAGGAAGGCTGGCACCTCCTTGTTTTTAATAGCAGAAGTTGATTCAGAGGGCCTGGTAGACTTTGTGAGGAGGAGAAGCTCTGTATTGAGTCTCTGGGTCCACCATAATGTCTGGGGATCCTTGCTCGTGTTGTGCCGGCAGTTGCTGGGAATTGCTGCAGCCGTTGCTCTTCAAGCTGTGGGCTTTTCCTCTTGCTAAGTTTACAAAGAGCCAAGCTGCTGTTTCAGCCCTGTGAGCAGTGTAATCAGTGTGGTTGCTCAGGGTTGCCTGTGGTGCTACTGCTGGGTGCTTACAATAGTGACTTATCTTGGATGTGAGAAGTGCTCTTATTTCTCGAGATTTCTTCCTGAGTGTTTATTTTGGGGTGTTGTGGTATCTCATCCCTCCCTGACTGCCCAACACAGGCAGTTTAGTTCCTTGTTTCCCAAGATAAAATGCAAATTACGATGTATAAATGAGACAATATATGTTAATGTAATATCCATGTTTTGCAATATGTAAGTTTGTAAAAAATGTGATTTTTCTCAGCCTACCCAGAAGAATATAATGGAATAGGAATGATAAAGGTGACAAGAAAGCAAAACCAAGAAAAGCCTATATACCTCTGAGGATTTTATCAGTAGTAAAATTTACTATTTTTGCCTGAGCCACAGCCTTTCAATTTCAGAGAGAAGATCAACTCCTGAGGTGTTTACTTTCCATCACTATCACTTCTAATATGAAGCCATTATTATGAACTGCATATAAGGCAGTGCACTCGCAGTGGTGTGAGGTGTTGCTTTGACTGTTTATTCCTGTACATGGTATTTTAGAAATTACTTGTATTATGTACAGTTGTTCATCTACACTGTATTCATAAAAGGCTAAACGTTATTCTTCAGCCCTTACCCGTCTGTGTAATCTCAAGTATTCCAGTGCAGACAGAGCTGAAGCCTCTTGCTTTTTGTTTATGCACCCGTTGTGTGTGCGAAGCTTTGTTTTGAGGTTAATAAGAAATTCAGATCATCATGCTTAATTTAGTAATGCTGACTCTGCTCTCAGAACATCTGTCACTCTGTTTGCATCCCTGTCTCTGCAAGGCAGGGCAGTGTTCAGAACCTCTGGTCTCAGTTCAGGCACATGTGGCTGGTTGTTTTTCTTTGTTTTCTTTGGGTCTTTTTAAGTGTTCTTGTCTCTAGCATCCAGACCAAGGCAGTTTTTCTCCAGTACATGCAGATGCATTACACTTTAGTCTTGAGTTCTGGTAAATTTTCCCTTTTCTGATATTCTGCAGCAGGACAATTTGTTTTGTTTATATCCAGTTATTTTCCAGTCTCCCCATGCCTCTTACCCAGGAGGAGATTATTTATTCTCAAAGGCACTTCTTTTATTGTCTCTCTTGCTTACTCATAAGACTAGCTCATATCACTGTACTTTAGAATTTGCAATGTATGTTTCCAAAAATTACTGAAGTGCAATAACCTCTTGCAGACTCAAGTGCCAGCCCAGGAAGTGTCATGTTTAAGGTGTCTTACAGATCAGTTGATTATTCCAGGTGTCATACAAGCAGCAAATAACTTCAAGACTCCAGAGCACTCAGAGGTAGTTTGTTGGTATTAACTAAATATTTTAATATAATGGCAAGACTTTAAAAAATGTGGTGAGTTTTTTCATGTTATATTTGTTCAAATGAACTGAAATATATAAAGCCATCATCTCTTACACAAAAAAGAGAACTTTGCCTTTAATATCCTCTGCTTTGAAGCTAAATGCTCTAATACCACTTCATTAGAGTAATAAATGAGTTAGAAGTGCATCTGCAATACTTTTGAGGAGTGTTCTCTCAATGTAATTTACAGGATGTCAACCCTTGTAGCACTTAAACATCTGCTCTTTTAGTAAGTACAGTGCTTAAAGTATTGTGCAGTTGCAGAAGTCCCACTTAGTTTGTATTTTTTATTTACTTGATGAACCTGGAAGTTGCTGTTACAGCAGCTGTTACTGGAGGTCCCATCCTCAGGGTGCTAGGTAGGCATTGTGCTGGCCAGGTATTGATGGGCCCCTCCTTGGAGATTTTTGTAATGCCAATTAAAGACTGGAAGGATGGAGTGTGTGTTACAGGCATGGAAATCATACACAGGTCTCACAGCCATCCCATCTTGTGACTCTTCCAGTTTTGGGTAAAAGACAGTAAATTCTCTTACACCCATTATTTTTAATGAAAGTTTTTATGTGTTGTGAAATAGTAAACTACTGAATGTGCTAATGGGGTAATGGTTTTAGGGTGAAAGAGGGTAGGTTTAGATAAGACATTAGTAAGAAGTTAATCACTGAGGCAGGTGGGACCTGGTACAAGGTGCCCAGAGCAGCTGTGGCTGCCCCTGGATCTGTGACAGGGCTCAAAGTCAAGTTGGATGGGTCTTTGGGCACTCTGGCCTAGGGAAGTGTGTCCCTGCCTATGGCAGGAGGGGCACTGGGCGAGTTCTGAGGTCCCTCCCAACCCAAACCCTTCTGTGATTCTATGAGTAGTTAATGTACTTGGAAATTAGGTTGAAAAGGAAAATACAGGTACCTGTTGTACCTCCTTGCATTGAAAATCAATACAGTACACTGATACCCAAATAGAGTCTGCACACTAGGATTGCAGTGTTCAGCGTGCTGTATAAAATCTGTGTGCCTGACAGCCATGTTTCAAGGAATTATTTTTCCAATGTACTAATTAATTACCTTCAAATAAATACTCATGCAGGAAAAAATAACTACAGCAGCATCAATATTTAATGGCATCTGCTTAAAACCCTCCCGGTCCAGACTTCTGAAGTTGTGTGTGGGTGATATTCACACATCCCTGATAAAGAGAGGATGGAATGTGTGTGTGTCTGGGTTTTTTTTCATTCAAGGAGTTAATTACATCTTTAAGGAGTAATTTTGAGATGCCCTACATGGCCCTGCTTAAAAATAATGGGTTGTAGGAAATGATACTCTCTTTGTAGGCTGTTGTGCTGTGAGAACACATTTGGATGCTACTGGGAGGAGGTTGTATTTCCTGAATGGGATGAGCTGGTCTCCCCCTTTCACCGGGCAAGCTCCTCCAGTTAGACCAAGTGTGTAGAAGCAATCCTGGAAATGGGCTGTAATTTTTCTTTTTCCTTTAGGAAACAGTGAGCCCAAGTGACCGACATTTTATTCGTCACATAACGCTGTTTCCTGTGCTGCTGCTGAGCAGCACAGCTCCAAGCTGACCTAAATTTATGGTTCTCTTGCGAGATGCTAGCCTGCTCTTGAGCTCTCTGCAGTATTTTATACAGGAACCCTCTGGATGTGTTTTTACTGCTGTGTTATCGACTGTTTGTTTTGAATGACAGGCTTATGGAGAAGTGAATTAGTAACAGATTGGCATGTCATTTGTGGGCAATGTTTACTCCAAATAGACCTGTAGAGTTAGGGAAATCTTTTACTTTTTGCAAATAAAGTGAACATTTGTTTTATTTCCTCCCACAGAACAAAGCAGTGTTGTGCTTGCCATCCTCTTTTGATGCTTCATGGATTGTTATTGCTGTGATAGGAAAGCACTAGTAGTAGCACATTATAATGTAAGCATTCCCTCTTTTTCTTTTTTTTTTTTTTGTGTCACAGCCTTCTGCTTGATCTCCTAAGAATGGGAGAAGAGTGGAAATCAGGATTGTTTAGCTGTGTAGCTTCAGTTACAAAATTCCACCAGATGTGCAGTTTTCTAACTTCCAAGAGTTTCACTCTTGGTAAAGTAATTAGTTAAGAATACCCCTGTAAAATATGCTATGATATAATGCCAACTGGAAACTTGACCAGCAGCTCTCTCTTCTGTCATCAAGATTTTACTGTTGACCCCTAGTTTGTGTTAGTCCTTTAATAACATCACAATTTAGGTGGTGTGATGCTCTTGTTTTTGTTTGTCTTCAAGACAGAATGCTTTTTATTACTGTCCCAGTAATCAGTCCAAAGTACAGGAAGCAGCTTTACACTTGAAAAAAACTGTAGCACCCTTTCAGAAAATATCTTTGGTGCCTCAGATTTTTCCAGCCTGCTAACACATTCAGAACACAGGACAAGCAGCTTAAGATCTGAATGAGATTGTTCACCAAATGAGTTGGTGCAGCATATTAATTTGCTAGCACTTCTAAATGCCTTCAGTGTTACAAGAGCCTGCAATGCCACTAAAATACCAGGAGCTTTGTTGGCTCTAAACTCCTTAAAGAAAGTTTAAAATTCTTGTCTGCTTGCTGTAGCCTTAACAGCTTTATAAAGAATTTTGAGATCTGTGTTTGAAAAGTGTTGTGTGTCCTGGGCTTAGCAGAGTGAGTAAGGATCTTTTCCTGGCAGCATTGTCTTGGGAGTTTCATTGTGCTCTAGGTTTTACTGAACAGCTCGCTGTTACATGAGGCTCCTATTAGTGCTTTTACCTCCATGCCAGTGGATACATTTCTTGCATGTTTTGCCATGTGTTTAAACTCAGTGGACAGTCTGGGATTTATGTTGAAAAAATAGTTGCCTTTGCAGTTAGGTAAACTAGAGTAATGTGGCTTTAATGAGACTCACTCGACGTAGTCAACCCGGGTTGTTTCACGTGTACTTTCCATTCCATCTGAAGTTGGTACGTTGGTGTTCAAATGCCAGAGTGGAGCTGATACGACGTTAAACCATTTTTCCTTTCCTCTGTGGCAAACCCAACCCCTCCCTCCACCCATAACAGTCTTCTGTGTGGCAGTTCTTATAGTTTTAAAAACCCATTCATATCCTTTTTATCCAAGTTTCAAACTTTTGTAAGTCTATTTTTAAGGGCTTAAAATGGATGCTTTTATTTGGAGAATGGATCAAACATTTTAGTGATAGCTGCCTGCATGGGTAAGGGATGATGTTACTACTTGTTGCAGCAGAACTTCCACCTGCTGTTTGTGAACTGGTACCACTGTTCAGAACTGGGAACTGAGCATAATTCTGTCATAGCTGTGTGTTTAGGAATGCAATTGAAAATGCAAACCCAAACAATTTGTGCTGTCCCTTGTTTAACTGATACTGGATTTAGGCAAATATTTAGTACTAGAAGATGGGTTGGGCAGAAGGAAGTGATCAGACTCATCTAACATGCATTTTACTGATGTAATTTCCATTAGGGTTGTTAAGATGTGTGCTTATTCAACCACTGTGAAAGCTTGAAATTTGTATCATGGTGCCATCATCCTCACTGTTACAGTGAGTGTTATAAAATACTCACATGGGTTGGTTTTGGTGGTTTGGGTGATTTTTTTTATTTTTTTTTTAAACCCAAGGACATGAGATTGAGCAAAAGTGGTAATTCAGTTTGTTTGCTAGAACAGACTTGACTACTCTGCTTATAGCGGAATATCCTTGCTGAGGGAAGCAGTCTGTCCTTAAAGGATCAAAGGATGTTGCTTTTCTTGCTCAGGATGGTGAAACATCGATTCTTGATCTTTAGGTTTGTAAGTCATACTGGTCAAAAGAGAATATAATTGTTTTGTTTACCTAAAGTGTTCCTATAGTTTACTTTTGGCAGCTGAAGGATTTGTAGAAAGCCAGGCTAGGAGGCCTCTGCAGTCAGTAGATGCCTGCCCCTCTTTCTAGAAACTGTGATACAGGTTGTCTTGGTTAGCACCCTGAACTTGAGCTTTGCCCATCAGCGCTCCATGTGGCTCCATGGGACAGACAGCAAACCACCGTGTCTCGCTTGCTGTGCTGTGGTTCCCCACTTGTCTCTGTGTGAGCTGCCACTGTGATCTGAAATATCAGATCTGAGGTGTGTAGTTAGCACAGGGGGATGCCCATAGAGCTGAGAGGTCTTCTGCTGCTGCAGCTTGCTTCAGAATCAGTCCAGCCAGGAGGTTGGGCACGGTATCAGTGGTACCCAGCTCCGTTTGTTTCATGAATGGCACATGTATAGGGTGGATGCATGGTCTGTATTCTGTGTGAATGTTTGCTTAGTGTGATGGAGTTAAATTTAGTGTGAGCTTAAGCTGACCTCTCTTCACTGCTTGTAATTGTCTTGTGTCCTGTGGACAGTCTCCTCGAGTGATCCAGTGGCTCCATCACAAGGCCAGAGCGCTGTGCTTGGCTGTGTGCATTAACCCTGCAAACCTGAAATGTGCGTGGGAGAACTTTCCCTTGTATTGCAGCGTGTAGTTTAATTGATGTTTTGTTTGGTAATTTGTCTTGGATTAAATTATTCTCTGTCAGTACTGAACAAATGCTTTGTGTGCTTTTTGGTGTGTCAGCATTTTGAACAATATTTCCCCCCTCTTTATTCCACCTACTTTGATGCATTCATTGCTTTCTGCTGCGATCTTATTACTGAGAACTGAGAGGAGCTTCTGTTGGGGAAGAGGGGAGAGCCCCATGGAGTTAGAGAGGTTTTATATAGTGGTTGTTCAGTTAAGGGAAATGTGATTACTTTCCCCCAGATTTAAACTTTGATTTAACACAACTTCACGCTATGATTAAGGGGAGTTGTTACCTGAGGATAAACTTCAGAGAAATGAAACAGAACCTGTCATGTGAGAATACAAGTATGTGTTCTTGGCTCCAAAGGAAAAGACACTTGAGGTTGTCAGAGGATACCTGTTTGCTGATCACAGTATAGGTTTTGATGCAGAGCTGGGTGTTTCTGGTCCCTGACAAGGTGTGTCAGAAGTACGTACAGTTGCCGCCTTAGTTTTGGTTTGACTGTGTTACAGATTCTTTATCATAGCTTAGTTTTTGGCCAAGCTGAGGATCTCCTCTCTTGCAGAGAAGAGGCAGCATGGCAGAGTTCAGCTTAAAGTCTGAGTATTTTATACAGGTGGAACCCATCCGAAAGGGTGGTGGTGTCGAGACAGAGACAAACGTCCCGGCTGCACAGAGCACAGAGCTCGAGAGTGTCAGTCCCCTCGCTGAGCGCTTGTCAGATGAGAAGCTGATGTGAGCAAGGTAATAGACAACTGTGTGACAGCATGTTAGCTGAGTGGATTGGTTGCCATTGTCAGAGCTGTGGGAAGAGTTGGGTTTTTTGTAGTAAAAAAGGACCCTGTGTTACAAACCCCAATAGATGGATTTAAGGTATAATTTCTCTTCAGCCCTTTTTCTGGCCTAGTTCCAGAATTATTTTGTTTTACCAGTGTTGCTTGACTCCACTGAATGGAGTATGTGAGTGGATAATGGTGAGCTATAGAATGTACTTTGAACAGTTCGTTAACAAATTTTGAAGTGATAACTTTGTGTTTAAAATTCAGGTTGTATTTATGCCTAAGTTTGCAAAGGTTGAACATGCTACATACACAGAATGACAGGGTCGTTCTATCTATTCCATTAGAGTTCCTGAATCACATGTGTATATATATATATATATATGAAAATTAGCCATACCTCGCCATTTTCTCTGGTTGTTGATCTTATCTACAGTTACATATTTTGCCTATTTTTAGCAAAAAAAAAAAAAAAATTATTTTTCCTACCCATTTTTATATAAATCTCTGAGAAGTCTCCTGTTTCGGAAACATAACTGCTTACTGGAGCAGAGCAGAAGCACCAGCACCAACTAGTTTCTGGGTTTAAGTGGAATGCAGTGTCAGATAAGAATACTTCAGGCAGAGCAGTAAACTTATTTCATCCCTAGTGTGAAGTGTCTCTTGAAAAAGCTAGAACTGTATTTGTTATGGTATTTAAGATACTAAATGTTTTCTGAACCCCATCTGCAAAGGAGTACTTTGGTCTTTTTCTGCTGTTCCATGTAATTTGGAAAAGAGGATAGGCCAGTTAACAGGTTTTAACCTTTCACTTGAACTTTAAGGAAGGGCTTTGGACATGATTGAGGGAGTGGTAGGGAGTGGATGGCCTTATTTTTTTTTTTGACCCTAGCTATTACCCTTGCTCCAGTGATTCTACAAGGCAGACTAATTTCTAATTTCTGTAATTCTAAGCAGAATTACCCTGATATTTACGGTCTTTTTCTTTTCCAAGTGTCTGCATAAACATCCCATAAGATCATGGTGCCTGCAGTGGTGGTCGGTCTTTTCCTTCCAGAAGAGGTGAAAATGAATTGGGTTAAATGCTGTCTCTTCTGTTTAATAAATGTGTATTTGCATTAGCATCTGTGTAGAAAACATTCACACACGTGCTCCATTCTGTACTTGAGAGGGG
The DNA here is from genome assembly GCA_013399135.1 of Heliornis fulica. Classification (NCBI taxonomy): domain Eukaryota; kingdom Metazoa; phylum Chordata; class Aves; order Gruiformes; family Heliornithidae; genus Heliornis; species Heliornis fulica. Next base: position 89,680 of record VXBZ01001445.1, read on the forward strand.
ATACATTGGTTTTGTTTAGGGTTTTTTGTAGCCCATAAGGGTTACATCTAGATGGGGAGGGAGGCGTCAAGGAGTATTACTTTACGAAGTTTAACAAAGTAACTGAATATATTTAGGAGGTTATAGAAATATAATCACATATTCCCAGAACCAGCCAAAAAACCCACTCATATATTACTCCTCCAGGTAATTAAACATAATGGGATTGAAATTCAGGAGTTCCTAAACTCCAGCTGCATGTGTAGAGCAGCATTGAGTTTGGAAAGGGTTGATACTAATGACAACACTGGACACTTTGAGGATGTGTGACATCTTGGGTGTACTGCATGGTGAATCCAGTGTGGCATTGGTTTGAACATGTTGAGCAGAAAGGTAATTTCCAAAAAATATATTCCCACAGACTACTACACATTGAAGTGTTCTTCTAGTGAACAAGACTGTACTACTATAATCCAGTATGGTTTTGGATAAGAGGCCAGAATTGCCTTTTTTGTGTGTTGTCTTTTAAAGGAATCAGTGGGTGTGTTTGTTTTTCTATTGTAGTTACCCATGCAATAAGCAGGAACACTGTATGGTTCATTTTTAATAATTAGTACATAGCTGCCCAAAGGGGAAAATGTGTGGGCAAGAGATCTCGTTGATCTTTGTTTTAACAGCTGGTATTATTAAGGGAGAGCTTCTCAGAATGGAAAAAAAAAAAAAAAGAGGATGAAAATCAGTTAATCCAAACATGTAGCCAGGCACTGAAAGGTTTACTGGGAATTAGTTCTGAAATTGTGTTTGTTCAAATTATTTCAGAATAGAAGAATGGGTGTGTATTAAATCAGGGAAGTGGGATGGTGCTGGGGAACACTGGAAAGTTGCAACACTGTCAACTGAAGGATCTTAACTCAAAGAACAACAACAACATATATTTACATTGTTACCATGCTGTAACTCCTGAGGGAGGCAGTTGGATCTGGAGCTCTGCTCATGATTTATGCCACCCCAGCAGCAGTGATACGCACCAGAATCTGCTCATTTTCAGTGCTCTTGTTTATAACACACGAAGCAGCGAATCCCTGTGGGTCGTTGCAGCTTTCAGTGTGCAGGTCTGGATACTGTCAGCAAAACACCACATCCTTGTCCCACTCCTGTTCCCCCAGGATGAACAGAAGGAAGAGGTTAGCAATGTTTTGTCTGGTTTTTGAATGACTTGTGTGGTTATCATTGATGCTGATAATAGAGACCAACATCTCTCTGGGCCCTGTTAGGTTTTGGAAGTTATGAGCCTTTGCTTAGCTAATGGGTGATGATTTTAAGGTCTGGATTCTGCTGCTTGTGCCCATATCTAGTAGGAAAAGGTTGACTTAAATTGCTTGAATTGCATTAATATCACCAAAAGGAGAAGTAGGGTGTGCATGTTCGTCTTGAGTTTAAGTAACTAAATGTGTGCAGGAAAGGGTTGAAATGGATTCAGTCCTTCAATAAAAATAGGTGGTATTCTGACCTTACATCTGGCTTTAGTTTGGGTTTCTCTCTTATTATCTTGCTCTATAAGAGCTTTCATATATCCTGGGTTGTAATTTGCACATTATAATGTGTTTTGAAACAACACTCGGTCCCATTCTGGGGTTTCTTGCTTGTATTTTATAAGCAGAATTGGGTGCTTGAAAATAAGTGTTCATTTCTGAATGGTGTGCTTATGACAGATGGTTCTCATTGTGGCCAAGTCATGCAGTGCCTCAAACCTCAATGTATAAACTTATTTGAAGGAAATGAACTGCTGCTGCAGCATGGCCTTCTATGAAATGTATCCTTGGACACCAAGGGCAGTGGGTTTTTGAGCCTTACCTTTTCCTTATTTGAAGAAAACTATAATACCCATTTTTCAGGAGCATGAAATTTTGACAGCTCCAAGATGCACGTTTCCTCTTTCAAGAAAGGCATCACAACTTTCTTGAAAGCATCTCCTACTGGTAACTCGTGTCAGATCCCTTTGCTGTGTCTGTATGACCTTTTCAGGTTTGAAAACAACAGCACCTATGTAATACTGTGTACTAAACTGACTTATGTTCTTCCACACATGCATCCAGGACATGTAACCTACAGTTTCACATAATCTCCCATCCCAAGGAAGCCAAGCTTCCCTTTAGCTTTCTGCCTGAAGGGACTGTTTTATTGTCCCTATAACTATCAAGTATCCTTTGATTCAGTTGCTGTTTCTTTTAATCACCTATAGCTCATCAGCTTTGTCCTGCTCTGGTTGAGTTGTTCACATCCTCCTGCCTTCCCACTCCCCTGAATGAATCACTCCTCTCTCTCTTACCTCTCACAGCATCTTTTTGAGCTGCTGCAGTACCAGCAACCACATCCTCTCTTGTATGTCACATCCTCTCTCACCTTCCTTCCTGGCTGCTGTGTTAGCACTGTTGCTTGCCCTGTTGCTATAGAGGGACCACAAGTTCTGCTTTACCACATCCTTTGTAGGATATGGAAAGCTGAGGGTGTGTGGGGAGAGGGCTTCATTTCACCCTAGGCTGGCAGAGGTAGAGGAACGCGGGCTCTGATCAGGGCAGCCCCTGGAACCAAGACCAGGAGGTTTCTTGCAGGAGCACTTGTTCTTCCTGGAGCTCCACCACTGCTCACCCTCAGCCCAGCAGCATCAGTGAGTCAGGCTCCTGGCTGCTGCAGGAAGGAGCAGTTTCAGTTCATGGTTTGAGCTGTTAGCAGAGAGAGATACTGAGAGTGTGACTGTCTTGGCAGTTAAGACGCTGCTGGTGCTCACACCGGGAGGCATTCCCCTGTGGATGATGTGTCAGGGTTTGCAAGGCTTTTGTAATAGGTGTGTCAAGGACACGGGGCTGTGCTCCTGGTGATCTGTCACACGGGTGGGGGTGTCTCACTGCTCACCTGATGCTCTGTGCCTCTGCTGTGGGAGTTGCTCTCCCTCCCTTTCCTGCTTTCAAAGCCCATGAGTTGGCTTACGGCTCTGGGGTGTCTCTGGGGTGTCGTGCTCTCCGTAAGCCCTCTAAATTGAGCCAGTCTGGTGGTGTGCATCATCACCTCTACAAGAAGTTGTAAATTACACTAGTATCAAGCTCAGTGTTTTCATTACTGGGGGGTGTATGTACCTGTGCAGCTTCACTGGAGCTGGGTTCTTTCATCAGATGTTGCAATGTAATTTGCTCCCATGAACCCCGGTGATGGGGTTGTGCTCCCAGAGCTGCCCTTACCTCAGCGTGGCTCTACTGCTCGTTTGCTCTCCAAGCCTCTCGCCATATGCTCAGGGGGCTTTTTCCAAAAGTGCTCCTTGTTTGACCCCAGCCAGGATTGCCTCACGGTGGGGTGTTAGGGTATGGCCAAAACCTGCCCATGAGACAGCACTTCTGCTTAATTAGCAGGAGGGGTCACCCTTGAGTTTGTGGAAGGTAGTTTAAGGGCAGGGATGAGTATGGCCAGTCTCAGGAGCAGTTAAGAGGGTTACTCCCTGTTGCTACTCTTTGCTGTACAAAGGGCCTTGCTACTACACTGGGGCAACATAAATTAAAATCCCAATTAGATTAGAGTAAGTATTAGAACTTATTTTGATTTGCAGCTTAAGTAAAATGCTGAGGAGAAAGCATTTCAAAGCTGAAATACAGACCAGCAAATGCTTAATTTGTGGGATTTATTGGAACAAGTAGGTCCATTAGAGGGGAGTTTTTCTAGCAGCATAAAAGATATTTCAACATACAAAAGATAATCTGCTTCCACTTCTTATTTCTGGGATCCTTCCTTCCCCCACCCAAGTTTGACATGCACTTAGTTGCCTAATGATGCAGCAGAGAATCTTGGGTTTGTTTGTCTTTTCTCCTAATTAGATTCAAGTTCTGAGGTGAATCACGAGAGATACAAGAATATTTAACCTTTTGGGTTTTATGGAAAATGAGTTTAAGGACTGAAGATGAAGAATAAGTGGAGATGGAAGAGTAGAATGGATTTTTCTCCTTGGGGTGAAAGGTCAGGAAGAGTTTATAATACTTAAAGGTAGAATAAAATAAAACATGAATGAATAGGAGATCCACATGAAAAATGTGTGTGATCCTAAATAGTTTTGTGAGAACCAGATCTACAGGTGTAATGAAGGGAGAATTCCTAAAACCACCAGTAAAGTCTCAGTATCATTTGGATGTAAGCCAAGAAGAGGTGGTCTCCCTGTCCCACTGGTGTGTCTTCCATGGTGCTGTCAGTCTGTCCTGTCTGTCCTGTGCTCTGTTTTGTACTTGATGTGTATAACCAGGGATGTTTATTTAGTTGTCAGTGACAGAGGATTTCACTGGCTGTAGCTGACAGGTTTTGTGTGGGAGCCATCTCTTATCAGTAGTGATTTTGTATTTTCTGCTCATCTCTGTTCCTCAGAAGCCTCTTGCAGTGGTAGCCTGTACTTTTTGCATTTTCATTCATTATTAATTTGCCTGAAGGCTGTTAACATTTGCATATAGCTTTAATGTAGGTCTCCAAGGAGAAGAGAACTGAATTCTGTAGTATTCTGCTAGCTGTACTGAGCCTATGAAGGTCTCATCTTGTTAATTATTTTTATAATTTGAAGTCATTAAACCATGGTATCTGAAAAAGTAATTTAGAATTTGAATACTCTGATGTATTCTTGAGCTTCACTTTTAATTCCTTTTTTGCCTATGGAAATGGGTGAGTGTGGTTTAAAAAAAAAAGAAAAAAGGGAGAGGGGGTGGTGTTGCAGTGCGATTTAGGAGGGGAAAGTATGAACCAGAGTTGAAACCTAGTGTTTAATTCCCCTGTTCCTACTTACATTTTTAGGACTGTGAATAAACAAGTAATTTTGGGAGGAAGCTGAATCCAACACCCCAGAGAATGAGGCAGTAGAGTCTTCAGATATTCTTAACGTTTAAGAATCATCAGTCTTTGATTATGTGACTGAGGAATATGCTAAATATAAAGGCTTTGTTTTTCCTGTTATTAGCACCTGCATTCTTCAGACTTGTTCCCATATTGGCAATCTTCTTAATTTGCATTCCTGCACCACTACCTGTGAGCACAGCAGAAAGCAACAGTAACAGCTCAGCCTGTTTACTGCTGTAGTAAACATTGAGTCTAATCTGAGCAGATTTGATGAAGTGATTAAAACTGCACAATTAATTTGTGAAGTCTCCCAGAATCTAATGCTTTGCTCACACTTGAAACTAAAAAGAAACCCCAGGAGTTCAGACCTAGCTGGGTGGTGGAGTCATTGTCACCAGTCTGTTAGTGAAAAGCACCGACTGGATGAGACCACAGCGACTGGCCCCAAGTGGTGCCTGGCTGCAGGGACACCAAGACTGTCACTTGGGAGAAGAGTGAGGACACCCACTTTATTTCACTAGAGACCAGTGCTGAAGGCTCTTAGTGGCAAATTAAGGTCCCATCCATCACTGGGTCTGAACAAGCCTTATGTCAAACTATTTTGCAATAGATGGAAGCACTTCTGAAAGAGGAAGGAGCATCTTACTGAGCTGATCCTCAAAGACCACAGGAATAACACTTTCTTTATTGCTCAATAATTGGTTGTACTCCATGTTATGTGGCTTAGAAAAGCTTTCTTCCCGTTTCTTTTCTAAATGATAACTTTCTTCTTCCCCAAATACTTTGTGCATAGCTGGGGAATGTGACTTCAGGAGAATAGTTGAGAAGTGAGGGGATCTGACAGCTTAAAGCAGCCATTAAAAGGAGGAAAAGCAAATAGGCAGCACTATTTCCATTTTAAGCATTGTCAGTGTAACAAGCATGCAGCAGAGTTTCAGAAAGAATGCTTGAATGTGTGGTTATTTGGGCAGTGGTAAAAATACTGGGACATAGCTAATGGAAACAGAAATGAAGTTAGAAACACACTTTGCCTTAGGGGTAAAAATTTCAAAGCATTCTGGGTACTTGGACATCCAATTCCCATTCAAGTTAATGACTAAAGTTGTTCTTTCCTCTTTTGAGCTGTAATTTTTTGTATGCATGCAAAAGATTGTGTTAAGCTCTGAACAAAAAGGAGGATGCTGTTTGTTTCGAGCAGCTTGGAGCAGAGGTTCTGCTTTCCCACCCGTGTGAAGTCAGGTCAGTCATCTTCTATGTTCAACCTCCTCCATGGCTTGGAGAAGGCATCTGATGAAAAGGACTAAGTTACAGTTGTACAAGTAGTTTAATTGTGTGTACATCTTGATTGCTGGTCAAAGGGCTGTTCATTTCAACAAGCTGTTAGTGTCACAGCAAGTACAGGATTCAAAAAATGGGAGAACACGAGAATGGGCAGGTTGGGTGGCCAAAGGACATGTAGACACCAATGTGAAGGCTGTGGAGGGAGCCTGCTGTGATACACCACTCATTGTCAGTGCAGAACTGTGCTCAAAACTGTTTGTGGTTGTAAACCAGTCTCAGTAACGTAGTCACTGGTTCCAGACAATGTTTTGGTGTCTCTTTTTCAGAGAAAGCAGGTGTGTGCCCCCCTCCCCGCCACCCCAACACACACTCCAGATGAAGGCTGCATCACGGTGCTTGTTTTCTTGCTTTTCTTGAAGAATGCTGATGTCTTGTGGCAGTTAGTGTTTTTAGTGTTATCCCTGACTGGAGGAGTGAGGAGGTTGCAAAACCAAAGAGGGTAGAATTGAAACTGAAAGCTGCAACCTTGTGGAGGTACCTGAGCCAACTTCAGAACCCACAGAGCTGTAGTGCACACTTCACCTGTACCCATCGCTGTCGGGATGGAGCACTCTGTGCTGAAACCATGTGCCCTGTTCATTAGACTGCTCCTGGTTGTAGAGGCAAGATACTTTAGAGCTGAGGCAGGTAAATCCTTATAAGCTGCACTCTTACTTCTTTTTGTGAGGTAGTTGCTTCCCCAGCCACCAGCTTGTTCTGGCTTCAGTGGGACACCAATACCTTTATTGAGCTCTGTGTTTGAAGATCCTTGTTGAGTGTTACTGTCTGAGTATCAGGAGCGTGGTCCTATAACTGCTTCTGTTAACCAGAGTGTTGCTGATTTACTGGTGACATTGTGTCCTTCATGAGATCTTTTTTGCTGGGATGAATTAGTGTCAAGAGCCTTTGTAAGCTGGACAGTGATTGTGGAGTTCAGTGAAATCTGAATTGAAACAGTTTGGGAAACTTTTGAAGAATTTTTCTCACAATCTGTTTTGGGAAAACCTATTCTGGGAGGCAGTCTGTTATGGAGAGGGGTGAAAGTCTGTCTCATAATGAGTACTAAAACTAGACCAAATTTGCTCCAGAGCAATTGTTTTTAAACTCTTCAGCTTTCACATGATAATACATTTTTAATGAACTTTAGAAATACCAAACAACTTAATCTTTTTCAATATTGATTATTTGAAGGCATTATACTGTTTATTACTCTCAAAAATCACCTTTCAGGAATTCTGGTTTTGCTTGTGTGTATCCCTGAACTTGAGGATTCCATAGATGTTAACACTTTACAATCAGAGCATTCTCGTGTGATGTCATCCTACAGTTCATTAGCTCTAACCCAGAGCCTCTGCCCAACTTCAGCTCACTGCACAGATCCATCAAGCGAGGATGACTCTGTTGGGTGCCTCTGGCTTGCACTGCCTTTCCTTTGGAATCTCATGCTCAGTAAGTGGTGGTGTTATCGACTTCACTGACTTTTTTTCATCCTTGAGAAACACAGAAGAGCGAAGGGATAATGGAATATGTGACCCCAGAATAGCGTGTTGTTGTGGGGCATTGGCTGCTTTGTGAAATGGTACTTGGGCCAATACTGTTGTGTGCCCAGAAAGAGACAGAAACTCTTCTCTTTAGCAGTCTACAGAAAGCTGCTTTTCACCTTACCTCACTTCCTGGTGTTTTATCTGGTTGAGCTTCCTCTGGTTACAGCTCAGTGTGGGACAAGTGTTGGTGGTCCCTGTAGTTGTAGGTTAGTACCTACACACAGTTGGCCTGCTGACGGCTGCGGCACGGTTCGTCTGCCTTTGCACGGCACGCCATGGAGTTGGCCTTTGCCAGACTTGACATAGTGAGGCCGCTGAAGCAGTCCAGCAGATTGATCTGGGGCACAACAGGCCGAACTGAGGCAGCTGCCTGGAGCCACTTGCAGGTTTTTATCCTTCTCTGTTCTGAATGATGCTCTGAGAACTGAGTCAGGGTGGTGGTAATGGTGGTAGAAGAGGTTTGGGTAAGCCACCACTAATATTACCTCTCCTGGGTGAACTTGCTCTGTCTTTGTGCAGTCAGCAGTCTGGATTCTCTCGAGGGCAGGATCTCCTTGGAAAAGCTTTCTTTCCTACAAGAAACCACGACCTGTCTTCCTTGGATGGGTTACCAGTAGGATGCTGGTAGGATGCTACGCTCTAGCGGTGGACTTGGTGGCGGTAGCTTAATGGTTGGACTGGATGATCTTAAGGGTCTCTTCCAACCTTAACAATTCTATGATTAGTTAGTTTCTTGCTACTGATGTGGTGTATCGGGTAAAGGTGGTTTACTTTGCTTGCAGGGATTTAGGGAGTGGGTTTTCTTCCCTGGGATTTCCCTTCTCAAAGTTGGGAGCGTGTGAACGCATGGGAACGTGAGCGATGCGCTGCCTCCTGGGGTGTTTACTGTATATGCATGTGTTCACCTGAAATCATGTAAATTGTGGAGGAGTCAGTGTGTGGGATAGCTGCAAGACCTCTATCAGAAGCCTTGGGAAGGTCATGTTCGGGTGGCTCTTTGATGCCAGGGCGATCTGAGGTGCAGAGGTGGTGGATCTGAAGCCGAGCAGGAGGTGTCTGGTTGTGCTGGTGCTATACTGCAGACAGCACACCCTGTTCCTTCCTGGTGGGAGCCCTCTGTCAGGAGGAGAGAGGCCCCTGATGTTGCTCTCATCATATCTGTGTTCTCCCCAGCTGTGACATTGTGGGATGTAAGGGTTTGTCTGTATGCAAACGTGTACTGCCTTAGTGCACCCCTTCCCTTTCCGCACTGTGCACACATCCTCTGCTCGAGAGCATGTTGTTGGAGGGTCACTTATATTGCTGGAAATCAGGCTTTTGTTTGGTGCACTTGGTTTTTTTTTCTATTTTTTTTTTATTTGTCTTTAACTACTTTGTCTTAGTTCCCGGAACACAAGGCTTAGAAGTTCTTTACTATTTATGTAACTTTATATTATTGACCTTTTGTTGTTTCTTCCCCCCCAGTGCCTCTTTAATGGAGTAATTCTGACATAATTTAAACCAAAGCCTTGCCTGCTTTGGCCAAATGTGTTTTAAAGCACCTTATGCTAAACCAGATACACAAACCCAATGTGTCCTGTTCCATACATATCACCTGCTGCTTTACCTTGCTTCTTGTTAGGGTTTTGCACACTTCCTCCTCTAACAGGGTTTTCTTTCTTCACTTTGAAACTCATTCAGACAGTTTTGTTAGCAAGTAGCAGCTCCTGCATACGTGACAGTTTGGTTCAGTGCCGGAGGAGTCTCTCCTGATAACCCATCTGGCTCACTGTCAGAGCCACATACGCTACGACACGGAAAGTGGCATTTGCCTAAAAGCAACATATTCATAAACCAGGCTTTGGAGTAGTTTCCTGGGTTTGGTTTTTGTCATCTTTATTTCTTTTTTTAATTTGTGCATCTAAGGAAGTGGGCTTGTATGGCTTTGATGACACTCAATGATAGCTCTATAGACTGAAAATCACAGGACCAGACACTTGGCAGATGGAAAGAAGCATCGCCCCTGTCAGAAGCTTTAATTGTGGCAGATAAGCACCTGACCCAAACCCACTGCTGGGTACAATTTTATTTTAAAATAATGTAAATCTAGCCTTTGTACTGCAGATGTAAAAACATATTATCTGTTTTCTATGTAAACCCTAATGGAATCTGATTCCAAGGAAGTCAGGCTGATATTAAAGACCTTGTTTACACGGTGGTTTTTGTCAGGGTAATTATCTGGTGTATCACAATTTAAACAATATTCTTCAAGTTTTGTAGAAACTAACTCCTGATATGCCGTGTGCAATAGATGAAAGTGGAATTTGAGAGTTGTTAAAGTAACAAATTTTTAAAAATGAGGTAATTTTAGGTGAAATCCACAGATAGTAGTAAGCTGGCTTGGATAATTAATTTGGGTTTAGAGTTGCTTAATTTCACTTGGCATTTGCAAATCCCAAGATGACTTGTGGAATGTTCTTGGTTGAAAAAGACTTTATTGAAAACACGTGTGACTGTTTTTTGAGGGCAACAATATTTGAAGAACAAAGTAGCATCTGTGTATAAACGGATAGAGACAAGAAAACTTACTGTTTGCATAGCTAATGTCATTTTTTGTGGCATCATTTGGGAGCATGTCTTCTGTTCAGAACAAAGCAGGCTACAGGGGAGGTGAATTCTTGCTGGTAAAAAGATTGTTGTCTGTTCTAAATGATATTTTCAACTTGTAACACTGACAAAACTTGAGTATAAATCTGTGGGGTTTTTTTAATGAAAGTCAGAATTTCTGGTGGGGAGTAGACCTTGAACTTGTGTTACCTCGGAAGTGTGAAATAATAAAATACTGGCAAGACTATTCCTTATCCTTTGTGTAAGAACAGAAGATTATATTCACCAGTATTGCCAGGATTTCTGAAATGCAACTGATTCAGGAACGAGGAATGTTACTGAATCATATTAAAAGGCGTATTTCTGTCGATTAAAAACTGGTATCATTATGAAAATGTCTAACTGTGGTGATGGAAAATACGAATAACATCATTATGGTGACACATACTTTGAAAATAATTTCTAGTTATTTCTGTGTTCAATGAGACTAAATTTTTTTTTTAATTTATTATTGCAGGACCAGTTTGACAACTTAGAAAAACATACGCAGTGGGGTATTGATGTTCTGGAAAAATACATCAAGTTTGTGAAAGAAAGAACAGAGATTGAACTCAGCTATGCAAAGCAGCTTAGGTAAGTTGATAAGTAAAGTTCTGGACTTTGAGTTGCATCTGTTCAGAGCCTGTAATCATCTCTAGGTTTACTGTTTCACTGGTGCTAATTTGTTTGGTTTATAATAATGGCTTTCAGAGAATAGCTTTAATTGAAAGAATGGGAAGCTAATGTAAATTTAAGATACTCTTTTATTATCTCTGAAATAAACCTCATACATTTTGCAAAAAGAAAGGTTATTTAGGTGACTGAGTAGCGTGCTAGGGCTTACTCACTGTTTATGTGTGATTAATGGCTCGGGCCTTGAGGATAGTATTGTAATGTTTTCCATGAAGTTAGGACTGCTGCATCTAAGTGCTGAAGGGTTTAAGAATTCAACAGAATAATGACCATCTGTTGCAAGGCAAAGTAGGGGTTGGTTGCTTTTTAGAGACCAGTGTCAGAGAAAAATTGCAGGTCAGAAAGTCACTCTCAGCCCTTGGAAGTTTTGTCTGTGTAGTTAGACAGGTTTCAGCCTGAGATTTGAACTTGGACAATTGTAGTCTTGCCAGTGTGTCTCATGAACAGAGATCCTGCAGAGTTATCTCAAGTAGCTAAATTACTGGGAATTCCTGCTGTGTATGTTCTACATGTCTGGTTTGACCATCAGTTTGTAGGTAGAGCCAAGTGTATCTGAACTGGACCCAGAAAACATATTCCTTGAGGTGAGATCCAGTGTAAATGGGGACAGAAAGGGGTGCTAAGAACCCTCCCACAACGAGTAGCTCAGCCTGCTTTTTCCTAGGAGGGTGGTGAACAGGAGTGAGGAGGGAGTCCCACACACACACAGTCCTGCTGCTGCAGAGATGCTGTGGTGCAGTATTGCTGGCAGCCACTGGTGTCCAGGGTTAGAAACTGGAGATGATGGAGCTGACTGGGGAGGGGAGTGCTGGACTAATCCTCCTCACTCCAGTAAATCCACGCTTTTTTTCAGGACTGTAACACACATTGGAACTCCTTCCATCTTCTCAGTATTTATAGATTGCCATCTGAGGATCTAATTGATCTGTGTGTATCTAAAGCACAATATCGATTAAAAAACAAATCACCCAGAATTTTTGATGCTTGTGTGAGAATGGATTCGAGGGGCCTGTTGGCCTGTTATTTACAATGAGTTAGTAGCTGATAAATCCCTGCCTTTATGGTTGTGTACATTCTCAGGGGAATGCCACAGGGATTCCCCAGGGTTTCTGCTATAGACAAGCAGGAAATAGAGAATGACTCGTGCAGGAACAAATTGCTCATATCTTATGGAGATTAGAGGAGATTGAATTAGAGGCAAATTGAGCTGGAAGAAAGAGAGTATGACTGGACTGGGAAAACCCAGCAGAGTATCTGTGGGAGCAGGACTGTCTGATGAAGAATCACGGCCTGGACTCATTGAATTTAAGATGACAAATTTCAGGTGTAAATAAAGTAGTTATGAAAACAAACACAGACAATATGTTTAAGGAAAGTGGGAGATAGTTTTACCTGTGACTGGGTAGAAACTCTGAACTCCTGAGTCTTGGAAGTCTGGGACAGAATAAAAAATAAACCAAATGCAGTCCATTGGTTTCTTCTCTCTGTGTTTTAATTCCCCATATATAGCTGCCTTTGTCACCCCCACCCATGGGTATTTGAGTACAAATACATTCATCCCTGAGGAGCTCTTTAAACACAGTGCTGTTTGGAGACATCTAAGAAGTTAGAGATATAAAAGAAAAAAATGAGACTTGTCGAACATTGAGATAAACCAGTGCAGGACACAAAGAAATACAAAGGAAGAAGTCATGCATCTGCTTCTAATAAGTCTCCTCTAGCTGGGGCAAACCTCACTTGTATCACATCCATTTGGTGTCAAGAGGCTGCAGCATATCACTGCATGTCATAACATGCAGGCATACTAGTGAAAAGGGATGAGTTAACATAAGATACTCCTGTTGATTTAACTCAGTTTTACTTATAGCTTCAGTAAAGCTGCTGAACTTTATTTTGTGAAGCTTCTGTTTTCTGCTTGATCTCTGGGCTCACTAGCTTAGCTGTTGTCTGACTGCACCTCAGCCTGGTCATCTGTTGAAGTTTAATTGTCTTCTATTTAAAAATGTTTCTTTTCTTCCTATTTAGAATTCTGCACATACATAGGTAATATGTGAATCTTAAAAGTGTTGAGTTAGATCTACATCCTAGCAGGATGCATGAGTGGAAGTTACACCAGTGGAAGAAACTCCCTGGCATCACATACCTTACACTTTGTGCCTGCACTATTGAAGTCCTCCTCCCATCAGTCCTGGTTTGAGAGCTCAGGTCAGATTTGAATGGATAGTTTTCTTTGTAATTGTTGAGTCATTAAACTGGGCTGGACAGGAAGGGGTGCAGAAGCTGTAGTAGACCATTCACTGGTTCCTGTGCTTTGTTTTGTACTTCTGATGGATGTGGACAGCCTTGATGCTGTGCTCTGAGTGCTGGAGTGGTGTGTCGGTGTCGTCCTTCCCTTGTCACTCACTACTGACCTCACAGCACACAGTTTGGGCATCAGGTGTGTCATTCTTACCTAACATGGTGATGGACAGGGAGCCTTGAGGAAGATGTGTTGGGGGAAAAAAAAACATGATTCAGATACCAGGATAACCTGAGAATTGGGAGCCACAGATGTGTGATAAATTGGAGAGAAAGCAAGATGACAGAAAAGTGGAAGTGAGGGAGGAGCGAAACAAGCTGGAAAGGGTGTGGGGGGTGGGTGAAGCAGTGTTGGAGACAGGTGCACATGATCTTTCCAGAATTGTTATTTCACTGCTGATCTCTGCTTGTATGTGTTAGTTCCCTCTTCAGTCGCTGTTGGTGCTGAGGGTGTCACTGCTTCAAGCCTGAACCCGGGAAGCACCAGTGTCCTGGTGTGGCACTGCGTGCAGTGGGACATATGTGTGACTCCTGCTGGCTTCAGTATCACTTCTGGCTTCGGTATCACTTCTGTTTTATTGGGTGTATCCTGGTTTTAAAATCATATGAGTGTTTTAGATCACAAAAAGGGAGGGGGAGAATAAAAGAACCAACATAAATACAGTGTGTTTTATGTGGTTTATAAGCTACTTACACTTCACTGTTTTTAATTCTTGTTACATGCTTTCAGAATGTTTTTCTGTGAAAGCAGAATAAGGATTTTTTTGCCCTAGCTCTGTAGCCTGTGTGCACCTTTAAAGGTTTACAAGAAGACAGGAGCTCTGTGTGTCTGAATTCATTGGGCAGCATGACGGTGCAGGAACACGTGCATCTTGAATGCGTGTGAGATTGCAGCATATGCATGTTGTGACTTTTCCTCTTCAGGCAGGTGAGTGGTGGAGGGATTCCCATGGTATCCAGAGAGTGCTGTAAGGCCTGTTGTAATCAAGTAGAGCAGTTGGCAGAGTTCTTGCCGTGCTGGTATTTTTGGGTTGAAGCGACTGTATGCAGGACTGGAGAAAAGCTCATTGTTTCAGAGCATCTTTTCAGAGAAGGCAGAGACTGGAGAGGAGATGCTTGTTTGGATCCCTTCCAGTAGGGATATTTAAATTTAGAGAAACACATGTTTGTCTGTGCAAATCTGCCAGGGTTCTGGCTACTAGGCTGTTTGGGCAGATGCTCCTTAATTCCTTAAGGAGAAGAAAAGGAATAAGAAATGTGAGACTAGAGGCCCTACTGTCTCCCAGTTAGCAGTAAAATGAGCATGCAGTGAGGAGGGGGTTACACCTCTGAAAAAGCAGCTTCTTTTCAAATGGGGCTGTTCTGGGAGACCTTCAAAGAATAAACCACTTTGTAAAGCTAAACCAAATGGATTTAATTTCACATAGAGTAGCAGGCTGCTGGAAGGCACGTAGCCATAGGACTGAGTTTAGAATAGAGGAGATCCCAGTACTGCAGCACTGAAAAGGACTTAAAATTGCCCAGTAAGATTTGTCAGCTCTCTGGTTTGTGTTCTTTGAGACATGTGGTGGTGTATTGTGCTGCAGTGCAACATGTATGGTGATATGGAGCTTGAAGTGTCCCTAGGGTGGGTTGTGTCTGGTGGGCAGCACCTGCTGGCTTCCACGCCGTGTGCCATCAAACCTACGGCAGGGTTATGTTCACATTCCTTATTCGTGATCAGATCACTCGAGCATGCCAGTCTTTTAAAACTAAATCATCAGTGGGATGTGAGGTAATGAGATATTCAAGTATCTGCACTAATTAGGATAATCAAATTTCACGTTTCTCCCAGCATTGGTTGATCATGATAAAAGTCCCCCTTGTGTCATCTCAGTGCAGCTTCCCGCAGCTGCTCAAGACTTTTTCTCATCCTTGGAAGCACCCTGCTAAAGGTGGGCGGATCTGCTGGCCCCGAGTGTCCTCTCCTGCAGCAAATCCCGCTGCAATGAGCCAGCAGACCTTGGGATATGGAGTAGCACCTTCTGCTGGGTGGAGTTTGTAAAGCATGCCTGTGGGCCTGAGGGCTGTGGTTTTACTCTAAAAGGGTCTCAAGGAGACTTGTGCATCAGCAGAACCGTAACTCGGGTGTATGGACTTCATCACCTTAATTTATTAAGTTCTCAGGTTCAGAATGGGGTATTTTATTGCAGCTGTAGAGACTGACTGAAGCACTGTGCTTTCTCTGCTACCACTCAAAGCTTAGGACCTAGTCATACTCTGAGAATGTGCCAAGTCACTGCAAATAAAAACTGAAGCCCTGCCAGGTGTGTGCACACGCACAGATTTATCCAGTTAATTTAAAGTTAATTGAAATATAACTTTATTTTTTATTTTAGGAATCTTTCCAAGAAATACCAACCCAAAAAGAACTCCAAAGAAGAGGAAGAATACAGGTATGTTGATGATCTGGTGGCTGGGTGGGCCTGTGTTGATGGAGGAAAGAGGAAAGGTTGGGTTACCAACTAGGTTATGGCATGTAAACCACAGATTTTTCAAGGCAAGTGAAGAGTGTGGATATCATAGATGCAGAAACAGGATGATATGGTAGATATCCACTAAGAAATCCACTAAGAGGATTTTCAGAGTTTGGATTTGGTCTGCAACTACTCAATTCCCTTTATATAGTGTGGATCTGGATACCTGGTGCATGGGTGTTTTTGCTTGTTTTTCCTCCATGTACCTTAAGAACTTTAAGGTTCTTTGAAGTGAATGACCAAACTCTTAACTACTTTCAGCAGGAACAGAAGCAGTTGTTAATTTTAGCAGACTGTGTAAGTCTTAAATTACTCAAATGGACTGACAACACAGAGTAGTAACTCGCTAAAGGGCTAATCTTATGCCACAGAGAAACCAGTGGTTTTGTGGAGTAAGGTGAAGGATGCAGCTTGTACTCTCAGTATCCTGTAAAGGATTGGTGTGACTTGCTGCTCTTGAAGGATGTTGCAGGGCCTCAGCTGTTGGTTCAGCTGCTCAGATTGTCTCCCTGGTGTCAGGGGACTAGTGTAGGGCTCACCGATAACGACTTCTGTGTCAAGCACAACTCCCTTGCTGCGTGACACTGTGGAGTGATACAGGTGATGACAGACTACATGTCACTAAGATCATTCCTGCCCTTGATGAGATGAAAGATTCTTTATAAAGAATGTTCTAGAGAAGGAGCTTTCCAACAAACAGATTACAAGCCAGAGAGCCTTCTCTTTAGAGTGCTGTTTCTCACTGGGCCCGTGTGTTGTAAAGCATTAGCTGTGAATGAAGGCTTTGCAGAGTCTGATCCTGCAGCCTTGGGTTGCAGGAGACTGTGCTGCCTCTGGAGAGCCTGGCAGCAGGCCCTTGACCTTGAAATTTGAAACATTTCAAATGAATTTGGATATGAATCCAACCATATCATTATTTAATTTAGATTTTTGGGTCAGACCCCTAAGCTGCGGTATACAGCAACTCTGGTGGCTCATATTGATACATAGCAGGCTTTTAATTTTCTTTTTAAAATGTATTTTTTGTTAACATTGTTTGGGAATCAGTTATTTTTTTCCCAGGATATTAATATTTACACAGGAAGCTTGTATTAAGAGCACAGCAGCTCTTCTGATCTGTACCTTGGATTAGAAATAAATCTGCCTTTGGGTAGTTAGACCATAAATGGGTATTTTGAGTTTACTACAACCTTTTTTGACACATCTTTTATTGCTGGAAAAGGAAATTGGAGTTAAATGATTCATGTGATGTGGCACAGAAAATCCTATACATCCTTTGCCCTTTTAAATGCAGCATTCACATCACTATAGTTTCCTCATGTATCTAAATAATGTCTGAGGATTTGTCATGCGACCTTTGGGTGCCTTGGACAGTGCTTTGAGACAGCCTGTCCAGGAAGGATCTGTTTTCAGGCTGCTTGTCAGTCTGTAGTTCTGTGGCTTTGATCCCCTGCCTTTTGCAACTGGGATTTCTCTTGAGGCACCACAGCTTGACTGTGAATGTGGCTGCTTCTATTGGAATATATTTTCATCTTTTCCCTGTGTTTTTTTCCTTTATGCCTTTTTCATCCAGACTTGTACTGCTCCCCTCTCTTTCCTCTAAACCTCTCCCTCTTTGCTTTTTCACCTTTAGGTGATGTTTTCAGTGCATTTTATATTCACTGTTTTTCTAGCATGTGTAAGTGCAGTGCTTCTACACTGCTGTTTTCCAGCTGACCAGCACAGTCAACTGGGCTCCTCAAATGCTTCTCTGTTGCCTCTGAGCTGAACATGCTAGTGACATAATCTGCTGCTTTGAAATTGTGTGCACAGATATTTGCTTCTTTCCTTTCAGTAATACATGGAATGTTGTATAGGAGATTATTTCCTACAAAAAATAAAGCTTGTGATGGAAGGTATTAAAATACATGGGTTGACAATGAACCTTTGGTTAGTAAACTCATTGTTGTATTGAAAACTTCCAAGACTAGCTGATTTAAATACAGATTTCACTGTGAAAATTTTCTACACTAGAATTTGGTTGTGCAGACAGGATTTTGCCAGGTAAAGTACTCTGACTGTGCACTGAATTGTTGGAGGATAACTAGAAATGTTTGAATAGAGATTAGAGTAGTGAAGTCCCAGTGCTGTGCTGATAAAACCCTGAGCACTCTCAAACTGTGATATTTTAAAAGCCAATGTCAGAATGTCTAAATCAAGATTAATTTATCAGACAACTGTCAGTGTGTGGGACTGGCTTTCTTTTGTGAAATTCCTTCACGTGGATCTGTGCTAATCTGTATTCAGCCTCCTGTACAATATGAAATGCTTAAGAAGGATGCAGCCTCCCTTTGCAGTGTGTCTTTCTGTGGGGGGGGAGGAAAAAAGGGACTAAAAGCAAAATGCATTTTTGTCCTCTGCAGGTACACATCAACTAGAGCCTTCCTAGCCACTTTAAATGAGATGAATGACTATGCTGGACAGCATGAGGTCATTTCAGAGAACATGACCTCTCTGATCACTGGTGAGCTAACACGCTACGTGCAGGAGCTGAAACAAGAGAGGAAATCGGTAATTCATCATTTTTATTGTTCACAGTTAATTTCTCTATAAGATAATTGGTGGTAGGAGAGCTCAATGTTAAGCAAAAGTTATTTGTAGTTAATGAACATGAGCTTTGTTAATGAACCAAGCATTAAAAGAAGTGGGTTTGGTGCCCTGGCCAAGTCACTGAACCATTTGAATCAGATGTTATAAAATCAGACAGCAATGCCTTGAGGAGAATCCCAGCGAAATAAGGTCAGAGACCCATCTGTGCTGAAGGCTCTGTTAGCCAAAAGGGTATATTGGGAAGAGTCCAGAGGCACTGGGTAAAGCCTGAAATAAACAGAGAAACTATATTACAGAGACTGTGGGGGTCACATTTTCCTGCTTTTCAGCCAGATCTGGTCAACAGAACTTGAAAAATTATTCTAACATGAAATACAGGATCTGTCTTGTGTTAATGAGGAACCTGGTTTTCAACCTGTTGTCCTTCAAGACTGGTAGAATTGGGAGCTTTATGTTAGTACTCTGTTATAGGTAGTAGCTTAGGAACCTGTGTGACATCTGCTGTAAATGTTTGAAGCTGTTTAATCTGCATGTCATCAGTTCTGACAGGTGTATAGTTGAGAGATTATTATTTTTCTAATTTTATTTTTCTCCTTTCTTCCATTGAACCCTTTTATCCCTGGGATGACTGTGCATGAAAATAGTAATTCTAAGTATTATTGTTACAAATTCTCCTAACACAGGTATAAAATGACTAAGCCAAGTACTATTTAATTTCCAAACTGGTCCATTACAGAGGGTGCAGAGGTTCTTTTGCTCAGACCAGCAAAATGTGCGTTTATAAATAGTCCCACTAAATTTTAAGCACGTGTTAAAATTCTGTGAAGGATCAGAGTCCTGGAAATTGCCATCTTTTCTGATGTATAGTATCAGGAAGATGAGTCAACAGGCATACCTTCAATTTGCAGAACAGTGTGTAATCTTCCAGTGACATAATATTTTGGCAGCAATGTGGAAGGTTTTACATATAGCTGTGATGAGTATGTTTTCTCAGAGACTTTTATGCCCATTTATTTAGCATGGACTGTACAATAAGCAAATTTTTAAGAAGTGGTTTTCTGTAAGTTCTGGGGGTTTTTTTTGCCTAATTTTTCAATTATATGGGTGTGACTGGAATATCTATGAGACATTTAAGTATGATGAAAGAGGACTTGCTGTCTTGTAAAGACTGTGACCAGTAACCGTTGCTTGTTGTCCTTGTGTTTATAGAGTTTTGTAGTAAGTATGGCTGATAAGTAACGGGCAAATGACAGGAAAATTATTTTAGTATTATTAGTCAAGTGACAACAGGATGGGAATAGCACAAACCTCAAGTGATGGTGTATTTACCTGTTGCTGATGATTCTTTCAGCAGAAGGCAGATGTCAGTCATGGATGGTGGTTTTGTTCTCGTTAGATGAATATGAACGATATGAATTATGAATCCTTGTCTGAATCCTGTAGATTTCTCATTTATGAGCAAATGGTGTTGAAAAGGAAACTGCTTCTGCCTTCAGGCATGTTTCATACATGGCTCCTCTTGCCTCACACTGTGAGATACAAATGCATCAATCATGCTGGGATCTGCGGGAGGGGAAGGTGATTGCTGTGCAAATATCACAGAGGGCTGATGCTTTGGCAAAACCTTTTATGATATGAATTGATGAATGGCTTGGTATTTCCAGAGACTTTGCTGTCAGAGCTCTTGTGCTCTCTGCTTGATACATCATCAGCTGTTACAAGTTCAGAGAACCATAAAATCATTCAATTGGAAAAGACCCTTAAGACTGAGTCCAACATTAGCCTGACATTACCAAGTCTACTGGGTTGCTACAAGTGCTAAGATGATTGCTTCTGGGGCTGGGGCCATACACAGGAATTGGGGGATCCACTTTTCTGTCTGCAGTTGTGTGTCATTTGGATTAAGTTATTCAGGTGTCCAATACCTCTTAAAAGGTACAGATTTCTAGTTATTTCAGTATGACTGAGATAGATTAGCACCCTTGTTGTTCTTAGAAATTTCCACCTGAAAAGTGGAAATGATGCTCAGAGGTGTCTTAAGGATAAATGTATGGAAGATGAGCTTGGGTACAGTGGAAAATGGTCAGACAAATATATCAGCTGACAGAGTGTCTGTTTCAAAAGAAACCCCTTTGATATGCACTAGGAATGGTGCATTTAATAGTCATGCATGATGTGGTTGGTGATCTTTAAACACGTGGGTTCTGATGGATGTCTCCATCACTTGGATTCCACACTCATTTAGCTCTATTGATTGCAAAGGAATTACACCAGCACATGAATGGGATCACAGTCCTTTATTTTTTCCTTGATAAGTACAAGCCTGTAGCCTGTAGCCCCATAGAATCTGTCAGCATGTAAAGCCATGTGTTGGTTTATGCTGGGTCAAATTCATTTGTCATGCAATTTTTATGTATATGGGATTTATTTGCTGTGAAAGGTGTACTTGATGGCTATGTCATGTTTTTCTGTATGAAGATAGTTGTTAAAGGTGAAAATAAGGGGAAAAGCAGCTAATTAAAACCAGGCAGGACAGCCTGCAGATGGACAAGTGGGATTTGGAAATTCCCAGTGGTTTGGTGCTGTTCAAAAGACAGATATGTCCTCTTCCTTCTGGCCTGGTTTGGGGCTCTGGGGAGTTCTGCATTACCTTTATGTTCTTACAGATCACATGCTGTGTTGCATCGTGGCTCTGATCATCAGTGTCAGGGAATATCAAGGAAAGACTCGTTCTGTGAGACTTAACATCATTCCTCTTGTCACTGCCATTAGGCTCTTCACAATGTGGGCAAGAAGGAGGAATCCTTGTGCTGTTTCAGTTCTTCTCAGCTGTCTAATGAAGTGAAACTCTTAATAGTACACTTCCTCACTTGAACTTCTTCTTGTAGTCTCTTGATCTTAGTGTGTCCGTGCTCTCATGTGAGTAATTCCCATCTTCAGACAGGACTCTGCTAGCTGCATTGGAGCTCAGATTTCAGTGGTAGGCTGTGTGTGAAGGTCATGCTCCATCCACCTTCCTTCTGAGGTTCTTGAGGCCAGAACCATGTGACTGAATTCCCCTTGGTTGTATGAAGGCCTCCATCACCAAGCCACACAAATGAGTTGAGGATTGCCTCAGCATAGTTCACAGAAACAACCTGCTTCTGCCATCACTCTTTGTGCCATCCCAGTTTCACCAAAACCTTCTTTTGGGGTTGCTGTGGAAGGTGTCCAGTTTGAGCTGCAGATCCTGAAATCTTACAGGTTTGGGACTTGCTTGTCTGTGGCAAAAAAAAACCCAAATCCCACCAAGGTGATCTCAGTGTCAAGAGGGGTGTTTGGACATTATTTTACATTAATTACCTTCATTAACAGGTAATCTGTTTCCAGGTAGGAAATATACTCAATAGTTGTTCTACTCCAACCTGTTCAGACTGTTGTTGGCTGTGATAGCTTCTGAGCAGACCATGTGAGAGAGAGATAACCATGTTTTGACGGCTCAGGTAAGGGAATCTGTTCTCCACACTGCTGTTCCTGCCAGGTTGCTTTCTGGGTGCCACCTAAGAGGACATCAGAGTAAACACATAGCCAGTGCCACCCACTATTGAGAACTTCCTTTATTTCTTAAAGCTTCACAAGGGATAACTTGGTTTAGACACTCTCTCTACCATGGCTGAGGAAAAGCCCTCAATGCTGTAGTTTGGATAGAAATTGAAGAATTCATTCCTGGGACAGTTCTGATTTAGATCTGCAGGCACAGACTATGTCTGACTCGTGTCTCCTGTCAGCAGCTGCTCTCTGTAGCTGTTGCTCATGTCAGCTTTGCTAAAAATGTATTTGGGAGTCATGAACTGTGCTGCTTATTACTGCTGCTGCCTTCACCTCTACCTCCAAGTCCCACTGGGGGTGGGCTGGCTCCATACAATCAAGCGTGAAAGTCAAGTACTAGCCAAGGACTTTGCAAGCCAAACTGGTGTGTCACTGGGATTCTGTGGTTGGCAGGGAATTTACCTGATAGCAAGGTGTTCCATTTTGTGTTGGGATAGAAGGGGAATGAATGCATCCCTGTGGGTGCTGTGAGGGCAGAAGGGTCCTGTTTCTTCATGGCGCAGCGTGCGCACCCTCCCCGTGTGTATTCATACGGGGGTGTACGTGTCAGAGAGCTTTCTGCTGCTTGTAGGCTCTGGGGTGGTGATGAGAGGAGATAATTGGAGGAATTCTGCCATGTTCATTCATTCTGAATAGTGCCCTGTTCTGGAAATAATCCTGTGGTTTCCAACAGGGTTACTCACGGTGTAAAGCACCATGCAAGAAGCGTAAGGCTCGGGGGAAGAATACGACCCTGTCAAGTGCACAATGGAGTTTTTCCATGCTGCATTTTTGGATGTGCCTCAAGGTCTCTGTGTATTTGGAGCACAGCTGTGCTTTGTGCTGCAGAGGTGCAAAGAGACATTGCTGCCCTCCAGAAATGACAAGCTAGTGGCAGCATGGGTAGTAGGAAAGGAGAGACAATTAAAGGAAGCAATTTGCTAAACTTCAGATGAGATTCAAGCTCACTACCCCATGAATGGAGTTCAAAGTGCTTTGTTTTAATCTAAGGGCATACAATTTAAACTATAAGTTACAGTGCCAGGTAGAAGCATGCAGGAACTATTTATCAACAGAAGGAAAACTTTGTGGACATTTGTGGGAGATTGTGGTGCTTGAAAATAGACTGCACAATGATTGAACTCTATGTGTTCGTCCTTATCTCTCTTACAGGATATTTCAGCTGTATTTCATTTAGTGAGACTGTACCAGTAGAGTGTTCAGTAGCAGCTGTAACAGATGGAGTGGAGAAAATGGTTTTGGAAATAGATTAAGTTTTGTATATTCCTACTGTTTGTGGGTTTGCCCCAAACTATGGCGTAAATTTAATGAAACTGTGTTAAATATTTGTATGTGCCATGCAGCTGTGCTGTGGAGGACTGTTTTGGGAAGGAAAAAACAAGTGTTTGATATAAGTTTCCAAAAACTGGAAACTAAATAATAATAATAATAATGATGTCACATCCAGCTGAAAGGTCTAATGTAACACACAGGTGTTTGAGCTTTGAGTTTAGGAGTGTTAAAGTAGAGGTCACTGGACTTCATGTCGTGGCCTTCCCAGTTATAAGGGGTACGTTGAATACAAAATAATAGCTGAATAAATAAATTGGCTTCTATTTACAGCATGAAGGATTCTGATTTGGAAACAAAATATGGTTGCAAACAACTGCAGTGACATTTTCTGTGAATTAGCCTGAGCATTGTACTGCAGAGCAGCAGCCTGTTAGGAGGACGAGATGACAGAGATCTTCTATGGACAGAACCGTTCCCTGCTCGGTGCATGCCTGTGAAACGCCTGCGGGCAAGAGGGGTTGAGCATCGGCCACATGTGTATTTTTCCCTTTGTCCTCTGTCCAGACAGCATCAGAGATCTGCCTAGAATGAAAGGCAGTAAGGCCATGCTGGTAGGACATGCCTGAACTGGGTGTCAGTGCTGGTTATCCACGGCCTGAGGTGTGTGATACATGTGGGCATCTTTTGCTGCCATTTTAGTTCACATTCAGTCTTTTAAAACTCCATCACAGGTCTGAATACCCGAGTGTGGTATACACATGCTGTGTGGAAACTGCTACAGGGCTCCAGCTGTTGAAAGAAAGAAGTATTTCTTTGCCTGCTGAGGCATTAACTTGAGCATCTTCTAGTTTTCTTGTGGCTGCAAGTGTTGTGTGGTACTGTCACGGGCCGTTTCTATGGAGGGAAGAGATGGTCTGTTGAGATGGAGTCTCTTGATGTGGGTCAGTGAACAGAGGCTGTGTGACAGGACTGGGCAGTGGAAGAGGTGGAAGTCAGACTAACATGCTGCTTTATCCTCCTTGAAGGATTTCAAGCCACAGATTTTATTCATGCCTTAGTTTTTAGTAGTGATGTTGGATCTCTGTTTGAAAAGCCTAGAGGTTGGCTCTCATGGGGCACTTCTAAGGACACCGTTAGTCCCCAAGGATGGATTTGAGACTGGGGTACATGATCTTCAAACAACCTGTCATACCTGTGTTTGTGCTCACTGAATCCAGGGCCTCCTGGCCCTCAGCCATGAATCCAGATGGTTCAGCAGGACCTCTCAAAGAGCTGGCCAGTGCTCTCAAGGATCCCTGTAGCTCTGCTCCTGTGGAGTTGTCCTGCTAACAGAAACTCCTATAACCTGTTTCAGGTTTGACCTAGCCAACAGGTACATGTTAAGAATAATATTCACAGGGGAGGTTGCAAAGGAGAGTGGGATTATGCCACGATATTACGTAGCGCTGACGAACACGTGTGCAGTTAGTCCTTTGTTTCATGTCAGTGTTCATGGGACTGACTGTCTTATGCTACTCGGTACAAATGGGAGTGATAAGACTTCAAGAGCATGTTGCTATTATTGGAAACAAAGAATTGAGGAGACTGTTTCCTGTCCTTGCAGCCAGGAAAAGAAAAACATTTGACAAAGCTTTTTGCAAACTGAGCTGAGAAAATTGAGGAAAAAATAATGTTCCCTAATTTCTGCCAGCATTATGCTTTATTCACTGGCCTTTATTTTAAAAATAGCTTGTAAGAAAAAATGGAGATGGTTTGAGTTGGAGAAGGAGGGTACTGTGTAACTGGGGCAGTGTGTGCAGTGACTATCCATCTGGGCTGAGAGTGACAGTTACAAAAGCCCCAGGTTGCTGTTTTTTCCATGTGGAATATTGCCTAGGTTGAAGGCAGAGAGTGAAGCAGCATTGTCATATCTCTCTCTTTTTTTTTTTTTTTTTTTAATTCTTACCTAGGATGTTGTCAATCGAGCTGCACGCTATGAGTGTAGTTTGACTGAGATTATTTTTCTGTTTCTAACATAAACAGACTTTAGATGTGTGAATCTTAAGTGTAACCATGGAATCAATTACTATTTACTTAAGAAAAATAAGGCTGTTTTACAGCCAGCCGTTCTTAAACTGCTTGACATGGTCAGTTCTTGATGCAGCATAGGCAGCTCCGTTTCGTGCCAGTAACCTTCATGTTCAGGCAATTCTTTCAGGTAAAACTGCCCAGGAATTCCCCAGGAAAATTACTGGGTTGTGTTGTCCTTTGTAAGATGCATTTTAACTGCATCTTCTTTTCTACTCCTCTCAAAAGGTCAGAAAGAGGAGGCATCTTCTAACAAGCTTCTATTGTCTGCTCGGGGAGCTGTGTGGCTACATAACCCCCCTTGCACATGAAGTTTTGCAAAAAATATCCCACTGCTACTTATTGTACTAGTGTTGGCAGGCACTGGATCGTAGGTACTTGCTGCTTGCTGCTCCTGGGGTTCTTGATCAACAGGGGTGAAATGTGAGCTGAACAGAAGTCAAAGAGAGTTTTGTGTCTGGTTGCACAGCAGCCAGGATTCCTCCCCAGCTGTTAAACACAATCAGTGTGGCAATGAGGAGAGCACACCAGTTGGGATGACTGGATTTAAAAAGGGAAGAACTGGTGTGCAGTGTGTCTGTATGTGGATTCCTTCCTAAAACTCATCTTCCTTTGCTGTAGCTGAGTATTTCTTGAGTTGGGAAATATTTAGACTATAACAAATGCTGTTTAAAGAGTTGATCGAATCCACAGGCTTCATACAAGCAACTCAAGACTCGAGAGATTTTCAGCACAGCATTAACAGCTCTTGTGAGATTACAGAAACCCTAGAGACTGAGTTGTCTCCTGCAAGTGCAGAGTGGATGGAGATGTCCAGTGAAACAGCCAGCTGAGGGTTGTTCACATTGTGCTTCGAGTGCCGTGGGCACGACGGCGGGTCTGGAGGAAACCATGGCATGTGAACAGCACACACCGTGGCTACAGACACCTTCCTGGCACACTTGGGCTGTGATTCATTAATCTGCTATCTTGCTCACAATCTGAAGGGTTTTAAATAGAAAACCTGAAGAGGGTGTAGTATGCTGGGGGTGGGGTGGGGGGAGAGGGGAAGTAATATTCTGTATTGTATCAGCTGCTCTGAACTCATTGCTGTGCGCTGCTGGAATGTGTGTAACTAATTAGGAGTGGTAGTGCTCCACATGATTTGTTAAATGATTTGTCCTGTTCCCATTTGCTGAATCATCAGATGTAGAATAACCAATTACTTAATTTGTATAACAATATATCTAAGTTAGAACTTGAAGCTTTATGAAGGAGGAGCTGATATTCAAGTTATTTTGGCTAATTTGGGTTGTTTTTTGGAGGGTAGGAAGTTAGAAGACATTTGCTGTTAAAGAAGATTTTTAAAGCAAAGGAAATGAGTTTGCAGAAGTTGAAGATAGTACAGAGCTTGAGGAAACTGAAGGTTTCCTGTATGACCTTGAGCAGATCACTTAACTCTACTGTCCCCATTTTCTTACCCATGAAATGGGGGCAGTGAAGATACACAGATAGATAGAAGTTCCCACTTAGTTGCTTTACATAAAAAAAAGCTAATTTTTGGAAGGCACAAATCATCCTTTGTGGGCAGAAGATTGGCAAAAGCAGAAGTGTGCTTGATGCACATTACATCCATTATAATGTGCAAATTTGTCTCATAGCTAGAAGATATATAGATATATATATATATAATAATGCAAGAGTTTGGGGATATGAATATATTCAGAAAATGGTGAAAGAAAAAAAAAAATTCACGGAAAATCCCCAAAATGCAGTGCACTTATGTTCATTGCTGTCACGATATCAGTTCCTCAGTTTCATAATTTAATTCTGAGTAATGTCCATTTTACACCTCAGAGCTGGGTTTCTGTGAAAGAGCCTGTCAGAAGAGGGAAAACAAAAAGGCAAGCAAGGCAGAATGTGACCATGGTGCAGCCGTGCTGCCCAGGCTTTCTGCTCCTCTCATCTGCACTTCCAGCAGCTTGGAGAGCTCATTTTACAGAGAAGGCAAATTAGAAAATAGCAGGGATGGTTTGTGCAAAACTCAAATTACATTATAGATTAGCTACAAAGCAGTTTAAAAAACAGATCTTGGGGTATTCCCGTTACCTGATAAACTTTTCATTCCAAGCTCATCCTTCAGCCCCTATATACAACTGGTTTCTGTTAAATTAACCCAGTGTGTTTTCCTCAGATCTCTGGGTTACTGACAGCGCTGGGCTTCACTCAGGCCAACTCTTCCCAAATCTGGTCCCTTTCCTGTGTGACAAGGGGAGGGGAGTACACTCCAGAGGCTGGTGGAGGCAGGAAATGCTGTATGAAGGCAGCCAAGTCAATCTTACTTGCAGCTTCACTGTTACAAGATTCTCATGAATTATGTGCTCTTCAGCAAAATACTGAAAAATGTAGTCTTAAATTACAGTTGTTCCTTGGGACTTCTTTTTTTTTTTGTTGCCCCTTGGGACTGTTTTCCTGAACTCTAATTACAAAAACGAGCCTGAAATGAGTGTGTCAAAGCTCCCCCAGCAAAGAACACGCTGGATCTGTCGCATGCAGAGTTGAAAGGAAATAGGAATCCACAAAAGGAACCAAAGTCCGTTTCCCCACTGGCCCAGCAGCTTTACAGTGATGTGTGGGTTTTTTCATGTCTTAATGTGGAGACAGGAGCCTTTGGAGAAGCCTAGCAGGGTGGGCTGGGGGCTGAGCTGTGCAAGGAGCGTTGAGTTGATGGCAAAAGGCGTCCTGCCCCGACACAGCAGTGCTGGGCTGTTGCTGTGCTCCTTCCCATGGCTCGGCTCTCCCTGCTTGGCAGGCAGGAGTGGAGCCTGAGCTGAGCAGGGCACATGCCTGGAATTAAAAGCATTACTGGTATTGTACCTCTCCTCTCTGATTTGAGACTGTGTGCAGAGGTAATCACTGTTCAGAAAGTTAGAACTACTGAGCATCCCTTCTTAGCAGCTGGTGTTGGGATAGAGGTAGGAGTATCTGGAGGACACTCGGAGTAGTGTTCTCTACTCACAGGCAGGTTGGAGCTGGTTGTGATTTTTAAGGCAGTACTGGACACGGTATGGAAGGGAACTGCAGTTTTAGGGGTTTTTACTGGCAGGTCTGGTGGAGTCAGAAAGGCAGCTTAGAAATGTCACTAAAGGTTTGCTCAGCAACCTGCCCCTCTGACGGGGAGAGGGGGGAAATACCACTTGCTGTAGAGGAAGATTGCAGGAAACCAAGTAGGTGCCAATTATAAAGTGCTTGTGGGCACATTTTTCTAACTTTGGCCCTTTGTGGCAGGAGGCTGTTCTAAGTTGAAGCTTTTCTACCCTGACAGACTGTTGATATCCCGTTGCTTAAGATGTATCTAATGTCCACTTACACACGGGGCTGGGGGTGTGGGAGGTCTGGTGAGTTGCAGTGGTGTTGTCTGGTGATATCAGATCTTTATTTCTTGAAGTTTTTTTGTGTGTAAATGTGTCTGTATTTGAGTAAAACACTGTAAGTGTCAATAAATGATACAGCAGAAAGGCCCATTTCTTCTGCATCTCTGAACTGTAGTTTGCTGTGTTGCTTACTTGGCAAAATGCTTTGGAGGGGGAGTAACCTGGTAGAGTTGTGTGATGACCTCGAACGACATGCTTACCCTTATGGGAATTCAAGGGAAAGGAGGATAGAGGGGGTAATATCTAAAGCATTTTAAATTATCTGAAGAGCAGCATTGTGTATGGATCAGGACATCTTGTATTTCAAACTTCCACAGCACCTTAGTGTGGGCACACACGCAGGCAGACCCAGCGTTTGGGAGAGATCTGGAGGGACCCAAAGCCTTGAATACCACTCTAGAAATGAACAGCTGGCTTCGCTCACACAGCCAGTAACCAGGGAGAAAAGGGTTTTATATTGAGTCTGAATGAGAATCAGGACAAACATCAGTTGTTAGAATATGCCAATCAAGGGCATCTTGGTACGCTCCATGTATAGAGACATTTTAATTTGTCACTGCTGTTCTGTCAGTAACCAAAGAAATACTCTGCAGATAAAAGTGCTTCAGCTTTCGTGGTATGGGAAACCAATAATTACGAGATACAGTGAACAATGCAAGGTAGAATTGCTAAAGGGATTAATTGGCCTTAGTCAAACTAACCACTATAATTGATGCAAATATACATCTGCAGCCTGCTGAGACATTAGATAGTCATCATACACCTGCTCAATTTACCACTGTTGCAGAACACAGCTGTCAGAATAATTTCTGGGTTGGGTTTTTTCTGGAACTCCTTGAGCATAATTGGCTGTTTGTTCTTTTGTTGTTCAAAATGTTTTCTTTTTCTCTTTTCTTTTTCTAAACAGCACTTCCACGATGGCAGAAAGGCACAACAACATATTGAAACTTGCTGGAAACAACTCGAAGCAGTAAGTGGAAACTTCCTCAGATATCAAGTCATCTTTATACTCCTTTCATAGAGATGGTTCCAAACGCTATCCATACACACTTTTTTTCCCCAAACATAAAAGCTGTGATTTTTTTACAGTTCACTGTCATAAATATGCTAGGCATGAAAAAGTCTTTTTAATTTTTTTTTAAAGTAGTATCTTTGGCTTTCTGTGGGATCTGTGTCTCAAAGTAGCATTTCGTTTTATGACTTGAAAAGTGTAGTAAGTGTTGCTGGAAATGCAGAGTCCCTAAGGGTCCTATTCAGATATTCCTCTGTAAGCTGTAGAGCTTCATACCACATGAATCAATTGAGTGGGACTGCCTCTTGAGTAAGATGCTGTTTCTCAAGAGTAAATACTTTGGAATTGTTGCTCATGTGATGAAGGAAAAGTAAGACTGAAAGCAGAGGAGGTGATAGAGAAAGGTGACATCTCAGTAACCAGAAGTCCTACTTGTAAATGTGTGAATCTTGTTATTTATCATAAAAATGTGTGGAGGTGTTGGGTTGGGAGTGATTTGGTCTATCAGGTCAAAAGAGACACTAACAGGGATGGAGATGGAAATCTTGTGGTGTTGGTGTATAGTCAAAGCACCCTGAAGAACAGAAGAGAAAATGTTTCTGCTAACTTTGTTTTTTAAGTTCTTTAATATGTAAATGTATTCCAGTGTAAACAAGCAAGTTCTTGTCGTTGCAGCTGATAAGTTTAGGAACATGCATTCATATATTAATTTTAGCTAGATTTTGATACTGTGTTTCTTTCCCACAATGAAGGCTTCTATTTTTCATTTTCAGAGTAAAAGACGATTTGAACGTGACTGCAAAGAAGCTGATCGAGCACAACAGTATTTTGAGAAAATGGATGCTGACATCAATGTTACAAAAGCAGATGTTGAAAAGGTAAGAGAGGGTGAAGAGACAAGTCTCTTGGATGCAAGAGATTTAGTTCCTCAATCCTGCTTGTAGGATAAACCCTCTGAGGCTTAACGCCTCACTTAAGTCAGTGCATAGGTTAATTAAACATAGGGAGATCCCTGTGGAACGAAGAGGGAGAAGATGTGTTCAGATTGCTTCTCTTTTTGGTGTTTCACATCTGCTCACGAGA
This sequence comes from Heliornis fulica, assembly GCA_013399135.1. Classification (NCBI taxonomy): domain Eukaryota; kingdom Metazoa; phylum Chordata; class Aves; order Gruiformes; family Heliornithidae; genus Heliornis; species Heliornis fulica. Next base: position 120,539 of record VXBZ01001445.1, read on the forward strand.
TGCAGTAATGTAGGCCAGAGTCACCATCCTGCAATGTGTAAGGGTACTTCTGTCTTCCCTGAGTTTGATTCATATAGGTAGAAAATAGCCAGCACTTTTGAAAAGGATTGTTTCTTTGAGGAGGGGTGGGAAAATGAACAAAAAAAAAGGAAGCAGGGCGGCAAAAAAAGAGCTTAAAATATACTAAACACTTTGTTGCAGGACAGGAAAGGAATCTGAATTATAGGTAAGGGATCTTTTCTAGTCCAAGACAGCCCTTCTAAAATGTAGCTTTTATTCCCCAAGAGGTCACTTTCTTTCTATTCTTGGTTAATTCAATCCTGGGAAACTATCAAAAAGTTTTTCTTTATGTCTGTGGTCTCTTAAGATGTTTCTGGTATGCTGAGCATCATGGAGTTTGTGTAGCAACAGATAGTCAAGGATGCTATTAGAAACAAGGACAGTAAATAAAAAAGCTCAGAAAACTATCTCAAAGCGCTGTTGCATATCAAAAGGAAAAAAAAAATGCCTCTGTGGTCTTGTGATTTGCTTGGTTCTTAGTTGGAAATTGACCGTGCAGGCTTAATCCTTTGTTGCATTCTGGATTTGGCAGGGCACTTTACAGATGAGTGCGTGTACAGGATTGTTAAAGATGTAACACCACATGTGGGGGGTTCTGACCGAGGATCATCTCTGCTTTATCTGTATAAAGTGGGTTTAGAATACATTTTTTTTATAGACAAAATTAGGACTTGTCCTAGATTTTTTTTCAAAGCGGAGGCCATATCAGAGGGATACAGAGGCATGACTATTTGCAACAGAGGACTGAAACTCCTTACTTCTACATGCCTTTTGAAGGCTGGCCTTTTGTGGCTGATGTGTATTGGCTGTATATCAATTTGACAGCATTAGGTAAATTCTGGGAAGCAACCCCTACCCTAGTGCTCTTTCCCTGTGAGGAGGAGGATCTCTCATTTGAAATTTCCTTGGCTTTTTATTGAATTTATTTCTAAATTATTTATTGCAAAATGAGGCTCTGGTGGTATCTTGAAAGAGAAAGAAAAAAAAATTTAAAAATCTGTTGCAGTTATGTGTGTTGGCTAATCTCAGGAGAAGGCATTAGTCGATTTACCAGTCAGTCAGCAGGGTAGATGGAGAAGGAAAAGGTTATCAAAACGAGTGGAATGTGAAATAATATTACTGAACAGAGAGAACAGTGTTTTCCAAGTGCTTGTGTTAAACCAGGCCCGTCCATGTCGGGCTGTGAATAATGCCCTTTCTTTGCTTCCCTCAGCCCGTGTGACTGGGTCTGCTCTTACATAATTCCCAAGGCAGAATAAGATATTGTTCAACCCCGCGCCGCGCCTGGGCAGCTCCGGCCGACCCGCTCCGGCCGGGGAGGTGCTGAGCCCGCTCAGCTTCACGGGGACTTTTGCCTCCTGCTTCCACTGCAGCGCTGCTGATTTTTCTTGCCCCTTATGGCTTGGCTGCTCCCAGAAATCCATCTGGCCAGGAAAGCAGACAGTTTGGCTGTGTGCAGAGCCAGTGCTATTCGCTTTGGCGGAACAAGGTGCTCTTCAAGCGCTGACGTCGGTTGTCCTTAATTCTTGAGTGACACCTTGGCTACTTTCACTTGTACCTGCAAATATGAGCAGATATTAGAGCTATTTTTTGCATCATGCATTATAGAGTAATGGAATTAAAATTCTGCAGTGGTCACAATGACACATGCAATCAAAAGAATGGATAGCTGCAGTTCTCTAATGCTGAGCTGTATGAGGCTCTGAAATGCTCACAGCTCTCAGTCTTTCTGTTGTAGCCTTTGACAACCTCACCAAGAAATTCTGACACACCTGCCAGCTACCAACACTTCACGTGGCCTCAGCAAAGGGTACTATACTCTTGGTACTATAGTTTACTAGGTTTAACCAGAATGGTAGAAGAGAAGTAAATTAAGAGTTATTTCCTCCTTATTTCTCCAGGAGTGTCTTGTGAAGGGCCACAAGTGTGTGTTTAGAGGCAGGGCTGGTGCAGTAGGGTACCTTGCATCTACCCACAGCTCAGGTTTGATATGCAGGGGGCACATATCTTCTGTGGCCGGTATGGATCAAGCATCTTTGCAGCTGGCCAGTCTGGTAGCTGATCTCAGAGAAAGGATGTTGAACTTTGTTTCCTCCCATCTCCATTTTTGGTGGCAGAACATGGAGAAAAAAGGCTGTGTTTGGTCTCTGCCGTGGTCACAGTCTTTATGCAGGAAACCAAAGAGTGGATTTGGGCCTCGGAGCTCCCTCCATGAGTTTGCACTGAGCCTGGAAATTACCAGCAGCCAGCATTTGCAGAGAGATGTTTAAGTGTCAACACAAAGTGCAGTTTGTCACAAAGGTTTTGTCACTTCAGTTTAGCAGAGTCAGGCAAAGGAGCTTTGCGTGCTGCTGAAAGCTGTCCAGTGGAAATAGCCTCATAAACTGAGTAAATGGTGCAACATGCTGATGTGAATACTGGGAAGCCTCATAGGTATCGCTGTAAGCTCTAGCTGGGTTTGGATGGCAGTGGGATGTGTGCTTTAAAGCAGATCTCTTTCAAAAACCACAGTGGAGCTGCTTCAATTTTTTGACCATTTGGGGAAATGGTTTCTGTCGCCAGCGCAGAGCTGGTGGACATATAAGGAAACGCTCCATTGTTTGTTCCTTCTCTTTAGAGCTGCAATCACTAAAAAGCTGACATCTTTATGGGATAACGTGGTACCCAGCGGTGCCTCTGCAGACTTCTTGCAATTAAAAAAAAAAAAAAAGCTGGCTTTTGTGAAGGTTTATTTCAAAATAGACTTTTCAGAATCTGTTTTTAAAGAGGAAGCGTCTGAGGCCAGCCACGGGAAGGGGTGAATGACTTGCCTCCTCATTTGCAAGATTTGAGGGGGGAGAGAGTGTTTTGAGGTGCTTGGTGTCAAGGCAGCACTAGTCCCTTTGCTGAGGAGTTACATGGTTGTACATTGGCATCCTATGTAATAATTTTGCCAGAAAACAACTTGAGCTTTGAGCTGTACAGATGAGCTGTGAGTTCCAAGTCCTGAAGCTGGGGCTCATCGCCTTGTTCTGGCTTTTGTTCCTGTTATCTTAGGGTTCCACGTTCAGTAGTTTTGAGTTAAATGTAAATGTTTTGTGGGTTTATAAAGTAGTTTGGTAGTAGTAGGTTTAGGAAGACATAAATTGGAAATTGGAGCTTAACTTTCATAAATCAAGAATCTTGAGAGACTCTAAAAACATGGTGTGGGCATTTTGTTTTGCTGTGGGTTTTGACTGACTCCTCTTTAGTCTTCAACCCACGCTCAGAAAGGATGAGGTTGCATTAAGATCTAATTTGTATTCTGTGACATTCAGATGTCTTCTCTGGGGCAGTGGAGCTTTCCTACTGAATTTATTCTGTTACATGCTTACAGCTGCCTGAGTTGCTTGCTAGGCAGCTGTCACTTTGAAATCAAAAGTGCTCCATACTTATCCACAATTATTATTACAGTTTTATCATTCCATTCCTTCGTTATTTTTGTTCAATCCTATGTCATATCTAGAAAGAAATGGAAAAGTTGTGGGTTTATTCCTGTGCTGATTCTGAGATACTTACAAGTTTTAGATGTACTGGCCTTTGTTTGTTTGTTTTTGTTTGGTTTTTGAAGTGGAGAAACTGCAGGGAAATAGAAATAATCTCAAGTTTGTTGAAGTCTCTAGGAACTTCCCCAGAGCTCTGTGGCTTTCGCATCAGGTTACATCTGCTGGAGTCCCAGAATAGTTTAACATTTGCATAAAGACATAAAACCTTACAATGTGATATCACAGTTACATTAATTTTCTCATCTGAAGTTATAACTACAGAGAAATGCTGATGTTTGAAGATCCATTTTGTCTCGCACCCCATCCCCTGGGTACTCACCATCCACTTCAACGCAGTGTTAAGCGTCTGTGTCTCCCTCTTCATCCACAGAAGAAGCGTCCACTTATGTTGCCTCGGGTAGTCATGAGCTGAATCACTGGCAAAATCTTACTGAACATAGATGTGGAAATACTGCTGCTTCGAAAGATTCTTGGAATAAGCTGATCTTCCAGCCTGTGCAAGAGCAGTTATGCTGTCAAGTGGTAAACTGCTTTTCCAGGCTGTAGGCTGCTGCTCTGTGGGATGCCGATCTCTCTGTTAAGATTTTACTTGCCCTTACAATGAAGGGTGTGCCAAATTATTTTTATTTGGGGTCTGGAGAAATGTCCAACCTGTGTTTTACCACCACATGGTTTACAACATGCTTTGGAGCAGTAGTGCAGTCACAGCAGAGCTGGATGCGGCATGCACCTCTGAACCCCCACAGACAAACTGTAGAGGGACATCTCTGGCTCCACACTGTGTCATCACATCGTGTGTCACTGAGGTTTTAGACAATTAAGACTGTCAGCAGTAAACCCTGCAGCATAACCTGAGATTGTGGGTGTCTGCCTTCTGCAGACCACAGCTACTTAATGGGCCTAATTTTTCAGGAGAATGACAAGTCATCTGCCCCGTGACAGTGGGGCTGACTTTATCCCTCCTTCTCCTGCCCACCTTGAGGGACCTGCTGGCATAGTGAACGTGGCATTTTGGAAAACATAATGCCACACAGGTAATACTTGGAGCTTGATGTGCTTCTAAGCACATCTGTGTGTTTGTCATGAACACAGTGGATATGTGTTGCAGTGAATAGTGTTTTGCACTACTCAAAGCAACAGGTTTTGCTTTTCCTGTGCTCTGCTGGGAGTTTATGAAAGGGCAGCACAGTCCTCTTTCATTTCACTGAGTGAAATCCCACAGCAAGGTGCACAAGGCTCGCTCCCAAAGGGATTAGGAGAGGGCCTGGGCTGCACCCTTTCTTACTCGAGTTAAATATTGCATGAGGTTCCCCCATGTTCTCTGTGTGTATATTTTACTTTGATTAAGCAGCTGCTTGGGCTTTTTGCTCCACCGATGGAGCTGGTTAAACCCTTCTGTGTCTTTAAGCCATGAGTCAAATCTCCTGTCAGTTCAGGTGGAGCCTTTTCCTAGTAACATGGTTTAAGGCCCATAGAGCCACACTAACATCATTTTTATGGGTTATGCAGACCCCAGTCTCCTTTCTGAATGGCTTCCTTCCTAGTGGATGATTTAGTGTGTGAACACAGGGAGTCCCACAGGACAATAACTTGCATTTGAAAGAGTAAGCCTTGTTTACAACCTGCCAGCTGTGACGCTGTGTGTAGCAGCTGTTTCCCTTTTGGAATCATGACTAATTTAGGAGTTTGGATTTCCAGTCAATAAAGAGTTAATAACTGCAGCAGGAGTGGCTGGAAAATGTAATATACATCTGTTTGTATCCCTTTTGTACACTGTTTTGGTGTTAAGAGATCCATAAACAGAATCTCCTCTAAATTAAGGATTAACTGCAGTTTGAATCAGAAGTGTAGTATTGCCAGTGCTCTTGGCTAATGCAGAGCAATTGGTTTATGCTGGAAAGGTGGTTTATAGTCATTCTGTCAAGGTGTTAAATGGGTGAAGATAACGTCTACAGACTGCAGGGAAATAAAGCAGGGACCTTAGAATTCAGTTTAATGTTTGTAAGTTGTTCAGTTAAGTGAATGTTGAACCTATCAAGTTGGGCTTTAAGGGTGGCAGATTCCTATAAGTGACTTTCTGCAGCCCTGACTATTCAGTGTTGTGTTTGTAAATTCTTTCTTGGAGAGATAACTAGAACCATGCCCAGTATTCAAAGTATGAGCTAAGCAATCTATCACACAGTCCCAAAATAATTTCCATTATTTATATTCAATACTTAAATTTATACACTGCAGAATCTAATTGCTTATGTTAGTACAGCTAAAAAGGTCTCCAGAAATAATTTAAACATCGCTGCCACTGCTCTAAATACTTTTTTGGGGTGGGTTTTTTTTTTTTCTCCTTATCTCCTACATGTATCAAGCCCATGTAGCCTTCCACCCACCATGAACTCCTTGCTCTTTGGTAATAAACTTTCGTTAGGTGTGCTCCTGAGCTGCATTTCTCAGAGCAGTGTGTAAGCTACTCAGTGTTACAGGGATTTGCAGTTTGGTCACCCAGAGACTTTGGATATTTAGTATTTGTGACAAAAACAAAGGATGTAAAGTGGAGTTACTTCACTGTCCTGTCAGTGTTCCTGCTGCTGTTCTTGATTCTTATGTAATGGTCCTTACACAACTCTTAGGCTGCCCTGAACACTCTTGAGGCAAAATCGAGGTGATTTGTGAGTGCAATAGAAAAGAAAAAGCTAAATATTTGTTTTATAACTGAGAAATAGTGCCCAAATTTGTGGAAGGGAGTCTGTGGCAGACTGGAAGGCTAAAGCCAGGTAACCCAAGTCTTGGGCTCATTTACTGAAGTAAAATTGGAAGTAGCCTCTGACTGTCAGACTCATTAATTGGCAAGTAATTGTGCCTCGAGTCACACTCGAGTTCAGGACTGGCACAGGTGAGTCCTTGGAGCTGTCTGATGTTTGGGTCTTCTAGCAGTGCCTGGAGCGGTTCGAGCACCGTGCAGGAGCCTTGTGCAGTGTCCTTACTGTGTTACTGTCCCAGCTCCATTCCTTTGGTCTGTCTTTCTTGGTTAGAGCTTCAGTGGGGTTTTGTTGTTGCTATGGTGTATCTTTTCTTAGTGAGCACTTCTATAGTCTGGCCAAATTATGTGCAATGCAACTGCACTAGATAACGGTTCCTGGCGATGAAGAGTTTTTCCATCCCCTGTCAGTGGTTTGCTCATTTGTATATTAGAGCCAGCCAAAAGATTTCAGGAATCCACAGATTCTCTTTTTTTGTCTTTTTTTTTTTTTCCTCCTACTTTCTCTACCTCTTCTAATGTTAAAAGTAAGGATTTTTCTCTTTATGTTCCCTCCTCCCCCATGTGTATCTTCCTGCCCTCAAGAAAGCAAACTTCAACCCCTTTTTCTCCTTGCCCCTTCAGAGACACCAAACTGGTTATTGTAAAATAGTAAACAATGGAGCTTGATTTGGAGGCTATGTAAATCAAAGCCTGTAAAAACCCTGGCCCTGTTTTGAAGTCTGTGGCACAGTTCCCACTGTTATTAATGACTCTGCAAGCGCTGCCAGCGCTGCCGCTACCGAGAGGCGTCTCGCTGCTGGTGGTGGCAACAGAGCGGCTCTGTGAGCTCCTCTGAGGAGGGAGGACCAGAGCCTGCAGCTGAAAAAATCTGTGAGCAATTGAAAGCATTCCTGAAATTGGTGAAGTGTTTCTGAGTCTGCCTTTATCATTAAGTTATTTTGCAGGGGTTGGGTAGCTGAGGGGACGGGTGAGGGTGACTTTTGTTTGTGTTTGAGTTGGGTTTTTTTGGATTTGCCAAAGAAGGATCTGTTTTGGCAGGCAGTGGCCTGGCAGCGATGAATCTCACATGCTGTCTGGGCTTAAAAAAGGTGGGGAGGGGGGAAGGGCAAGTAGGGGGAGTAAAGAAGAAAGAAAGAAAACTACACCAAAAGTTTTGATTGGAAACTCTGCCACTCTGGACAAGAGCAAAGGCTGAGAAGTTGAACTGTTCCACTTACTGTGGATCAGCTGAATAGCAGCCAAAGCTTTTTCCTGCCCTTTTCAGTTATTCATATCACTCCCACCATAACAGCCTTGAGGGGCTGCATTTTTTGTCTGTGTAAACCCAGAAGACAGTGTGTCTATTGACCCTCTTGCTGTTTCTGGAATGTGTCTTAGAAAATTGTTCTCAGCAAAATATCCTTCATTCTTCTGTCTGAGACTGAACTAACAGAAGTTTTTAAAAACTTCTCCTACACTTAATCACCAGTTGCCTTTTGTATCAAACTGGATTTTATGGGGAAAAGGTGTATGCAAGCAGGACTATACAAGGATATGTTTTTTGAATTCTCTAAGAGGTAGCATATAATGCATAACAGCTTGGTAATGCTTTCTCACACCTTCAGGATTGGTGGTGCCCATCACAAAGATGTCCATATCTGCCTTCTCCTTTAGATGTCCCTTTTCTGACTAGTAGTCAAAGGCATAAAGTACCAGGCTTGATTTCAGAGCTGTGTATCAAGCTTTACTGGTACTACTACATGTTTGCAATGACTGTGGTGAGCTTTCCCTGTCAGTAGTTCTGATAATGCAGTGATTACTTAAGTTGCATCATATTGGTAAACTGCAGGATTCTTCAAGCAGGTGGTAAGTAGGTTGAGACTAAATATCTCCAAAACATGGGCTACTTCAGAGTAAGAGTTGCAGGATTAGTTCTCTTCTCATTTCTTATTTTAAAGGGGAAATAAATGCTTCCATAAGTACTTCAGTCACAAAAGACTTGTAGAGCATCAATGCTCCACCTTGGTATACCTCACTTAATCCTGCCATCATTAGTCACTTAAACATCTGCAGTTAACTTCTGTTGCTGCTTGAAAGTCTGGGTGAGGTAGAACTCAGTGGTTAGGTGGAGAAGATCAGCAGGAAATGTGGTTAAAATAATCTCGAGAGAATAATGTTTGTTGTTGTTTCCTGCTACCTTGTAGAAACGAGAGAAGCTGTAAGTGTGCATCACCAGTGCATGTAGAGTTTAGAGTTGTTTTTCACATAAGGTGAGTGCTGGAGAGGTGTAGTGTTTTGTGGTCGATATTTGGCTATTTTGTTTAACTAAAAGGGCTGAAGACAGCCACAGTTCTGCTTATTTTAAAAAATCAACACTTTGAAAGTTATTACTACCCAACAGGGAGCAAGTGCCCTGCATTCTCCCCCATCAGCTAGCAAGATTGCCTCAAGGAAGGAAAAATACTGGTTTTGGTTTATTTAATGGCAATTCTATAGAGATTTTGAGAGAAGAGGTCATACATAACAAGCCTTACCTGCTGGTAGTGAGATTTTAACTAGTTCAGTATGTCAGAGCTTGTTGTGAGGTCGGTGGTGCTGCAGATACAGGCTCTTAGCTCTTGGGAGTGTCTTTTTTGATGAGATGTGCGTTGGCATATGTGACCTTTTGGGTCGGTTTGCTGCCATATGAGTTCAGAGGAGAGTTGCCCCAGCAGAACCAGACTTGGGAGAGGAGGCAGTATGTATTTATGCTGTGCATGTTTATTTGGGGACAAAACAAGATACAAACCTGTGTTGGGGGGGTGGGGGAGTGTGCAAACTCTGTGTCTTTTGCAGACCTGTGCCAGAAGCATTTGAAAGCAAACTGCTTTTCTTCTCCTCATAAACCCCTCAAACATAAAAAGTGTGTTTTCATGATGCTGAAAGGTGACCTCATTCTTTCCTCATTTCAAGAGTGGAGGGCATTTTTTGTTGCATTGAAATTACCTGGCCTTGACATCTCTGGAGTTGAGTAATCTGGCAGTTGGTGCAAGATCTGGACCACGCTTTCACGTGTGGTGCTGGAAATGGGAGCTCTTGCTCAGTCATCCCTGCCCAGTCAAAGGAGAGACTATGCTCTCCGAAAGCTGCATCATGCTCTTAGCCTCTTGTGTCTGAAGCCACAGCCTGCTTTTCCAGAGACCAATTACTCCAGAGTCTTTCCTCCTGCAAATATTTTTGCATTAACTCGTAGGAAGCTCAAGAAATACTTTCTCTGCAGCTGTTTGTGTGCACAAGTGAGCAGTAAAGAAGGTGAAAATTTATTTTCTGTAGAGCTTAACAATAAATTACCCCTGAAATAGCTCCTGTGACTGTGCAGCTCCAGGCTGCTGCATCCATTACTCTGTGAATGTGAAAACTTAACATCATCAACACTTTTTTTATCATCCTGTGCTTCAGCAGAGTAGCACAGGAACCTAGCTATAAAATCTAATTGTCCTAATACTAGAAGTGATGATCTTAGAGTGACCAACACACTCAAATGAAGTAATAAAAAAATTCGAGACTTTTTGGTAATATTTTTATTTTAGGATCCAAATATCTCATTGGAAAAATATTTAAACTGTTTAAAGCTTGCCAAATGCATTAAGTGGCCAGAAGAAACAAAACATCACTGGGGCTCTCATACCAAAATACTTGTTTTTTGGAAAGCAGCCAACTTCACTTACTCATCTGCCGCCTCTTATTTGGGGCCAGTTAAGATAGTTTTGGAAACCAAGAGTCTACTCCTGTATACATTTAGCCCAGAGCTACTTTGCTCATATTTGACCTGTGAGCTTGCTCATGAAAATGAACTTGGGTGTCTTAATGTCTGCTGGATCTGCCTGGAAATGTGTAATAATGGCTTTTTTGTTTCTCTGCTTCAACAATAGAGTCAAGGGACAAATTCCTGAGTCGCGCTATTAAAAAACAAGACAGCTGTAGGAGTGGGACTGGGGCTGTCGTAGAAGTCATCTCAAACAATGGGTTGCTCTTAGGTAGATGAAGAGAATGGGCCTCACAAATGGATATTGATCTGTAGCAGCTGGGACTTGAGGAAGGGGTTAGGAGACAAGCGCACATTACTCTTACAGCTGTCTGCCTCTCCATGGCTGACTTTGTTTTGCTGGTAAGTTTGTGTTTGTAGTACAAGGGGATATTGTTTTCCATTCATATTTAGTCTAGCTGTAGATGAGCATGTGGATGATACAGTTTAATAAGCTATATTAGCATTTGGGTGGAAAAATGATTGATATGGCTAATTGGAGTTTCACTGCAGCAGGTACGTTTCCTCAAGTTATAAGCAAAGCTCTGACTTTAAAATTGGATTTGTTTATTTGGTTACAGTTGCAGGCTTTTCCATTTGATGCTACTGCTTCATCTCCTGTTACACACTCAGGGCACAGCATTTTTTTTTCCCTCTTTGTGCTGTGATTATTTTTGTAGAAAGAATGGGAAAGGGATCTAGGAAATTCCAACTGGTGACTGTGATTGCGAAAGGAATAGCTGAGTTGAGGTGAAATAAATTATTAGGTGAGATCTGTGAGCTGGACAAATGGGAGGGAAACCTGTTTCTTTGCAAATGGAGATTTGAAACCTTCTGGCAGAATTTGTTGCCTTCCAGTTATGATTGCTAAAATGTTCCATGATTTGGTATTTCATGGATTTATTTTCAGGAAACTATTGTCTGCTTGGAACAGTTCAAAGACTAACCCCCTTCTAAACTTAATGGGAGCCCACTAAGAATATGCTAAAAATTATTGGGCTGTTTGTCCCCAAAACACCCCAAAATGCTTTAAATTTAACACAGTTGTCCTATCACCTTTCTCAGAGGGGTTATTCTGAGACTGAGGGAGTGATCAGAACATAATAACTTTCCGGACGCTCACAGCATCGTTCCAGGGCTGGACTGGAAGCGGTGGGTGAGGAGACTTCAGGAGTGCCTAAAAAATGCATGCAAAGCCAGGCTAGTTTAGATTTATAAAGCCAAGTCCTGGGCTGGCTCCAGTCAATGGCAGAGCTCTCCTGGGCTCCAAGGCTCTGGGCTGTGTGGGAGCAGAGAGAGCAGCAGGGCTCCAGCTTGGTGAAGATGAGGAGCTTCAACCAGGGGATGTGGGACAGGGAGCAGAGGGTGCAGGGAGCTGGGTGGGAAGGGAGGAGAAGGAAGATTTGCAGTGTGAAGGCCAATGGCATGGAATTAAAAGGTGACACTGATGGGATGGTGAGGAAATGGTATTGGGCAGTGAAACAGGTAACAGAGGACTTTGGGAAGCAGAATTGTAAGGGCATGAATCTGAGAATACAGTCTCAGTCAGGGCAGATTGCTCTGGGGAAAAGTGAGCTTAATTGCCCAGTGCTCTGCTATGCTGGGCAGCAAATCAAATCAACTGAGTGGGTAAAAATAGGAGGGAGTCATGTCTCAGCTGCTACTCAGGCTCCTCTTTTCCTTGTGGCAGTGCTATTCAAGGAGGTGTAGATAAAGGACTTTGCAGAGAGCACAGTGGGAACTGGAGTTCAGATGTTTTGTCATGATTATCTTGGCTGAAGCATGTGAAATAAGACCACAAATAAAAAAGTGGTTGTCTTGGTTTTACTGTCCTTTCCTTTCCCCACAAGAAACTCCTGGCCAACAGGTAAGTAGCTCACCAGACAAAAGCACGTGCCATACAAGACCTATGGAGGAGCAAGAAGTGTCCAGAGGAGCACAGCAAACACCTCTGCCCCTTGAAAGCATGGGGTGAAATTTGTTAGTGTGTTTTACATGCAGCACAAGCAGGGCTGTCCATGGCAATAGGGTGTTGTAGCACAAGAGCAGCAGTGCTGTGCATGCTGCAGGCTTAGGCTTGATGTAGAGAAACTGTTTCACGAAACAGGGGTAAGCTGAAGTGCTGAGATTCGTATGCTAATGTTCCTGTGCTGCCTACTGTAAGGGTAGTAGGCTGAGGAGTAACATGATGCAGTTTCTTTCCATCTAGTATAAATCCTAAATTTCTTCTGGCATTTCCTTAGGCAAGACAGCAAGCCCAGCTGCGACATCAAATGGCAGAAGACAGCAAAGCAGAATATTCTTCCACTCTACAGAAGTTCAACAGTGAGCAGCATGATCATTACTACACACACATCCCAAACATCTTCCAGGTAAGGGTCACAGTCACTGCTCTAGGGTAGCTCATAATCTTCTGAGAAGAACAGAGGGGTGTACTGCACATCATCTCAGTTCTAGGACCTGATCTTTAATGTTTTGGTGATTTTTGTCAGCAAATTTTCCATGTGATCTGCCAGCCCAAGAGATGGAAAACTTGGTAGGATAAATGGTGCCTTAGGCTAGATGTTGAGTGATCAGTAATGTGAGGAAGGTGGTGCTGAATTGTCATGACAGATTGTGATAGTCTTGGAAGCGCTCACGTTCTTGCTCTGTTAAACTCTGGTGTCCATGCAGCTGGGGAATGAAATGTTGTTTACATTCTTGGGGCAGGGGGCAGCTGGACTCTTTACATCTGTAGTCTTGCAGTCCTTCATAACCTGTCTTCAGCTCAGACTTCACAGATGTTTACATTTAAACCACAGTAATTGTGCAGTGGCGAATGTCAGAGGGTTTAAGCAAGCTGGCTGATTGTGTCTTGGGGTGCTTAGAGAAGGAGTGTGGAGAAAGAACAAAAGCACTATCAGATTTATTCTGACTGAAGATCTGAGTTTGTGCATGACCAAACAAAGAGAGATTAATGTAGTAGAGCAGAAGTTCTCAAATGACTGTTCCATTGTAATGGGTCATAAGCGTCAGAAGTGGAAAATACGACCTCTTTAAGGGAGAAAATGTCACATGCTTCTCATCTGATGAGAAATAACTGATACTTGCATGGCAAACATGCATTTTCTAATTCATTGCTGGAACTTTTTAGCCTCTTTTGCTTCATGGTATTTCAAACCAATGTCTTGAGATAAGTTATCCCTGGCATCAGATAGAAATATATTGCAAAAACTTAGCATTTAATGCTAAATTTGGTAAAGTGTTCTGATTGTAGGTGAACATGCTAAAAGTACTTCAAATGAATCTTTCTCACTGCCCATGCACCCATAAGCTCTAGTGTTTTCTTTTGAGTGTTGAAATAATTTTTTTGGTAAATAATTTGTTGCTTGTGGATGAGTCAAGACAATGGCGATTAAGTTGACAATGCTCCAGAAGATTCCTGCACTCTAATGTGGAACAGGCCATTCCTGTTCATGCCCTTCTGTATCCTGTTATAATCTGCCATAATAGTGTTATGTCACATCCAGTTTCCCTCTGTTGGAAACAATATTGGAGATCATGGCCCTGAATCCCGTGAGCAAATCCCTGAACGGCCCATTGAGCAACAGGGGGAATATATGTTGAGAAGGCCTGATGTGACCAACACATGATGTAAAGGACTGCCTGAAACCCAAAAACTGCTTTCTAGGGAAAAGAAGGGAAGACACCAAGATTTTTGTTTGCTTAGAATTCTGCAGGAGAATTAAGATCTTTCAGAATGTGTGGAGAAAATGGAGAAGTTATTGTTGTAAAAATTCTTTTAAAAGCTTTTGGAGCCATCCTTACACAAGTCTAAAGCTGGTGTTTAGATATTTTTAACAGAAAAAAAAGTTAATTGAAAAAATCCCAATAATACTAATAGAGATTACTTTTAGAATTGCATTTTGATGTTTGAGAGAACAGTATTACTTGGTGTCTTCATGAGAACAGCTGCCTTACTTTGTTCTTAAAACCATATTTAAAGCATAAATTTTAAAGCAGCTGATGTGTGCTGGGAGGGCGGGGGGATAGGTTTAAATTGTGAAGTTAATCTTGACACTTGATCTGAATGAAATGTAATATTCTAGAAAATTCAAGAGATGGAGGAAAGAAGAATCGTGAGGATAGGTGAATCCATGAAAACCTTTGCAGAGGTCGACCGTCAGGTGATTCCTATCATTGGCAAGTGTCTGGATGAAATAACAAAGGCTGCAGAGTCAATTGATCACAAGAATGTAAGTGTTGCTTTGTTTGGGTTGTTGATTGTCATCTTTAGCATTGATTGCTTTATATGTAGAGACTTAAATCCTTGGTCCAGGGTAGAACGCAAGAGCTTTGTAGTCCTAGAACTAAACCGAAGAATAGCTGCTTGTCCCAAGCTACTGTGAGGCAGAATGGCCTCAGATTATCTCCTAAATCTACTTAACACCCAGAAATGCCTCCACTGCCACACTTTTCCACCCTTTCTTTTAAAATAATTATTTTTTAAATACTGTAATTATAAAATAGACCTCTGTGTAGAATGAGGAAGACTGGGTATAGTTCCAGATACCTGATTTAAAATCACCAGTTGTTCAGATGGGTTCTGTGTCTAATAGAAAACTGAGTGCTGCAGAAATCTCTTCATTCTAGTTAGTTTTATAACAATGGAAGCATTTAAAGTATTTGCCATGTAAATTACTGTAAACAGCTCTGGCAAAATTTCTACTTTATTGTAAAATCATTCTTTGCAGATTTGAGGTCAGCAAGCGCTCTGTAAACGAGCTCTCACGAATATTAGTGGCTGAGGAGTAGGAGTAAAGGAAGCCTTCCTGATAAAACAGCTGATAAAGAGTTTGGTTGAGCTTCCTGATGTACAGTTAGTACAAGGGGAAATGTGTTTTCTATTTTGCTTTCAGAATGATCTGCTCCCTTTGTAAGTGGAGTCTCTGCTTGCTCTTTCAGCCTTTCTCATGGATCATGTTAATGTTTCAAATACAAACAGCATGTGTCTTGCTGGCTCTTTGAATTTCCCATACATCTTTCTCACTGGAATCTTTGCTGAGCTGTTCAGTGCCCAGAGCCTGAAGATTGCCATTGATTGGCAGCATAAGCCTGAGGCTAAAGATTTGAAATGAATCTACTACTTTCTGCTCAGCAATGCATCTCATGGAGAGCAGCATAGAAAGCCAATGAATCTGAAAATGGCTCTTCCAGGGTGGGAGAAGGGGGATATGGGTCACACATTTCCATCTTAGAGCAAAATACCCAGCTTGAGGTGCAGCTTTTGGTGCTCTGTGAGGAAATCATGTTGGGGAAATTCGTATCTAAGCCTGTGTCCTGCTTGAATCTTCAAGTGAGGTCTTTGCAAAGCAAAGCTTGCTTTTGCAAAGCAAGGCTTAAGACAGGAGTTTGAACCACTGTGAATTTTACACTGAAGTTAGTCTCTCTTGCACACAGATAAGTCAGATTGGTTCATGTGCACAGGTATGATGTTAGAAAATGGTGGCTTTGAGCAGCAGTAACTAAGGGATCTCCTGTAGCACCATGCTAACAAAATCTATTTAACTGAATTTGTTGTATGTGAACCATTGCAAAGGGCTTAATGTGTTCTACCTGGAAAACAGTCATGTCCATAAAGGGCTCTTTCTTAAATACCATCAAAGATGTCTTTTTCATCTCTGGAACACTTGTTTCTAACTTTCCTGATTCCCATAAGTTCCTGTAGTGTGCAGGTCCTTCTGCTTTGTAAGGATGGCCATAGGTGCACACAGTAGCAATTAAAAAACCTATTTTTTCCATTTCCAGATAATGTATTGCTCTTGTCACTACTGCAGAGTGTTACAACAGATCTTTCCCATCTAACTGCTTAGTGCTCAAAGAAATGAGCTTGGACTCTCCTAGGTTTCTTCTCTCTTGAAATATTCAAATTGAAGGTGTTTTGCTTTACCTTCTTCAAGCTTGGAAACAGTGGATAGGAGAGTCAACTAGATCTGTGCTGTAGTCAACTTTGAGAATGAGGTCAAATTCCAGGGAAGTTGAATGCAAGGACAGCTGGTGATAATATAGCCAGTACAATGGTGAGCAAAACCAAGAGCCTGCTGAGCAGGAAAAGCTTTGTGTGAAACTTTGGGCCCGCAGAGACATGTGTTTCCCACCTGGGAGGAGATCTCCAGGATCTGGTAATCATAAACTGAAGTACAGTATCACCAGACTTGAAATGTGTATGGTCAGACACTGACCAAGGCAGGGAGGCATCTGAAGTTCCTAATCAGCCCTTGGAATCTTTGGCTTTATTTTCCCTTTTTCTAGCCAGCTGTTACATACAGAGATACTGAAGAAGGGGAGAGGTTAAATGAAAGCTCTGCTCTTTGTATAGTAACTTCACTTAAGAAACTGAGGCTTTAAATGGAAGAACCACAACTATTATAGAAGATGTGTTGATCAGAAAAAAGAAACAAAATCAGAGAAAGCCCCATTTATAGTCATTTACCCTGTGCACCAAACCTCTGTGTCCACTTTAGCTGAAAGGAGGTGAGAACCTGCAAGTTCTGCAGCTTTTTTTGCTCTCAGTAAAATATTGCCAACTGATGGCAAGGCTTGAAAAGGAAAACCAAAATAAAAGCAGCAGAACTTTGCTCTTCACATAGGTATGTGTGACCCTTTCAGTAATCAATTTTCTGGGTAGCTCTGGGTGGGTTTGTTACAAGCATCGGTCTGGGAAGGTGGGGTCCTATGTGATATGTGACCAGCTGTGATTTGTAGCAGAGCTCTGTGGTGGGGACAGCAGGGAGAAGGATGTGTTTCAGCAGTGACTTTGAAACAGTGGAAGTGCAGACTGCTTCCCCCAACCAGCTCATGGTTCCTTCCCTCTGTGCATGATAGCAGGATTCTGGAAGATCATTTTTTTCCAGGACCCCTATTTCATTGGACAGTGTTAAGAACCAGGATCTTTTGACCTGTGGGACAAATTTAATTATTTTTATATTATCTGCAGCTTAAATATTACAAAGTTCTGCCTCATGCCCACTTGCAAAATGACCTGTCTTTCAGGATTAGTTACCAAATCTGCAACTGTGTAAATAGGATTGCTTCATGCAATGTAGAAATGTATAGAATAACAGCCAGTAGCAATGGAAACTGTCTGGCTTTATCTGGGAATACTGGTTAGCCTTGTGTTCCTAATGCAGTTGTAAATACAGTTATTTTTCACATCCTCTCTTGAGCAGCTTGGACAGCACAGAGGTCATGGTGCAAGGGTATGCTGTGGTGACTGCAGGGTGAACCTCTGCAGGACTTGCTTCAGAAGGCTCTAGTAGTAGATAAAATTAATTTGTTACGAACTTTGGAGTTCCTGTTATGACATTATCTCTGTGATATATGGAGCATGGTGGTTATTTTTAGCTACATTGTAGTGGAAGGATGTTTTGACTAAATGGAGGGAACACTGTAAAATAAGGAGAAAATTAAAAACTCCATATCCGAAGCGTAGGATAAAATACTGATAAAGTATTTAAGGTAACCTTGGGTATGTTTTTAATCAACATCTGTCTTCCTCCTTCATCTTGCTTTCATGACTGTTAATAAAAAACTCTTCACAAGTTTAGATCACACTGTTTTAATGTCAAACTAAGATGAGACGATGGAAAGTGTTCTGTGCTCCTAAACCTTGTGTAGGAATTTCAGTGAGGATCTTAGATCTTCGTTCTCTTCACAGCCCTATAAAGACTTTTGCAAAGCTTTTCCTATAACTGTGTCTTGCTCAATTGAGCCTGGCCTCTGGATATGTTTATATCCCACCAGATTTCTCACAAATGGCGTTTTGCCTACAGACAAAAGCAGAATCTGCAAAAATGCCTTCAAAGCAACATGTTCATCTTTATAGGAACAGGGTGGTGATGCTCTTACTTAAGGACTAATAAGCTCTCTGCATACTGTGCCAGTTTCTCTAATGATCTCACAAGAAGGCTGTTAGAACAGTATAACAAAAAGTCTCTCTTTCCAGGAAGCCAAGTAGGTAAGTGTGTTAAAATATTTTTTTCAGAGTCCATTAGATTTAAATGCATTTGGCAAACTGAAGTCTGAATTAGAGTTTATGTATAATTAATTGTGTTTGCAGACCTGACTAGGGAAAATCCTATATATTGTTCTTGCTTTGATTTATTTTTTTCTTTTCCCTCTATTAAAAAAGAAAAGCAAACCCCTTGTACACAGTGTACAGCCAGTGTGTCTCTGACTGGTACCCACCTAGCAGTACCCTTTAAAGCAGTGGCTTTAACGCCAGTCTGTGGAGCTCCAGCCGTGTCTGGCCATTTGTGTGACCTTGGGCTGCTCAGTTGTTAGGTACAAGCTCATCAGATATACTCTTGCTGTTTACCACAGCTGAGCTTGCAAGCACTGGCTTGTCAACTGATTGCTCAGGAGCTCCATTATATAGGGATATTTGTTGGGATTTTCCATTACCTTACTCCATTACAGTGGTGTGTCCAGCAACTCTGTACCATAAATCTTTGCTATGAGTGGCCTAAGCTGTCAGCACAATTACTGAAGTATAATTACTGATGAGCTTGTAGTTGTTTTTACCAAAAGACTTGAAAAAGCCTTTAAAAGATGTTTGTATCAAAAGTTTGATTTTTGTGTTGGAAAGGAAACCAAGGGAATGAAAACATTGCTAGATTGTGGTCAGGCTCAGGCTGTGCAGCTCAGTGGAAGGTTGGAATGAGACCACTCAAGTTTACACATCTTTAGTTAATTACAAGGACCTGTGCTTTAATGATAGTTGTGTGGGGTTTATTTTTTAATAATTTTCCTAAACAGACCATAGTCACAGAATCATAGAAATTAGAGTTGGAAGGGACCCATAAGGTTCATAGAGTTTGACTCAGGTTTACTCAGAAATTATTGTTTTTAACCTAAGAAGTTCTAGATTAATTCAACAGCCCCTGTTGTACAGTGTAACATAAGCTATTAATGAATGATTGACATCTAAATTTTGTCAAAGCAAAATAGTAATTTGAGTAACATCTGGTCTTGGTGATACCTTTACAAATCGGGCTAGAATTCCCTAACAGCAGTAACGGACAAGTTGAGACTACAACTCATGTGCTTCCTTCCCCCACCCTCATTAGATTGGTTGTTTATTTAGAGAGGTGTTATGAAACTGAGGTTGTAGCCAGTTGTAATGTTCCCAGTTGTAATTCACTGACGTAGGCTGTTCTCTGTGGGCTGGTGGTCTTAACTGCTTTTATCACTAGTATCTCTGAGTTATTACATGTTATGTGATAAATGCCTTGTTTTGGTAGGATAGAATGCTGCGCTTAGATGTGGGGTTTAGGGTTTATTTTGTTCTGTTTGGTTGGGTTTTTTGTAAAGCACATCATGGTAGTGAAAATAGGTCCAAGAAAAATGCCCTGATCCTGGAGCAGACCGTAGAGAGACTTGAACTGATCCTGGTGCTTGGCAGAGCTTTGCTCCCCGGAATGAGACTGGTCCCTGGTAAAGGCCAGTTCCCACACAGGTGAAGGTTCTTGTCTTTGTGCTGTCTTTCAATCTGATGACAGCCCTTATCCAGTGTCTTTATCCTCATACTGCATCTGTCCCATTTCAGGATTCTCAGCTGGTAATAGAAGCCTTTAAATCAGGGTTCGAGCCTCCGGGAGACGTCGACTTTGAGGACTTCACGCAGCCAATGAAGCGAACTGTCTCTGAATCCAGCCTTTCAAACTCCAGGGGGGATGGGAAGTCAGAGCCCAAGTTTGGTGGCAAATCCAAGGGCAAGTTATGGCCATTCATCAAGAAAAATAAGGTACTGACTTAAAAATAAGCTTGGTGGTAGTGTGTGTGTAGTTGGTAATCTCTGTCTTGTGTAGTAGTTTTAAAGAGAATTTTAGATTCAGCAAGTTAATAATCAATGTCTTAATACCGTGTTTTGTTGTAGTCTTTGGTTACTTAAGTTTCTTTAATTTTTTTCTTGTATAATTTATTTAATTATGTTGCAGTTTTTATATTAATTTAACTTTAATTGTCATGTCTGTGCCATGGTCCATTTCTGTTCCTAACTCAGAAGGAATTATGTACCACTTACCTAATGCTGTGTGTGCTAACTAACATATTGTTACTTTTGGGAAGCTTTAACGTGGCATTACTGTTTTGACACTTCTAAAACTCTCCTTGGCTTCTCATTTGCATTATCTTTTCAGTCTGTGCATTGGGTTCAGCAGTTGGGTGGCTGGGAACAAGGAATTGCTGTGGTTCAGTCTTAAGCGCGACTAACGGAGCATAACTAACTGAGCAGTTGACTTCTGATAAGACCATATTAACTTATGTATCCATTAAACCTTTTTCATTTCACTGTCATATTTTACACCATAATGCATGGCAGCATTTATCTGGGGTTATCAGAATGTGTCAGGGTGACAGGACTGAATCGGTTTTCAGTAACACTGATGGAAGCCCAGAGTAGCTTTGTTTGATCTCACCCTTGCTCTGACCCATCCCAAACCACTCTTACTAATTAGAGAGTCAAAAAATCTACCTGTTCAAAATGGATCATTGCTATTGTGCTGGTATAAGAGAGAACACGACTATCTGGTGCTTACATCAGTGTAGCCAGGAAAAAAAAACCCAAACAACAAAACAGGACTAACTCCTGAGCAAATTAATAGAATAACTTGTAGAAGTGAAGTGTGATGCACATTGCTGAGGTGAAAGCAGGAAGGAATGTGGTTTGTTGTTTTCCAGATAATAGAAACGCTACTGGGCACTAAGGTACCTTCCTTATCTGATCCATTTAAATAAAGGTATTTGAAAGCTCTATCCATATGCATTATTCTGAGCTGTCCACAGAGCAGAACAGGGCAATTTATGGGGATAGTGCTGCATGGAAGAGTCTGCATGAGCCTCCTGTCAAAATACTTTGTGTTACTCTTCTGTTGCACCACTTACTAAAACTTCCATTTATCACATCCTTCATTTAACACAACTTTAAATACTGCTTCTCCCCCCTGCCCTCTTTTGAACCATGGCCTTTAATATTTAATTATTTAATTGTTTTTCCTCTGGATTTCAAATATTGGTTTTGATGCTTATTTTCGTTTTGTGTTTTATCTTTTTATTTTGGTTTTTATTCTGTCACTTCTCCATCTCTTATACGTAGCTTATGTCCCTTTTAACATCCCCCCATCAGCCCCCTCCTCCTCCCCCTGCCTCTGCCTCACCCTCTGCTGTTCCCAACGGCCCCCAGTCTCCCAAGCAGCAAAAGGAACCCCTCTCCCATCGCTTCAACGAGTTCATGACCTCCAAACCCAAAATCCACTGCTTCAGGAGCCTAAAGCGCGGGGTAAGTTCTCCTCTGGATACCTCTCTCTCTCTCTCTCTCTTTTCTTTCTTTCTGCGCTTTTATTGCACGTTCTGTTGTGTAAAAACTTGCTTTGTTTTGTGAACAAATCCATTGTGTTTTATCATGAGATGCAGACAAACCCAAGGAATCCAAACCTGTGAAGACATTTGTAGTCCAAACCCCACAATGAAACCACAAAAAGTACAGTTGCTGTTGGAAAGTACCCATTGGATTTTAAGGAGAGGCAGGATCCAAAGTATGGGAGGAAGAGCCAAACATGAAGTAAAACTCATGCAGAAGTTAGGGCCATTCATTCAGTAGCCCTGTGTATGTCTGTGGCAGAGTAGGTTTGGAGGAGTGTTACTCAGGGGTTTACTCTGACCTTGACACTACATGTTATCAAAATGTGAAAAGTTTCCCTCTCTACAGGGAGGATTCAGCTTATTGTCTGTGTTAGAAGGAAAGTAGGTTAGGAGGGATTCTAAAAACTAATTCTGACCCCAGTGCAAATTCAGGCATTTCCTTGTAAAGATCTGGCACCTCTCACTGTGGTAGCAGGGAGACGACTTCTCTGTTTTATGGCTGAGTACACCTCTGTGCGACTGAGCCTCCAGAGGCTCAGCTTCAGCTTGTGCTTCAAGAGCTGCAGTGGGAGCTCATTTAGTAAGTCTGAGCCTTAAGATAAAACAGCAGGTGACATGTACAAGCTGAACTGATTCTAGCTGGTAATTGAGCTATTTGTAGTACCTATGTGCTTTAAACCAGGGCTCTGAATTGGTGGAAACTGAATTCAATGCTCCCTGAAGCTACTAGATGTATTTATTACAGTTCACTAGAAGTATTAGTGGCTGGCACTTTAAGGACCATAACCATATCCTGTGGCATGAAGCTTTGATAAGATAGGAAGGTTTGGTTGATTCCTGTACACAGCTTAAGAAATTGGGCTTCCCAACAAGTTTATCATGTCTGCATTTGGGCTTTCTTGAGCAGATGATGTGGCTTTAACAGCTTTTCAGGTGTCCATAGAAGAACTTTAAATCCTGTCATGCCCTCTAACTTTTACCCAATTAGCTTAAAATGTTTTTTTCCAGTTTTTGTTCTTGATATGTTAAATGGTAGTGACGTATCTTCACAAAAATACCAGGTTGAAAAACTATTTGTAACAGCCAATAGTAGCTGCCACTCTTGGAAACTGTGGAGGAAAGACATAATGTTTATCAAATTCTTAGTTTATGTGATGAACAATTGCTGAGCTAGAAAACTCAAAATCCACATTTGACTTGTCTTTGCAGCCTTCCCTCCATACGCTAGGCTGCAGAATTGCAGGCCAGCATGATTTTTTCTGGGCATTTCCCATTAAGTCCACAAATTTGTTTGGTTTCTGAACTGACTCTAACTTCCCAGTAGTATGATGCACACGGTTTAAAGAGACTTTCAGTCTGCAAAAGCTTTATCAGTCTTGCATGCAAGCTCCAAGTCATAGATGAGAAGTGTTCAGGGGTTAGGGTTTGGGGTTGGGCCCAGCCAGCGGCTGATGTGCGGTGTGTTAGATGCTGGTTTGTGCTTTGCACCAAAGCTGAGAGACTCCGTGGCATCCTTGGGGTCTAGAGCAAACTGGATCGATGCTAGTGCCACACCACTCCTGTTAGAAGTGTCCCTGTGCCCTTTGTCATGCAGAGAGTTGGAAGCGAGGCCTGAGTTTTCCCAGGCCAGCTGCTCTGTCTCTGCCCTTGACTCCGGCTGTGGCCATATTAGGAAACTGATGTTGAAGTGGTGTGTTGAATTAAATACTTTCACTGGTGCTTTTCATAAACAGCAAGTAAAATGACAGGTTCCTGAGATAAATTTTTCCATTTTTCAACCTAAAAGAAGACTTTTATCTTCCCAGAAGCTCAGCTGTACTGAGGAGTTGCTGGTGTAGCATGGCTTTGGCTCCTGCGTTAAGGCCCTCACAATTATTTCCTCACATAATTGTTATAGGAAGGAGCCACGAGTGCTCAGTGTTTTAAAACATTTTCTAGAGCAGCTGTAACAGCAGGGAAGTGACTGCTTTAACAAGCATGAATTCTGCTCTAGAGACTGCACTGACATGTAGGGCAGAGGGCTGGAGTTGTATAAAAACAGATGATTTCAGTGGGGAACTTAGTGGTGAGTTACAGAGAATTGAGATCGGTGCTGTAAACAACGTTTTGCCTCATATGGTTGTAGTCAGTGAGTTTAAAAGAACGATGGCTTACACACAGTGGTTTACCAGGGAATTGCCATTTAATGGGACATTAAGCACCACCTCAGAAAATCAGATTTCTGGTGCTGTTTGGGGGGGAACTGGGAAGTTTCTAAGCTGTCCAAAAGCAGGTTCTGTACCTCCTTCCCACAGTTGCAGTTTGGCTCACAGCATCTTTCCCTTGTGGTTTTTGTGGGGAAAAACAGTTTTTTCAATTCTGCTTCTGTGGCAGCAGGCCGAGGGAGTGCTATGGTGGTTGGTGTCCTGGTGGCACCCAGTGTGGTGGGTGGGCATCTGACAGTCTTACTTGTTACAGAGTAGTGTTGAGACACTTCAGGGAGTAAGGAGAGGGCTCCATGTTGTGATCTAGTGCTACAGTAGTGCCACTCACAAAACAAGTACTGAAAAAGGTGCTGAATATTTCTGACTTGATGTGCAAATACTGGTTTTTAGTTCCATGGGCACTCACAAGTTTGTATTTCAAATGTACAAGTTGTTATTTAGTGAGTATTTGACAGTATAGGCAGTTCTGATTAATTGCTTCTAGTATTTCCTGAAGCAAGGCCCATGTTTTCTGTAATCATTACCTGAGAAGGCCAGGCAGGTCTTAAGAGTCCCAAGTACTGTATTGCTTTTAAATGATTTGCATGAGCAGTGAAATGATGAGAACAATTTCCTATAGCCATCACTGAAACCCCTCACATTTCTGCTGACACGTTCATTAAAAATGTGCAAGGAAAGGCTATTGCTAAATCTTCATTTAAACTTTTGTCTCTGTTCTCTTTCTATTTCATTTCCTTCCCCTGTTAGCTACCAGGATGTTTGTATGTAAAAACTTTTCCTGCCTGACTCATCCCACAGAGTTGGAGGCCAGTGTTCAGATCATCTGCTCTTTTTTCCAGAGGGTCGAATTCAGGCCAGTCGGCTCATACTGAGCAGGAGATGCTGCAGAGCTCTGGCACCTTGCTCCATCTGATTTGAAACTGTGTTGGGTTCATATTTCATAGGTCCTTGATGATTTGTCAGACTAAAAGATCATGAAAATGCCATATGACCTTAAAAAAATTCTAACTAGGCAAAAAATAAATCAAGAACCACCCGCAAATCCTGTCAACTTACGTATGAAAAGTGTGTGTTTGGCTCTTGTTTGAGCTGATACAGATGAAATGACCTGCTTTATATTCAGTACAGCCCAATAATAATGTTAATTCTGCTTTCATCATATGAAGTGTTACAAGACTTCCTTCTCTCAATTCCTCTGTATCCCCCTGCCAAACCCAAAAGCAGCTGAATTTTTCTCAGGAGCATGAGCAGTGTTGTTAAGTACCGGATTGTGGTGTTACCAGAGAAATTAGGAGGACGTAGAGGGAAACTGTCTTCTATGCTGAAGAACATTTGATCTGTACAGAAATACATTGGGGAAGCAACTTTTGGGAAGGTCATGCAGGGAGCCAGCGGGACGGGGCAGTGTGACGGGTGGTTGGCTTTGGACACCGAATCATCTCACTGACTCCGCTCTGCTGGTTTTGTTCAGAGATAGAGCTCCACCCCAGCCAGACACCTTGCCTTAAGGACATTTTAAGTTTCATTTTAGACTTTGAACCAAATTGTTAAGCAGGTCCTTTGTGGCTTAACAGGGCTGTTAGCTCCTACAAAAGCCAGGGTAACAGTTTGTTTCATTCAGAGGAAACAGGATCGTGCTCCTTCTCTGCACTGGTTTAAGGAAGATGTGCATGCAAAGGAACTGCTTAACATGAACCAGTCTGGTGTATACAAAGACATTAATAGGGTAAATAACAGGACTGCACTTTGTAATTGATCCTTGAAATGTAAGTGAATGGGTTTCCCAATAATTCCTCCATTAATTCTTTGATAGCAGAGCATGCCCGGAAGGGCAGTATGTTGTAGTAATGTCTTTATAAAAGTGTGGTTTATATAAAAGTCTGGTGACTGTTAATATTAATTACATATAATTAGTAATGATATGTCCTGTGTCCAGCTTTAGTTTTGCTTCCAAAGAAAAAATCCAGTGCATCTTGTTTTGATGGAAGGAAGCACATACCAGGACAGTTTAGAACAGATGCGAAGTAAATGTAGAGGTACCAATACCAGTGATCCCTGACAATGTGAAATCTTAGTCTGTTAAACAAAAACAAAAAAAAGAATATAAAAGTGCTGACTCTTGTCAGTGTCTGTGATTTTCTAGTCACATTTTTGTATTTTCTTCAAAGCTTCTCTCCTCTACTCCCAACAGGAAAAATGTCCAGTGTAGAAAATAATGTAAAACTGTTAGAGCACTCTTCATAATCAGAACTAGAACAGGAGGAGGGGAGGGAAGTCTTTTACACAGATTTTGAGTGCTGCTTGTAATAACTCTCTGAAAAGGCAGTATGAAAGGAGTGGAATGCTTAAAATCAACTCTGTCTCTTTAGGGAAGTTAAAGCCAGAAGAATACAAAAAATGAGGAACCACTTACATAAGTCATAATTTAATTTACGCTTGCTCTGCTTTTTCTAATTCCATTTTGAGGACAAAGAAGACATGGTATTCTGCTAGCTGAAATTAATTTTGTGTTCTTTTGTTTTATTGCTATAGCAGCAGTAACATCAGCACCTTTATTTAAAGAGCAATACTTCTGAACTAACAAAATCCAGGGGTAGAACTTACACCTTTGAATCGCTGCGGTGTGCAGACTGGCCTTCTCTCTCTTGCCTCGGAGACTAGGCTGTGATGGAGCAGAGAGGATGGGCCTGGAGCTGAGATGCAGATACTGCAGGCATTACCCAAGTTCCAGCCTCTGGGTGGTTCCATAAGGCCAATGAAGAGACTTTTGTGGTTTCCTTTTTAGTGGAAGTTGTTGACTTCATTATAATGTGAATTTCTTTTTTTCTTATTTTAATTTCCTTTGCACCAGTTAACGTTTTCCCTTACCATCCTGTCTAGCCTCTGTAATGTACTGTGCAGTCTCCTTCCTCCAGCTGCTGGTCTGCCAGGGTGATGGGTACTTTGTTGTTCTGTGAGCATGCAGAAACCAAACTCAGCCCTCTTGTACCTGCTGTTCCCCACTCCTGGGAATACTCATTATTCAAACATAAGTGTCTAAATCTGTGCCAGACTAGGAGCTTTTGGTGGGTGGGGTTGTTAAAGACATGTTTTATTCTGGCACAAAGATGTTTTCTGACTGTGTGTTTAAACTAGCATTAACAAATACGATGTTTCCTGATTTTTGTGAGCATGCTAAACTCTTGATAATTAATTCACCTAGTTTCTAGGAAGCTTCCACTTTAAAGGCTAGTTAAATGCCAAGCTGTCTTTTGCTGTAGAAGCAGTAAACACAGAGGTGCCGCGCTTGTCTCCAGTGTAACGGATGTGTCTTTTCTCTTGCTGACTCACCAGCAGACACAGTCTTTGTATATTCACAAAGAACTCATGAAGAGGACTTTAGGGACACCCACGTGTGCCATTGAGGCTAGGGAATATGTTGTAAGTCCGTGTATGGTGTGATCAGCCCATACCGTTGCTACACAGTCGCTAACCCCACTTACAACGCCGATAGTGTGTGCTGTGGAAATGTGCTTTGGAAAACACGAAAAGGAGAATTTGGTGGGAGGCGAGTTGCAGCTTTCTGTGTTACCTGCAGGAAAGAGATGTCTGCTAGTCCTGGAAATGCTGAAATTGGCACAATGCAAGCAGCTGGTCCTGTGCAATTCAAAGTGCTACAAACAGGTTCCACACCTTTATTCTGAATTCCTGTATGAACGCAGGCTTGTGCATCCTGAGCCAACCCCGATTTACAGCAATGCAGTGACACTTTCTGTGCCTTGGTCATGGAGCTTTCTGAAGCTTCCCTGAACTCTCTGCAAGGATGGTAGTTCATGGAATCAAGGCACGTGACCCCTAAATGTGATACCCACATAAAGCAGGGGACAGGGAGATTGTTACAGGACCATTAAGAAAGAAAATAACCTCTTGGTTGTATGGAAGCCCAGTTATTTATTTCAAAGCTGTTTTCTGTAAGTGAGGTTAGTGTCCGTGACTGTCCCAATAACACATGGACTTGCTGGCTTTCATGCTTCTCTCATGTGTTATTGAAGCTTGTGGCTCTTAGGCTCTTCATTTTTTTTCCCTGCAAGACTAAGCTAGACTTGTTACAAATTGACAGCTTGAAACAGATTTGCTCCTTTTGAAGAAATGCGTTTTATTGAATCACTTAAGGGAAAAATGCCCCTGTTCTCCCAGGAGCTGTGAGCAAGTTTCTAGCTGTGGAAACCCAATGGAGTGGGCAAAAGCAGCTATTTAGCATTTAATGCAGACTTCTGTTCAGTCTGCTTATACTTGTTTATAGAAACTGAATCGCTGTCATGTAAAATTATGACTATAATTCCAAAATGGAAAATGGTGAATATTTCTTATTTCAGCATTTCATTGTTTCCAGTCTATGATCTGCTTTGCTATTTGTACTGGTTATAACAATCCCTGATGTACCATTTGAAAATTAATAAGTGCTCTTATTCTTGTTATACTTAACAGCATAAGAATTCGGCAGACCATGTCCATATAATCCTGTCCAAACTTGCTGAATTTACAGCAAAAGAATAGTCTTGACGCAGATGTTTCCTCGCAGTAGCGTAGCGCCTTTAGAGCGAGTAGTGATTAGAAACTAGCGCATGTAGCATACATTTGTGCCTTGATAGAGTGCTTCATAGGTAAATATTTATTCTGCACCATGAGTCTTGTCTGTATCTATGTACAAGGATCTCAGTTTGTGCTGATCATGTCTCTGCTAAAGTTCACAGGAGTGCTAAAGCAATTATGCAAACAAAAGCTGCCTGCGCTGAATTTCTTCAGCAAATTTTAGCTCCTTCTTTCTCCTTCCTGTATGATTATTCTCTCAAATAGATGGGGTTGGTTTCCTTTTGGTGGCCTTAAAGCTGGGAGAGTGGATTTCTTCATTGCACTGTGATTATCGTGTTCGCTTCCTAGCCGACTGAACTTCAGAGGGAAGTTTAACTGCTCCGTTCTCCCCGGTTGTCTCAGTTCAAATGGAGTATGTCACTGTTTATTGCAAGGCCATATGTTTTCCTTGAAGGGTTGGCATGGATTGCTGTACCAGTTCCTGTAATTAATGGTAATTGTGATTTTGGAGAAACGTGTGTTTCTTAACTCATGCTGTCAAAAACAGCCTGGGTGTGGAGCCACCTTTATTTCTCTGATATTCGATCCTGAAGAACTCTGCTTTTGCTAAAAACAAGGTGCCTGTGTGAGACCATCGTGTTTAGGAGCTGTTGGTAGTGAAATAACAGAGCTCTGGAATGGAGAGTGGTTGCAAAGTCTCACGGTACAAGTCGCTGCCTGGAGCGAGAGGCGTTCTCCAGCTTTCCTGTTCCAGCACCGAGGATGTGCAGTTATGCACTTACAAGTTGGTTGTGTTGTTTTGAGCATTTCACAACTGTCCCCAAAGAGCTGGTCGGGTGGACAGAGTCCAGAGTGGTGGAGGAGACTGGGTGTAGTGTTGATTCTACCTTTGAAATCTGCCTTTGTGTCTTGAACTGCAGCTAGCGTGCTCCTTGGTAGACAACAGAAAGGCGCTGGAGCTTTCTGAGTTTTCCTGTCTCTTGGGGAACCTTCTGAATTGCAGCTGTCCTAATGCCTGGCAGTGCTGGAAGAAGCTTTGGTAATTTTGGTGGTCAGCTGCTCCAGCATGCTTGTTTGCCTGGCAGATCCTGCCGCTCTCCAGTGCTGTTGAGAGCTGTGTGTGCAAGTGGTGCAGGGCTGAGGCTCTGAAGAGGCTCCTTTAGTGTACACTTCGCTTCTTGGCCTTCCACCCCCAAGTAGCCAAAAGATAGTGTTTGGGCTCTGTACCAGAACTAATGGTAACCTTTGAAGAATTAGATCATGTATATTTGTTAAGGACCTTGAATAATGTTTCACTGTGCTGTCATGGAATTAATTTGGTGTAAAGAGAAGAGATTTTTTTTTAATCCCTTTCCCAGTCCTGACCTTGTCTGACTGCAGAATGGCCAAAGTACATTTGAGACTATTTATTTTATAAATTATTCAAGAACATGAAGTGACTTTACATGACTCCTTGGGCAGCGCTGAATGCCATCTCTCCATAGGGGAATTTCAGGGATGTTGTCCTTTGGATATGGGCTGGAGAGCTAGGAAATCACTGGAGATCCCATCTTGCTTTCTGGTGCTGGAGGCCAAGTGTCTTACCTCTTCACTGAGGCTTGGCCAGGTGTCACCCCCCTTCCCTTGAGCCTTGCATCAAGGGGCTGATGCTTGTGACTGCCTCTCGGTGCGTTTTTGATCAAAAGTCGCGTGAGCTTGTGAGTTATTCCCGCTTCAGAGATGTCACTTGTAGCAAGAGTGATGGTGGTGGTTGTAGCCCCTGTGATAAGAGAATCCAATCCAGATCATCTGTGGTGCTTGAGCACACTGTGGAGGTACAGCACTCTCCATCCTGTGCCTGCTGAGGAGGCGGCAGCTGACTGGTAGCGCTGGCCCATCTTGTGAACTTTGGCACAGATCCGTTACTGTGACCCATTTTGCCTTCCAACAGCAAGGGGATTGTGTGTCATTTTATTGTAACAGCACTGAGAAAGTTCCTCTTCTACTGATGCACTGTTGTGTTTTTTTTTTCTCTTTCTCCCCCCACCCCGTATCTCTCCAATTTTTACATGAAGCTTTCTCTCAAGCTGGTAAGCACATTTTACAGCATGCCTGTCCTGTGTTGTAATCACAGTTTTCTGTGTGTGTTTTAATGTGCACTGTGCCACATATGACATGACACTGAAATTAACTGATAAATTTGTTTCTTCTTTGTGTTTGCTTTTTTTGATATTTATCAGATAACTCTGAATACACAGGTCTGGAGTCTAATAGAGGTGATCAGAATTCAGTCTTTCTAATAAGCTGCTAAAAATTAACTCTATAGTGTAGTTCTCACTTTTATAATCTAGGGCTATGAAAATGTAGATCAAGTAATTCTGCCACAGAATAAGTATACATTAAAACATTTAAAGAAAAAAAAATATAAAGGTCTCTGTGCTTGCTGGACCTTTTCCAGAGAAATGCATGTCTTTTGTGTAGCAGCAAAGTTTGCTTTCCATGTCCAGGTATTACTGGAAATCTACATCCTTATCACCTACATTTTACAGCCCTAAGTAGTCCTTCAGAATAAACTAATAATTATATTAATTATTTTAAGTTCTGTAAACCGTAACCAACAAGGTTAACTCAGTCTGATTTGAATTTGCATATGGACAGATATACATTATCTGAATCCTAAATTCTATCTCTGACACAGCTGGGACGGTTTCTTGAGCTACGGTAAGATGATACATTACTGACTTGGCAAGGGAAGGGATGAACATATTTGGGAAAGCAAATTATGTGCTGAACCCCATGCACGAGGTACTGTATTGCTTGAGATACTCCACATCTTGACATGTTCCCGACAGCCTGTCTACATTCCTTTGCCCTTTGAGAGTCCAGTCACGAGGAGAATGCGACTGGTTTGCTGACCCACTTCACACAAGAGCTGCAGACTCTAGTTCAGAGAGCTTCAGAGGCTCTGCAGGAGCTGATCTGCTACTGCCTGAGCCTGAAAACCACCTTATTCCTCACCAGTCAGTGTCTCTAGGGCCTCTCTCCCCTCAACACATGTATTGCTGTTGGACTGCATCTTTGGGGACCTGTTCTATTCCTGCAGCTTATCTGGAGAAAATGCATGGGCTGTGAGAGCTACCCATAGCNGAGCTACCCATAGCTCGGGGAGGGGGGCCTCAGGTCCTGCTGCTGCTCTGCCGATGCAGGGACTTGCTCGGGTTCCACCAGCAGGATTGCTTCTCACCAAAGACCCCTGGTGGGCCTGTGGAGTGGTGGAAATCTCCAGCTCACCTGCAAACCTTCTGGCTGGTGGTGCAGGGCTTTTATACCAGGGATTTCCATTTGTTGTGTAGCTCAGCTCAGCCTTCGTATGCAGGAATAAATCCTCCAGAAACACCTGGCTGACCAGGCCGTTCCCTGAGAGTCACACAGACCATAAGATGTGCAGAGGGGGCTGAGACCTGTGCATGTCTCTGCTTGTTGGCAACTTCCTCGTGGATTCTAGCTATGCCAGAGCCAAAACTGGGGCTGGCAGACCTCGTGCTCTCCCTGTATGTAGCTTCAGCCCAGAAACTGCTCCTAACACGGCTCTTTTCACAGCCCTTCTAGCCAGCACTGGCGCTGCTGCTCCTATAACACATTGGAAATAGAGGAGATTTCCCTCCCACATCACTGAAACACGCTCTAAACACATAGGTGATGCTCACTGCTGGAGAGGTAGCTCAGGTGTGGTTTTGCTGGGGAGCATGACATGTGCCCAGCATGTGCACAAATTGTTCCTTGACTCTTCCTTCTGGAAGAGGAACTGAACTGTACCCTCTGTTACGATGGGGATTATTGAGTGTGGAATGAAGTTGATGTGAGATCCCCTCATCTCAGACAT
This sequence comes from Heliornis fulica, assembly GCA_013399135.1. NCBI lineage: Eukaryota > Metazoa > Chordata > Aves > Gruiformes > Heliornithidae > Heliornis > Heliornis fulica. The sequence continues at coordinate 152,679 of VXBZ01001445.1, forward strand.
CAGTCTCAGACCTAGCCTCATACTGTGTGCCACAGCAATGCTTTGGTCTGAAACACTGTGAACAAAGGTACTGAATTTAGTCCAGCCTGGAGCTTTTGAATGAAGCTGAAGAGTCAAAAAGATGCTTTTCCAAATTTCTTTGACTGTTGCATCCTCCTAATGTATAACTGGATGTGTTCAGTCATCTCTCCTCTGCTTAGAGGATGCTGTATAGTCTGTCTTGAAACTGTAAACTGATTTACAGAGCTCTGTCCAGATGCTTTGCCTTTAAAAATACATAAGTATAGAATATCTATGCAGTATATTGAATCATTCTCATGTCTAATGTCACGTGAGAGTTACAATCAAGCAAAACAGTATCATGAAATAATGAATTAAAATTATTCTCTCCAGTACTGTGCAAATTAACAACAGAAGCACTGCTAGGGCTTCGCAAAGCTGAAGTTTTACAATTAGTCTAACTCAGGTGTGGGGTTTTTTAATTATTTGTCTTAAAATTACTTTCTTGTTGGCTCATGAAATGGAATTTTAAGTCTGTTATTATACAGATGATCGAGGTGTAACGAAGTGCTTTTGCCCTCTTGCTGAAAAGCAGAATTTCTGCGAGTTTGACATTGTTAGGCCAGAGGAGAAGCTGACCTGGCTGTGGTTGTCCTCCATCCCTCTGCACCCACACACTTTCTTATAAACAGCTGGTTCTGCAAAGGCAGAAGAAAGAGCCACTGTCTGGGAGCACATTCAGTGCAGGGCTGAAAGGGTCTAATGGGCATCTTTTGTGGCAGCACATTCACTAAATCACACTCCTCTGAGGCACGTTTGGCGTTTTAGGAAGACTGATGTCCCAGCTCTGCTCACAAGCTGGCACTAAGCTGATGGGCCACTGAATTTGGTTACTCAGCTTTGTGGTTTGACCTTTCTTTCCCATAGGCTGATATTCCACCCCCCTTTAAAAATAGGACATGAAAAGAACAGAACCCAAAGCAAGCAAAGCCTGTACAAATTCAGGTTTATGTACAAGGACCTCGTTCCCCTGCAGCTAATTAGTAGCGATGTGTGTTCAGCGTAGCCCGCCCAAAGACAAAACTAGGTGGTACTTTGAAGAAAATAGTATGGATGTATTTTATGTGTCATCCTTCTGCTGTGTCAAATTGAGGCAATCAAGAAGAGGCAGAGCAGTTTGAAGGCAGAAAAGGGCTTTTCAAGCAGAATCACACAAAGGTAACCACGGGTCTTTGCGTTTTGTTCCTTCAGTTGTCGTTTCAAATTGATTGGTTCTGTGGCTTTGATATAACTCCAGATTTCTTTGCTAGTTCAAGTGAGAGAGGAAAAACAGAGAGGCTTTGATGTGGATTGTGGATCCTGGGAGAGTAAGCAGCATGTTTTTAAATTGCAGAATCCCAGAGGAAGCTCTTCTGTTACCTTAGTGTGCTCAGGAGGGGCCTGACACAAATTAACTGTGCTGGACTGACACTCAGACTAAGCAGAGCCAAGCCAGCAGTTAGTGATCTACACGAGAAATGTGAATGTGACACAGGGTAAACACTAGCAGGGGCTTATATGGGAATGCTGTCCCCAACACAGTGGGGGAAGGCAGGGAAGATCAGCTTTCCATGAGAATGGAACTCTGTTAAATGGAATCTGCTGATAACTGTGGACAAAAAAAAAAAAAGAGTGTTTCTCAGTTTTGCCATTTAGTTTGGCCATTCTTTTATTGGTGATCTCCCATTAGCTGTTTGGTACAGAAGTGATGTGGGCTTCTCTCTAAGGCATCCAGATTCCTGTCCATTCAGGGACTGATAACTCTCAGTACAGATAACATGCTTCAGACTATTGTGATTTTGCACAGATATTTGTGAGCTGTTCTCAAAATTCAGTCCTCAAGGATTCTTTCAGACTCTGATTTTTTTTTCTCATTATTTCCACCTCTCCCCTTCGTTCCACTCCGTGCAGGGAGCAGGGCCGGAAGACTTCAGCAATCTCCCACCTGAGCAGAGAAGAAAGAAACTCCAGCAAAAGGTCGATGAGCTGAACAGAGACATTCAGAAGGAGATGGATCAAAGGTATGTAAAAATGAAAAATGAAATAGGTGGTCTTGTGCAGAACAGAAACAGCTAAAATATAAGTGTGAGCAAATAAGAACAAGGTTCTAAGTTTGCTGAACATACTGCTCTAAGAAAAGAGCCACCAAAGATTACTTAGGCTAAAAACACCTGAGAGATGCAAGGGTCTCCACAACTCAGAATCTGACATCAGTTATTTAATGAGGCTATTTAATAAGGCTATTTTAGTTACACATTTTTTAATTGATTCTGGCAGGCTGTGTTTGTTGCTCTGTGTTTGTTCACGTACTGCAGTTGCATTAAAGATTCATCATGTTGTGTCTGCAAGAGAGAACTTTTCCTCCCTGACTGCTTTCAAGACTTACCCTCTCTAGTACTAGTCTATCCCTAAATACTACTTTGCATTTGTAGTGATGTGCCTACGTTTTCTGCTAGCTTGCTTTTGAGGAACCTGTTTATTCTCTCTGGTAACACAACGTCTCTTCGTGTTCTGTATCATGTACAAGAAAGGAAAAATGCACATGGTCATGATTTCTCATTGATATTTTTTTTTCCTTCTATGGTAACTTAAATTTGCCCCTGTAGATTTCCCTTTCTGCTCTGTACTGATTCTGAGGTCACCCAACAATAAGATCAGATATGAAATCAGAGAAAAATGAAGTTATATTAAATACAGACAGTATGTGATTGGGGAACTAGCACCACCAGTTAAATAAGAGTTAAAAGCAGTAATAATTATGACTCATATGTTTGCAATATTGTCCCTTAGGGTTTCAGCCACAGAGCAGTCCCACTTCCTTGCCACCCACACTTTTCCCCATTTCTGTCCACACAAGACAAAAGCAGGCACAGGATCGCGATTGTCAAGTCTGGTGGGAAACTCTAAAATATAAAGAGTGTTAACTGGAGTCGTGGGACTCGCCTTAACCTTCTCCCCCAAGCAGTGCCAGAGAAAAGCTGAATAGCTGTGCCAGTAACACAGGAAACTCTGAGCTCTGACATGTTCATGACATGCAGATAAGGTTTTTCTTTCAGCCTCAGCTTGCCTCTGCTCCGGGGCAGCACACCGCTGTCCCAGCGCTTTGCTGGCTTTCCGAAGGGAACTCTTGAAAGCATGTGCTGCCTTAATCTCAGCCTCACAGTCCTGTGTTTGGTGTTTAGCATCTGGCTTGATAGGGAACACGGCCCCCAGATGGGTCCTGTCGAAGTGCTGTGGAACTCCACAGGATGCAGGGTCGCTTTATGTGGCCTACGGCCCGTCAGTCACTGCGCTGTGACAGATGCAAACCATCTGGGCTTAGCTTTGTTTTAAGCAGCGTGAAATAAGGATCTTACAGATTATTTGGGTTGCAAAAGGCAAACAGCAACAGGCAGGGTGAGAATTTTTGGTTAGCACTCCATTTTTATTGCTAATATGTCTGTGTCCAGCTCTTTGTCCCAGTTTCTCAACTGAATTTCAGTCCGTGGTGGAGAGTGATGCAACTGCTTGTCTGTGCCCCAAAAACTGGGATGATATTAATCTTGGAAAGTCAAAGCTGTCATCTGTTGCACTGGTTGTGAGACTGTTTTTTCTTTTTACTATTTTAATTTTTTCCCCAGGGTTAGCAGTTAGAAATCATAGAACTAAATAACAGAATGTGTTGGGCTAAAAGTCAACATCAGACTTCTTTGTCTTGCAAAACACCCCTGTCCAAGAGTTTGGTCATTTCTCTACTACAATTCTTCAAGGAGAGTACATTGAGCTTGAATCATGTGGTCTAAACATGTGTGCTCGGAAGGATGCTTCACCATCCACTGGTGAGGCTCCTCCTGCCAGCCTCACACACATGAAGAACCCTGGGCTTGCCTGTAGCTTGAGGAGCTCCTTTAGACTTGAGCCTTGGAGAGTTTGGCTTGTGTACAGGGTCTCTGCTGGTCCATTGTAGGTAAAGGCATCACTCGCTTATTTCCATCACTGGTTTTCCTTGGTGCCACGTAGGTGTGAACCACAGAGTCTAGAGGCTGGTTGTCACCCTTGTGTCCACCTTCCTGAGAGAAAGGCAGTTGCTCCTGGCTGCTCCAGCACTTACATGCTTTGTTCTTCCTCCTGTCTCAGAGATGCCTTAACGAAAATGAAAGACGTGTATATCAAGAACCCGCAGATGGGAGACGCCGCGAGCGTGGACCAGAGACTAGCAGAACTTGGACAGAACATTGAGAAGTTGAGATTAGAAGTTCAGAAATTCGAGGTATGGGAAGAGACATCTCAGTAAAACGTTGCTCAGTAGCTGCTCCGTTCTAAGCAGATGTTTCACAGCTTTTCCAGATGTGCTGACCCGTTTTCTTACTGTGTATGGGTGTGTGCTGCTGAGCACATGGAGATCTTTGGGCCTGTTTGTGTAACATGCACCAGCTCTTGTGACAGCCAGAAATCCTGCTGTTCTGTTTGCCACACAATCAAACTGCAATCAGACTGTAAGAGAAAACAGTGCTCTGGGCTGTCCAGGCAGTTTGGGTGCTTATTTGATTAGTTAAATAATTTGAAGCATCATGTTACAAATGTCTGTGGAAAATCAAAGGAACATAAATGTACTGTTTATAGTCTAACAGCAAGACAGAAGCCCTCAGATAAGATTTGTTTAAGGAATTTTCTGCCATTAACAGGAAGCTTCTTGGAGATACGAAATCTCAGGACCATAAGGAGTGTTTAGAGTACATGAAGCTATTATAATTACACAAAAAGGATTACAGGGTTGAGGAAAGACTTTGCTCACAAGTTACACTATGTACATAATTAATGAGATTTATCTATTTTTAGATATTTCTTACATCTGTTGGCTTTACTCTCTTGCTTTCTTACCCACTTGAAAATCACTGGGTCTTTGATTCTCCACAGCAATTCTCCACAGCTTTAGTCATCTCCTGCGTTCAGCAGCCATGGACCTTGATGTGTGATAATTGAGATGAGTATGAGCTGTTGCACATCCTTCTACTTCATTGTGAATAGAGCAGCAGCGTCTCCACCAGCTGTGTTAACTGCTCCTCTTGGGTCACACTGTGTTCAGCACTTGCTATCAAACTAGAATGGAGTTTTCAATAAGTGTGGGCTTTTTTTTAGCCAGACCAATACTTTTAATATGCAATCAGAATACAGAACCTGTTCTCCCTGACAACTGCAACCCAAAGGAAAACTGACATACATTTGCAATCTGGTTCTGTAGGCTGAATGTCAGATAAAACACAGCGGGGTAAAGGCAACTTTCATTCATCCCTTTGCGAGTGGAAGTGTGACCCTGCTTTCCCCTTGCAGGGCTGGCTGGCTGAGGTGGAGGGCCGGCTCCCGGTGCGGACGGAGCAGGCCCGGCGGCAGAGCGGGCTCTACGAAGGGCAGAACACCTCGGCAGTGAACAGCTGTGCGCAGGACCGCGAGAGGTACAGTATCTGTACAGAGCTGCCCTGCGCGGACGGGTAGCTGGACCCGCTCGTTAGTCGGGAAAGAATCGGGATACCCTGACTCTGCAGTGTTCACAAACTGTCCCAGTAACTCCCAGTGCCTGACTTTAGCCTGTAGAGGATCCCAACTTTGAGCCACTTCTCTGAATATGATGAAACGTGTAGTTCCACCCACTGTGGGGGAGGTGAGCGAGGTCAGTGCATCTTTTTGACAACTTTTGATGGGAAAGATGACAGGTCCCGTTGTGTTGGGACAACTGCCCCAGGTGCCAGACAGGTCTGAGTGTGCTTTGGAATTGCTGAGCTGCTCCCGCTCACCTTGCTGTAAATGTCTGGTAAGCGAGTTGTTCCTTTGCTCCCGAGGCTGGTTGCTATAGTTGCTGTGTATTTTCCTCTCTTGAGCAGCCCAGATGGCAGTTACACAGAAGAGCAAAGTCAGGAGACTGAGATGAAGGTACCTGCAACGGATTTTGATGATGAATTTGATGATGAAGAACCACTACCCACCATAGGAACATGTAAAGCACTCTACACATTTGAAGGTACTAATCAAACTTTACTTGCATTTCAGTTGCTGTTTTGTTTAGCTTGTATGCCAAGGACAAGTTGGAAACCTTCACTTAACTCCTGCAGTGCTTAAACAGGCAAAGGACAAGTGAGGCTCTGGTATGGTTCCTCTGTTGTAGAGAGACACTAGAACAGTGACTTATCTCCTGTTATGCAGGAGAAAGAACCAAAACTCATCATTCATCTGGTTCTTTGTGTGCACCCCTTGTCTCCAAAATCACGTGCTCTTGTTATTGCTGCTAATGGTGCAAGGAAGGCAGCATCAGCATGTCACCAGTGTGCCCTCAGCACCCTTTGCTGCATGCAGGGTTCCTTTCGGGTGTGACAGCCACAACTCTGTGTTACTGTGTCTTTCAGGTCAGAATGAAGGAACAATTTCTGTAGCAGAAGGAGAAATGCTCTACGTAATAGAAGAAGACAAAGGTGATGGGTGGACACGAATCCGAAGGAATGAAGATGAGGAGGGCTATGTCCCCACGTCGTATGTTGAAGTCTATTTGGACAAAAATGCCAAAGGTGCTATGACTTATATTTAATACTATTATTATTACTATTATTACTACTTTGCTTCCACAGAGATACCAACCCAGAGACTGCTCTGTGTTGCAGATAGAGCCTTTTACAAGTCTGTGCAGTGCCACCAGGTGCATTATTTCGTACGTGGACTAATATGTCTTGCTGTGCTGCAGAATGTGCTTTCTGTTGATCAGAGGAGGACATGTGGCCCTGTCAGACTGGGGGTGATGCAGCCCCTTCAGCTCTCCCCGCCGTTGCACGCCCAGCCTAGCGCAGGGATCGCTGAGCCGCTTGGAATACCGTGGGCTCTCCGCAGATGTCTGGGGGTGAGCTCAGGTGCTCACAAGTCCTCTCTTTGTCCCAGACTGATCCAGTGGGATGTTATGTAGGAAATTTTAGACTGCTGACTTGTGCCTCTGCCTGGTAGCTTTTCAGAGCCTGCGGTGTTCTGTGGACTTTCCTGGGTTGAAACCTGGTCAGTTTAGTTTTAGGGGAAGAGAGATCTTGCCAAAACCCATCTCAGCCCTCTGTGCTCCTTGATACATCAGCAAAACATTGGGAAAGATCCTCTAGTCTTTCCCACCTTGACACCTTGTTGTGTTTACTGTTTCAGTTGGTCCTAAGACAAGATCAATGGAGACATGCAGAGCTCAGGCTCGGCAGTCTTCTGCTCTGCTGTTGCTCTTAACCCCTCCCAGAAAGGGGGGTGCAGGCAAGCAGAGGTGCTGGGGAGCCCTGCATAGAGTGTGTGTTGGCACCACAAGCACTTAGAAATGTAATGCACAGAAATCAAAAGGGTTTGGTCCTGTTTCAAATCAGGATGTGAAGTCAACTGTTCAAGAGTTGATGTGTGTCTTCAGTCACTTCATCCTTCAGAATACAGTTGAGTTTCCTGGACTTCAGGGTTCCCAGTGTGAAACAAGCTGCCTTGCCACATTTAAAGGAAAACTGAACCATTCTCACTGGGGTTTATGGACAGTAGGAAGAGAGGTGTAGGACTGTCTGTGTAAACAAACACTCTAACTCGATCAGTTTGCTGTCCTGGATTCAGTATTAAACAGTGAGTGCCTTGTCTGCTGCAGATCAAAGTCTGGGGTCTTGTTTTATTTTGCCACAGTACCTTAGCTTTGTGTTTGTGTTGGCAAATACAGGGCCAGTTCAGATAGGAAAAGCTTGGCCCCTCCCTCAGTTTTATTAACCCTTGGAAGAGGAGTGTGGATTTATTCCTCTTCAGAGCAAGGCAGAAAGGACCAAATGGGTCATCCCATCCTGTCTTTTTTTTCCCCCCCTGTTCTCTCCTGTGGAGACTGACTGCTTTGTGTGTGGCAGTAGTTCAAAGCAACACTATTATTCTGCTGGAGAATTTGTCCTTCAGCAGCTTGGGCTGTTTGAAACAGCTAAGTTAGTGTGACACCTAAATGTGTCGTGACAAGTGTGGCTCTCCTGCCCTCATACACAGTGTGGTTCACGTCCGTGGGAGGCCGCAGCGACCGGGGCTGCTCACAGCAGAGCAGCAGGTTGGATGGGAGGGGAAGCACAGCATCACTCTGGGCAGGGAGGGACATCCTGACAGAGCTCTGCCAGCTGGACCTTAATTTACCCTTCAGGAGAGAATGTTGCAGGAGTATTGCAATGCCAGGCAGAACTCTGTGCTGGTGTGTTAATGGCATTAGTGGCTAACAAGCAGCCTGTGCTGGGAGGGAAGGCTGGTGTGGTTGTAGCTGGTATTTACCTCATGTATTTCTCAATTCTCTTAGTAAAAAGAAAAGTGAAAAGAGAACTCTCCCCACAGTGTTGCAGGAGCCAGGTAAAGATTTGGGGGAAGTGCTACTCCAAAAGACAAACTCTGTTGCCAGCTGCACGTTTCCCACTTGATTTTTGCCCACCTGATCGCAGTGACTTTATCCAGTCCTTGAACCAGAAGCTGACACTCCTGAAAACAACACTGTAACAACAAAGCATTTACAAACTTGAGTAGCTCTTTCCTCTGTTTTGGAAAGAACCTTGAGCAACCAGCACCTCCACATGTTCCTTGCATGAATGCTGGGAGCATTCACACCGGCTCTGAGCACATCTGTGACTCTTCTGGCCAGCAGCATCCATCCTGGCTCGGCCATACCTGCCTGGCCGTGTCCTGCTGGTGCCACAGCCAGAGGCCACTCAGTGCTTCCATGGAAAGCTGCTTGGCAGCTGGTGAGCTTTCCCAGCCAGCTGAAGCCAGAGATGAATAGGACAGGTAAGTCTTGTGCAGCAGCCGCCCACCTGATCGCAGCCATCAGCAATGAAAGACTAGGTCCCGCTAGTTCCAGTGTGAGGGCTGTTGGTGCAGTTGGCAGTGATACCTCTGCTCAGAGGGTGTTAGCAAACCTTATCACAAAAAGAACAGTAACATCTATCTTGTTTTGCCTCTTTTTTTTTATATTTTTTTTCCAGATGTGTACAAATCACTTCAGAAAATCTCTGAGTAGGTTTGTGTAGGCCTGTTCGTCCTGTAGCCTCCTGGTTTGCCGCTACGGTTCTTGTAAGAGCTCTGTTTGGGAAGGTTTTCTTCTAGAGATGACTGACATGTCCTATCCAGCAATGAAAGACTCTGTTAGGTACCACTCACTCAGCTGATGCATGTATAAGTTCACCTCTTGAAATGTACACGTGCATGGCTCCCAAGGACACTGCTACAACTGTGTTCGGTTGTGAACAGCATTGTTGTCCCTCCTAGCAGCCGTGGGAGCCTGCACAGTTCATCCTGTGACACAGGACACCTCTCTAAAGGCCAGAACCCATGCAGACAGAGAGTTGGATCTGTTGGATATAAACTCGTGTTTTGGGGCTTATGCCAATGCTAGTTGGGCCTTTTGCCTCGTGAGTGTTGGGTTACTGGATGTGGCACCTCAGATCTGCTTGGGAACAAAACAGTCATTCGCTGAGGGACACTGTGGGATAGTGGGATACACAGAACTTGCATGAAATAATTTGCTTTATATCAGCTCCCTGTTGCACCCATCAGAAACACCGTGTTGGCTTCCAGCAGAAAGACTGGCTGGTGGAGTGATGTGCCAGGAATCAAGGCTTTTAGTGAAATTACACTTCCTGGTAAAGAAACTTGGGTCCATGGGCTGAGGAGCGTTTTGGCTCCTTTTCCTGCTCAGGGTCTGTTCCTCCTCACCTCCAGTTACACAGATAAATCCTCACAGGCTGCCCAGTGAGTCTTGGTGTGGCTCTGCTCCTCGTTTGCTGTAACCCTTAAGCAGAGCCTTGACATAGAGAAATAAATAGGTGAAAGTTAACCATGCTGATGCACTTTTTTATCTAGGATTTATCTGATAATTTAATGCTTGCCAAATTATTTAGGAAAGAGTAATTATAAACTGGACTGTGGCTTTTAAAATCCTTTTGTTAAATCCTTGCCCTTAGTTTTCCCAATATATATAAAAAATGTATATAACATAACTTAAAAACTAAGGTTACTTGAATTTGGATTGTTTTTATCCTTTTATATATGTATAATTATAAATGGTTTTATAGACTGTTGTTTTGCTTAACCTATAGCTGCTGTTTTGGTAACTCCAGTCCCTCTTTGGTGAGTGGGTTTGGTCACTCAGCATCTGGTTGGCCTAGATAGAAACATTTGGGTTGTGTTAAGGTCTGTTAAATCCAGCCAGTGTGGCTGTTCTGTTTCCATTGTTTCTTAAACAATCCTCATCTGTCAGGACTCTCTTTATAGCTTGATGTACCATGGTGTCTTCTAATAAACATTCTATTTTCTCATCCCTCTGAGTATTTTTTTAATGACAGTTCATTGATGTTTGACTTCAGAGGGTGGGTTTAGAGGCCAAGTCTCTGCTCTCACTTGCTGTCCGTGTCCATGCGTCCCGTGGGAGTGAAATGTCACTGCAGCCTGTGTGGAAGGGGAGTTAGTCTGGATTGGGCTGCAAAACCTGTGGTGTGTTAGCTGCCAGTTGATGTTCTTGGGTGTCACTCATGGTGTCTGGAGCTGGCACTTGAACAGGGGCAGGACTCGCTCCTTTACTCCTTTGCAGACTCCAAAAGCTGATTCTTTCCTCGGTTGCACTAAAGTCCTGGCAGGGCCTCACTCCGAGAGGAAGGCAAAGTCTGGAGATGCACGTCCCCAGGCTGGAGGGATGGGCTGAGGGTACCTGGCTGTTTGTTCCAGAGCTTTCCCCAACCCCTTGTAGCCTGGTAGATGCTTGGACGCTGCATTTCTTTTAACCTCCTGCAGGCAGTGCTGCTCTTAAGGCATCCCAGTTTCCTCAGCCTCTTTCTAATCCAGTCTCTTTCTTTTTTTTTTTTTTTGTCTTTCTTATGTTTTAGATTCCTAAAGGTGTTTGTGCTGGTGCAAGAACCTCGGGGCGAGCTTGTCACAGAAGGAGAAACAGAATGGTCTGTTTACCCGGCAGGCAGTTAAACACACCCGTGGGAAGCCAGGCTCCCAGGCTCCTGGACTTCCCACATGAAAAATTCAGGCCTAAATTCCATCCCAGTATCACTCAGCCGCTTGCTCTCTCCCATGGCATGCTACTTGCTCAGACTAACCAGCCTTCCCTACTCTTCTGCCAGCTTGGCACAGCCCCTCCATAAACCACCACCTCACTTTCCCCCATGCACCCAGTCACGGAACTGCCGGCTGCCCTCCGCTGCTCAGGGTAACCGGAGAGCCCCAAGCACGCAGTGCTCTGTCTTCTGTCCCCCTTGTCCCTCAGTCCAGCTGAGTGTATGCACTGGTCCCTCAGCGTTTCACACGGTGCCTTTAGTGCTGATCCTGCAGGTAGTCTCACCAACTGGCTGGGCAGGGGGAGGGTGAGCTGGTGGAAACCCACCCCCCTGGAGCAGTGTTACAGCAGCTGGACTGGGCTCTGAATCCATCATGTTCAGTTTGAGCCACTTGTGTTACTCAGAACTCTGCTTCCCCAGAGGTCACTAATACTTGTCAGCCTTTATTGTTTTTAAACCTAGGCTGATGCTCAGTCGAGTATTAAACCCCTCTGACCTCGCTGTTTCCTGAAAGCCTTCAAGCTCACGTATGTACGCTGGTTTCCCTGCTTGGTCTCTCTGCCCACTCCTCTTTTTCACCCCCTCCCTGCTCTCTATCACCCCCTTTCTCACACACAGACACACACAGACTCGGTTTGAAGCCCCATTTTGGTTTGAGGCCCCGTTTTGCTTGTCACAGAGACCTCAGTTTTGCTCTCGTTCCCGTCTGCATGCTCGCCCTGTTGCCTTGCCCGCGCCCACCTTCCCCAGGGCCACGGTGTCTGTGGCTCCTTGTCGTTGATCTCTTGCAGTTCTGTTCTGTTGGTTTGTTTTTCAGCGTTTCAGAGCTGCCTTCTCCTTTTGCATGACCTTTTCTGCGTCCTCATCACTTAATGGTTGAATAACAGAATTTTTTTAGAAAATAAACCGACCCCAAAACCAATAAAAAAGGGAAAAAAAAAAGAAAACCGCCCTCTATTTCCTTCTCCCACCTTGTCACTGACCGGAGCTGGACCCAGGAGCCAGATGGGAATTGTGACCAGCCTGTTCTCACATGGTTTTATTTGAAGCAGAAGCAGCATTGATAAGTGATGCTGCACTTTATCTGGACCTCAACCACCGAAGAAAGGCTTGACTGCGTCCTGAGCTTGTGTCTTGGACTGTTGGTCTCCCCTGAAGCTTCGCCGTGCAGGGGTTTTAGGGTCATCTTCTACACGTTTGAGCCCTGTAATTTGTCAGTTGTTACTTCATAGCTTCTGAGGGCCAAACTCACCCATGGATCAGCCCATTGTTTCGGGGAATCTACTTGCTCTTGGCCAACTTGAGGGTAAAATCCCCAGAATTTGAGGAAACCGATACAGGAGCTGCTACGGGCAGTGCCCCTGCAATGAAAGCCCTCCGGGGTAGCTCGCAGACAGAGGTGTGTGTAACCCTGCAGCCTGATGTGCTTTTGCAGAGGGTCAGCACGTAGGAACGTGTCCAGGAATCCCACACTCCTCACCCTGGGGCTGCCTTGTCCATCCTCACTCAGGACAAGGTCATCTTTGAGTTGGGTCACACGTCGTGTTCGTAACTCCATCCCTTTCTCCCCATTCTCATACCACCTTTTCAACAGCACAGAGACCCCCAGCCCTACAGTTAGTGCTGGAGCTGTTGTATTACGGTGCTTAATCCCTGCAAGCATCAACCAGCAAAAGGGTTTTGCTTTTTAATCGCGTGAAGTGGCTCGGGAGCAGTCCCAGCACCGAGGCTGCTCGGCGTTAGTGGCATAGGAAAGGTCATAATCAATTTAATCACCATCCTCACCACTGCTGCTGCTGTGGTCACTTAACTGCTGAGATCCAGGAGCCTCCAAGAGCAGCGTGTGATCCCTGTGGTTGGCACCGGTGGCTCCGTGGAAGGCGGCGTTGTGCCCGTCCGTCGGGGGATCCCATGTTTTCAGCAGTTACAGGTGTGCAAAAACACCCTCACAAGGTCTCCAGCTGCAATGGTTTTATTCTTGTGTCAATGCACTGTCGAATCAGCAGCTGGGAGGAATTAATCTTCATCTATTGTTGTGCCATCTATGTAAAAAAATAAAAAATATAGAGAACTTGCTTTTATATATTTAACCTAGGTGGACAGTATATTATTGTCAGCCTCTGTGGAACATTGGAGCAGTTGTGATGTCTGTGTAGCTAACCAGTGCTTTCCCAGGAGCATTCACTGTAGCTGACTTTACTAAAACACCACGTGTGGAGTTTTTATAAACTTGGCAACTAGTTCCTGGGAGCCTGGATCCTAAACCTACCGCGGGAAACATAGCGACAGCCGTCTGTAGTAGCCTACCCGTCTGTTCCGCTGCCTTTACTCAGGGTAACGACTGAGTAAGTTTTTGTAGAATTTACCTTTTGCAAAATTTGAAGGCCCAAATATGTGACTGGTTTATAAAAACTCGGCTTGAAGTTGCTCATCTTGCCCAGAAACGTGGACTGTAGGTCCTAGGAAATGTCATAACCCCCAGCAGAAGTCTCTAATGCCCTTTCTTACCACCTGTAAATAGAGAAGAAACATATTTACTGATACCAAGAGCTGTGTTTAATGCTGAGTATTTTTTGGAAGTTCATTTAGTTTGATGCATATTGTTCTTTGGTTTTTTTGTTTTTTCCTGCCTGAAGTGTCAAAAGACCTAAAAGAAGCCAAATTCTATTTTAACATGGATACGTCGAGCACTTTTTTATTTGTATATGTGTGTGTATGTGTGTTTGAGCACTGATCTCTAGACTTTGGTGGCATCTCAGTGTTGTGATTTCATTGCCAATGTAAAAGGTTCTGGTGTTGCCCATTCATTTCTGGAGACAGAATTCAACCAAATAAAGTGCTTCCATTTGAAAGCGAATATCGACCTTGTAACAATGACAGTCACCTCCCTATTTAAATAAACATTTAATTCCAGAAATGGTTTCGCTGGACCCTTTGGATCATCTGGAGAAGAAGAAAACTGGTGTTGCTGCTGCTCCCCTTTTCAAGGAAAAAGGCTCTTTGCCTCTTTCCTGGAGCTTCTCCGACACGCTGTGGGTCCATCCCTTGCTCTCCCCTGAGCTTTCTGGGTCTGGTTCACCCCAGCTGTCCGGTTTGCCACGGAGCAGAGACAGCCTGGAGGGGCTGTGGACAGCGATGACACATCCGTATGTGCGGTACTGGGGCTTTGGGTTGGGCTTTATCTCCTATTCTTTCACACTCCAGTACTGGAAGTGCCAGCTTGGCTCTGGATGTACCTTCGAGCAGCTGTCCCACCTAGCTCCTCCCCCAGGTCCCTTTGAGGCACTGTTTTATCCACCTGTCACCTGACAGGGAATGAAGGGTGCTGGGTGGCTCCAATTCGGTCATTTGAGGAGGAAGGAGAACACACTGTCCAGTTGGGGACCATGGTGGCTCTCGATTCCCACGTGTGGGAGCAGCTGGACACCGGGGAGTGTCTCCTCTGTTAACAGACCATACTGTGTAGTGCCCACAGGCACTGGGAGTCCTGGCAGGTGAGTTTGTGCTGGTTGTTGCTGGCTGTGCAGGTGACACAGTTGTGCACACACAGGTGTGTGAGGTGAGTGATGTTTCCCTTCACCCAGCAGTCGGCAAGCCGGGTGCTCTGTGGGGTGAGGATCCGCAGCTCCGTTCCCCAGGAGGGTTGGTGAGCAGCGCGTGGCCGTGCCAGAGCCGGGAGTGTTGGAGTTGTGCAGCTTCAAAAGACCCTTTCATCTGAAACGCCTTCAGAGAGGTGGGTGTTCCCCAGGGTCGGTTGTTCTTTGCCAGAGCCAAGTGACATCCCTGTGACCAGGCACAACGGGGCGGTAAGCTGCAGCCGAGCGGGAACAGCGAAGGGAGTTGACTGAGCGTTACATGGCACCGTGTCACCGGCGTAAGGGACACGGCTGCGTGCGCTGGCCCTGCGGAAGGCTGGGAGGGAGCGGGTGGTGTAAATCCCGAGTTAGCTCTGTCCCCACACCCACAGGGATTCCCTCTCCTCTTTCAGACAGCGAGAAGCAAGGGGGGAGTGAAGGGATGTGCAGAAAGCGCTGGTGGGAGCTCAGCCGAGCGCTTCAGTGTGCACTAGGGCCAGGTCCCAGGGCTGTGGTGTGTGCTCAGAGCTCCAGGAGTGGTGTCAGCTCTGCTGCAGCCACCCCTCCAGTCCTGGGTGCTGTTCTGGGCCACTCACTACACCATGGACATTGAGATGCTGGAGCGTGTCCAGGGAGGGCAACAGAGCTGGGGAAGGGTCTGGAGCACAAGTCCTGGGAGGAGGCTGAGGGAGCCGGGGCTGTTCAGTCTGGAGAAAAGGAGGCTGGGGGGAGACCTTAATGCTCTCTCCAAGTCCCTGCAAGGAGGGTGCAGAGAGGTGGGGTCGGTCTCTTCTCTTGGGTAACAAGTGACAGGACAGAGGAAATGGTCACAAATTGCCCCAGGGGTGATTGAGGTTGGATATGAGAATTTCCCCCCTGAAAGGGTTGTCAGGTGTTGGAACAGGCTGCCCAGGGCAGTGGTGGGGTCACCATCCCTGGAGGGATTGGAAAGGCCAAGAGATGAGGTGCTGAAGGGCATGGGCTAGAGGTGGCCTGGGCAGGGTCAGCCTGGGGTTAGACTCAATGATCCTAAAGGTCTCTTCCAACCCAAGGAGTTCTGTGATTCTGAGAGCTGCCAGAGGAGCAGAGCTGCCGTCAGCCTGCAAACGGGTCAGGGCTGTGGCCCCGCACTGGGGCAGCTGGAGGGACTGAGGGTGACGCAAAGCACGAGTACGGTGTGGCCACAGCAGCGCAAGAGCCGTGTGTCCTGACACTGCCCCATCCCCTCCCTCGGGATGTTCCTGGCTCGGGATGTTCCCAGCTGCTCGGTGGTTGCTGAGGTGACCGTTTGTTTGCAGAGCCGAGTTTTGACACTTGATTTCAAGCTGCTGAAGAACGAACTGCACGTTCCCACTGACCCAGCTCCGGTCGCTCAGGGACTTCGGGCTTCAGCTAGTGGGGGGTCACTGCTCTGGCAGGGAACAGTTCCTCTCCCTGGGCAGCCTCTGCATCTGTCTGGGATTCATTAGCTCATGGCTGAGCTTCACTAATTAGCTCACACGGGTTAAAGCTGCTGCTGGGAGCTCGGTGGTTCCTGAGCCCTGGCAGCGACGCTGCTCTCCCGTGAGTGGCACCAGGGCTGGATCGGCGCTGGCATCTTCAGCCACAACCTGGGACAACAGGAACCTGCACAGGGTCCTTTTGGGAACCCCAACAGCCCACGAGCTTCCACCTCCCTCCCCGGCCAGTTCATCCAGGTGGGCACACCCCATCTTCCTGGGCCAAACCCGGCTGAAGTGGGTCAAACAGACCACGAAATCTCTGTGAGGGGGAGAGGAGCCGGTGCCCTGCCCTGAGCAAGTGTCGTCCAGCTCCATGTGCTGGGGCTGCTGCTGCTCAGAGGGATGTTACTGCTCAGCCTCACAGCACACCAAAGTTTAGATACTTATTTTTTTTTACTTTTTCCGTGCTTTTTTTAAAATTATTTCCCTCCATGGATGCCCCGGGAGCCACCAGAGGCTGTGGCAGGCAGCTGCCGTGCAACGTGTCGAATGCACAGGTATTTATTGTAACACGTTTCAGCACACACACGTAAGCACAGGAGTGTTGGAGTCTGTACAGCATCCTCGGAGCGGCACTACACGGACATGCACCCCCCTACAGGCTCCGCAGCGGACTCGCAGGCGGCTGCAGCTGCTAACGATGACGGCGCAAAACAAGGAGAAACCCCAACAGTGGCTGGTTTGCTGACCCCCCTCGGGCCCGGCCGGGGATATACCATAAATAGGATCCTAAACTTAACATGCTGAACCATTTACAGACGCTTTTTTTAAATTAGAAACTGCTGTTTGCAGCAAATATTTGGTCTAAAACCAAAAAACAACCTGAAGGCCACAATTTTCTTCCCGAGTTCTCATTTTCCCACCTCCTCTCTGTGCCCAAGTGCAGCCTTTGTCTCCCTGTCCCTGTCCCTCGGCCTGGGCTCAGCCTGGCATCACCACAGCCAGGCTTGATGCTGTGCAACCCTTCACACAGGTCTGTTCCTTGACCTGTCTGCACTCTGCGCCAGCAATGGGCTTCTCCTCGACCTTCTCCCACCTTTCACTGCTCCTGGCAGCCCTGGGGACACAGCTGGGGCTACAGGACAGATGTTGGCTGCAGCAGGTCCCACAGCCTGCACCCAATGGAGCTCACCCAGTAACAGCTCCGAGGCGAAGCCGCTCGTGTCCTGGCCCGTGAGGTTCTGTCTGGAAGGCTGCAGCCCACAGCTCCAAAGCTGCCAGGAGTGAGAGCAGAGGGAGCACAGTGGGAAGGGGCACTTGTCTTCCAGCTTTGTTCCCTGAAAAGGTGCTCAACCCCGGGAACTGGATACAAGGAGAAAAAAGAAACTCTGCAGGACCATGAAGGTGCAGTTTTAGGGGCTGGGGGAGAAGGAAACGGCCTCTTCCTAAACTTCTGAAGTTGATGGCAACTGGATTAGCAAGAATTAGGTAAAAAGCAAAATTAGGAAGTTGTGACAGTTGTGCACCACCAGCACAAAACTCCCACGAGACCTTGTGGCTTTAGTCACCCCCAAGGAACTGGGTTCTCTAGTCCCAGCTGCCGCCTGGAACCGGGTGACCTTCTGTTCTCTCACACATCTGAGTTAACAAGAGCCAAAAGCAAAACCTGGGAAGGAGCAGAGACTTCGGTCACTGGGAGCAAGCTGGGAGTTTCCAGTAAGCAAAGGGCGAGGGCTGGGGTCACACACCGTCCCCGTGACGCCTGGCTGCAGCCTTGTGCCACAGCTTTATCCACAGGGGAGCTGCACAGAAGCTGCTTGTCTCCCACTCGTGCCAGCACCACCCCCGTGTTCAAAGCCACACCGGGGGACAGCGGAGGAAACCGGCCGTCCCCAGAAAGGGCGGCGGGAGCCACACACACCTTCCAGGACCAGGGAAGGGATTCCCCAGGCTTCCACCCCCGCAGGACGGATCTGTGCCGCACCTTCCCCGCCCCATCAGATCACACAGCCCGCGTCTCCGCTTCGATCTTCTGCTCCCCGTGGAGGTTTTCCAGCTCTTGGACCTGGGCCACGTTCTGTCTGATGGCGATCTCCGGGCCCCCTCCGTACAGCGTGCTCAGGTAGATCCAGGTCTCCTCGGAAATCTGCCCGTAGTCAGCGCCTGAGAGGGACAGCAGCAGGGTGACGCGCAGCCAGCGGGCGGGGCAGGGACAGGGTGACGTCCCGCACCACCACGATGTCCGCTCCACCCACTTCCCAGCCCAGGTCCAGCCCCAGGAAAGTGAGGTAGGAGTGGTTCCTGCTGCTGCGTGGTGCAGACCCTCTCTGCCCCACTGCCACCACCGTGTGCCACCCACCCTCCACAGGGGCACCTGCTGGCAGGGTCTGCCTGGCAGGGAAGGTGCTCTGACAGCCCGAGGGCTCACAAACACGAGTGGGCACAGCACTCTCCATCAGCTGGGGACACTGAAAATACTCCTCCAAGCTGTCCTCGGAGGGACAGTGTCAGGGGTGGAAGCACAAAGTGGGAAAAGCAGAGAACTTCACCAAGAAGGTTACAGAGGAGGAGGAAGTGCCACAATATGGCTGCAGGTTGATCAGCCTGGCAGGAGCTCTGCCAGGGCAGCACCAGGAATGCCCCTGCCCAGGCTGGACCACAGCAGATGCTGGGTAAGGACCAAGACAGGAGCAACACAAGATCAGAGCTACAACCCCGGGGAAAGGGCAGTGGTGGAGGGGCCCTGGGGGTCAGAACGGCAGGAGATGGGGGTCCCACGGGAGCTGCCAGGGGTCTCACTCGGGGCAGCCAGTGCAGGGATGCACAGGAACTGTCCTCTGCAACATGGTCTTGCTCTGCAACCACCTGACTGTGGGCAGCTGGGTCCAGCACAACGTTCTCCACCACCTCTGCAGCACACTATGGACAGCAAAGCACCAGCCTTACCCTGCTTAACCTGGACGTGGCCCCCGGCTTTAGTGAGTGCGATCTTGCTGTTGTCAATTGGCCCAGGAGGCTCTGCAAGAGGACAAGGGACATGTCAGAAGCTGCTCTGCTTTCCACCCTTCCACCCTGCCTCAGCTCCTTTCCTGAGTGAGTTCTCCTCTCACTTCTGCCCTCGGGGGCCTGTGGGCAGTCTCTGTCTCGGCCCCAGCTGTACAGCTCACCCAGCACACACACCGGTTCCCACCCCACCTCCCGCCCCGATGGCCCCCGGAGGCCTCTGGCCTCTTACCGTTGTCCTTCCCCTTGACAAAGGCTTCCCACTCGCGGAACCACTGCATGCTGATACAGTAGATGACACTGGGAGACTCCTCTGCCTGGAAAGCCTTGTTCAGCTGGGGGAGCAGAGGACAGGGATGTGCAGGAAGGAGTTAGTTGCTTCAGGGATCTGGAGGAGCCCTTGTGCTAACTAAGGCGGCTGAGCCAGGAGAACACCTTGTGATTCCACCACCTCCCTCACAACCTGCGGCCGTTTCAAACTCAGTGTTTGAAGTTTGGCACCGGGGAACCCCAAGATCAACCTCGTGGCCATGCCATAGGTCATGCTCTGGAAACAGGGGTGAGAGTGTCCCTGTCTGTGCCAGGTCTCCATGTCCCACCTCCCCCCTTGGCCACTCTGCTCCCATACAAACCTTGATGAAGGTGTCGATTTCAATTCTCCTGCGCTTGGCGAGCGCCTCGATCTCCACTTGGCAGATGGAGCAGACGTACAGGTGGTTCACAGCAGGGCCACCCCCAAACCTGAGAGAGGGAGAGGAATGAAGAGCTGCAGGGGAATCAAAGTGCTTCCCAACCCTGAATCCTATGAGGGTGGATTCTGAGGCTATTCCAGACACTGGCAGTGGGCTGATGGAGAGCGCTGCCTTCGCTGAGCACAGAGGGGCAGAGTATTGCTCTGGGACAGCACATGGTACAGCTCATTTTGCTTTAGATGAGGAGGATACAAGTCTTTGGCAGCCCACACCAAGTTCTGCACACCTTTAAGGTCCCAGGAAAGGACTGTGTCTTGGTTGCTGCCCAAGGTGTGAAACAAACCCCAGACCTCACCAGGAGGAAGATGAGGTGTCCGTATTCACCTGTTGTAGAGATACTCCCACACGTTCTGGGGCAGAATCACAACCAGGTCATCGATGTAGTGGTATTTGTTGGGAGGGATCCCTGTGGAGGAAAAGCAAGAGGGGAGTTAACCAGGGATCTCTCTATTGCTGGGTAAATACACAAACAAAAAAGGCAGATCTTCCCTGCTGAAAACTCCTTCATTCCAGAACCTGCTCCTCTGATAATGGAAGACAGTCAAGAGCTCATTAACTGCAGATCTTTCTCAATTCACAGCCTCTATTTCTACCCAAGTGCTTTATTTCCAATGGAGGTTTATAAACACTCCACTCCCCAGCAGGGCAGATGAAGCAGCACAACAGTAAAACGTGGCATCAGCATCTTCCCCAGCGTGTGCTCCACTCTCCAAACAAACAGCCAGAGCAAGCCTTGCCCCTGGGGTAACACAGTTAAACACTGCCTTATCTGCTTGCTACAGGTTTGTTGAAAAAAACAAATGGAGAAGATGACTCTTCTTTCCCAACACTACACAGCCCTCTGGGTCTCTGATCAGCAGGACAATGGGGTAATTGTCTCATCTCTCCCAGAGCAGGATGGAGTTTCTGCTGAAGAATCATAGAATGATTAGAGTTGGAAGGGACTCCCAGAGGTCATCCAGTCCAACCCCCCTGCAAGAAGCAGGGACACCCCCAACTAGATCAGGTTGCTCAGGGCCTCATCCAACCTGGCCTTGAACTTCAAGGGCAACGAGGATGGTGAAGGATCTGGAGAACAGGCCCTACGGGGAGGCTGAGGGAGCTGGGGGTGTTTAGTCTGGAGAAGAGGAGACTGAGGGGAGACCTTATTGCTCTCTACAACTACCTGAAAGGAGGTTGCAGTGAGGTGGGGGTTGGTCTCTTCTCCCCAGTAACAGGTGACAGAACTCGAGGTAACGGCCTCAAGCTGCGCCAGGGAAAATTTAGGTTGGATATTAAGAAGAACTTCTGTCCTGAGAGAGTCCTCAAGCATTGGGACAGGCTGCCCAGGGAGGGGGTTGAGTCCCCATCCCTGGAGGGGTTTAACAGACGGGGAGATGCGGTGCTTGAGGACATGGTCTAAGGGTAGACTTGGTGGCGGTGGGCTAATGGTTGGACCAGATGATCTTAGGGGTCATTTCCAGCCTTAAAATTCTATGATTCTCCAGGGATGGGGCATCCACCACCTCCCTGGGCAACCTGTTCCAGTGCTCCACCACTCTCACAGGAAAGAACTTTTTCCTAATATCCCATCTAAATCTCCCCCCCTCTATTTTAAAACCATCACCCCTTGTCCTGTCACAACAGGCCCTACTGAACAGGGCCAGGTCCAGCCTTACCTCCATGAGAGCACAGGAAGGTGTGATTGGTGATGGGACCAGGCTCAGCAAAGGTGTTGAATTTATTGAGCCACTCTCTCGAGATGTAGAACTGGAGCAAGCTGTGCTCCTTCATGCTGGCGAGGGACACGACCTTCTGGCGCTCCCGCACTGCTTCTTCACTGCTTTTCCTTAAGTAGGGAAAGGAAGAGAAAATAAGTAATTCCTGAAAATTCCAGACACATTTCTAGGTGTGGTGCAGCCAGCAAGGGACTGCTGCAAGCAGGGCAGAGCTCACCTGTAGAACAGGACATAGGCTTCTGCGTTCTGGACCACGGTCTCATGGACTTCAGTGACGTACTGGTCATCAAACTCGTACCACTGGCCGTTGATCACGTTCTGGCAGTAAGCGATGTAATGGCCACCTGAACAGCACACACCACACCACAGCCAGGATTAGATGATGGCACAGATGGAGGGAGCCCCAAAAAAGGTGTAATTCTGGGTGAGGAAAGTTGTGCAGGAGTTGGTTGCCCTGATTCACCTTCCTTGGAAAAGCGGCTGAGCACCAGAGAAGGGTGTGAGCCCACCCAGAGGTGAGGCTGAGGTAGGTGCAGGGGTCTCTGAGAAGCTGTCCCACCCCCTTTGAGACAGTGGCTGAGCAAGCCTGGGGTGGGAGGGGACAGGCCTTACACTTCTGCCCTGCTCATACTCCTGTCTGGTCTCCTGGTCACCTCTGCCTGTAGTCACAAAGAAGCACTTACTGCCTGCTGTGCCATGGTGACAGATGACGGACAGCAGGTCGTAGGTGGTGATCTGGGAGACACACTCCTTGGCCAGGAAAGGTCTCAGGTCCAACTTTTCCAAGGGGAAGGAGACATGGCTGTTGATCTTGAAGGAATACATCACCTCGTGCCGGAACCTCTTCAGGTGGATGCAAAGAATCTGAAAGACCAGGACAGGGAGCACTGTGGTTCTGCCAAGGGTATTGAGATGGAACAGCACATCTGTGCCCATCTGATGGTCACACGACTTCCCTCGCCTCCAACTCATGAATCCTGCTGGCTCACTGGCTCAGAATGGGGAATTGCTGCTCTACCTGGAGCCTCCTGCCCTCCTCAGCAGCTGCTAACAGGAGCTGGGTGTTTTTAAAAACCAAGGTGGTTTTACTCACCTCTGGTAGCCGGAGCACTTTGCAGTACTTCACTCCGTTCCGCAGCCTGAGGGAGGGAAAGAAACAAGCTGAGAGGTCGCTGGAGCGAAGGTGAGGGTGGGGCTTGCTGGCTTTGAAAGCCAAGACAAATCCTGAACTCCAGCAGCAACACATCCAGGCTCTTTCCAGCCCCCTTCCCAAAGGAGGCATGGCCTGAGCAGTTTGCCATGCCTCCTCTAACATGATCCCAAACCACACCCCTGTTCTTATCCTTCTTCCTTCTCTTCCCGTTTGGGATCAGTGACCCCTCAGGAGCAGAATTCCAGCCTGAGGCAAGGCAGATTTCTCATGCCCCTCAGCACAAGGTGTGTCCTGGCAGGGGGCTTAGCAAAAGAGTTGTCAGCAGAGCAGAGGAATAAAGCTCCAGAAACCCAGCACAATGTGGGTAATGCAAACTTACTTTTTACACCGTTCACAACTGTACATGTTGTCCCCTGCAGACAGAGAGAAGGGAACAGTTACACCAAGCTCATGTCCAGTCCTTCCATCCAGTGCCCAGAAACAAAGTTAAGCAACCTCTTAGGGAAGCCAGAGTGAGAAGAGATTAACTCTAGCACTTCTCTCAGTAAGTGCAGGTAATAAGAGAATACAGTCAAGGCAAGTGAACAGAGCAAACTGAGTCCTCTAAAGCTTAAGGAGTCTATGGAGAAAGCAAAGAAACTGAGGTGGCTACAGAGCCACAGCATTCACAACCAGCAGCTTTGGCTGCTCCTCACTGAGGACACTCCCAGACTGATTTTCTACCCCAGAGCAGGTAGAGAAACTAACTCAGTTCTGCTCAGAGATGCTGAACTGTCAACTGCTGGCACTGCCAGCCTCTAAGGGAAATCCTGAGGCAGGATCTTCACCAGGAGATTTAATCTGCCTCCAAATTGCACGTGAAATACTCCTCCATGAGGTTTCCCTTGGTTTGTGCTGCCAGACCCCACCAAAGAAAACTCACCCTTCAACTCATCCGCTGCAAAAAAGGCAGCAAGACAATCCTCCAGCGTCACCACAGGCCCCCAAAACCAGCTTGGGATACAGGACACCACAAATCTGCAAAGAGAGGGGATCAAGGGCTCTGTGTGAAACAGCTGGACACTGGCTTACAAAGCTCCAAATGGAGGACAGCTGTCTGTCTAGCTGTAGGTCCCTAAGCTCATCACACTTCCCAGAGGAGCAAGGTTGCTCTCAGCTGATGTTCCTACTGTGATTGCTCAAACTGGAAATGATTTGGAAAACTACACCAAAGAATAACTTCCCCTGGAGGGCAAAACTGAGCTGAAGGCAGAGGCCTGTGATTATCAGTTACACAAGAGATCTCACAGTGTACAGCAGAACTAGAGGAACAGCAGCAACTGGTTCCCAGGAAACCTGTGAGGTTCCACGTGCTGTCATCCAAGGAATGGTTACAGCTGACATTCTGCTGTCACCACCAGTGGTGGGGAGAGCTGGGCAAACCCCAGGAGACAGAGGTGCTGCCCAGGGAACACACCTCCGGATGTACTCCATGATGAAAGCAATCCAGCCCTGCGAGGCGTAGTTGTCCCCACACGCCCCTGTCTTGGCTGGCACGTTTTGGTAGATGGCAGAGTGCAGCTTGGCCAGGTCCTCCTTCCCTGGGATTGGGAGTGACAGGTCCTGGAACGTCTCCACTGTTGTAGAAACCTGGAAATAGCCAAAAAGGAGGAGGTCTGGGTGTCCTGTGTGTGTAACGGAGCTGGGACCTGACCTTCATCACCTTTTATCCCTGCTTGGATTCTGTCTAGGCTAGAAACCTGAGCTGGCAGTAAGCATGACTTGCTGTGGCTAATTATTCTTCACTGTTGTCAGCAGGATGGCTTTTGTCATGGTTTCTGCAGCTCTGGAATCAGTGTTCTAATGTGACCCTGATGTTGCCAGGCCAACTCAACAGACAAGTAAATGGACACCTGGAGAGAACTATGGCTTCTTTGCACAGCAGGTCCCTCACACCTCCCCCATCCCCACTTCAGCAGGCCTACCCCATCCCACAGCACTCAGAAACAGGAGCACCACTTCCTGAGAAGGGAGCTGCAGCCTAGAAGGCCCTGCAGCTGCCAGCCAGAAGACCACTCACTCTGTCACAGGTGAGGCACTGCACCAGGCTCAGAATGGAGCCATCAAAGATGTCAGAAATCACGCTGCGATAACGAAGCTCCTTCTTCTTCTTCCCAGAAGCCTGCATCTGGGCTGAAAAGACACACAAGGAAGCCCCATCATGTAGCAACCCCTCCCCACCTCCTGTCTCAGGAGAGTCCCACAGCTTCCCAAGAACACAGGACAAGTGCCACCCTGCATGTCCAGACACCGCTTACACGCCAGCGAGGCAGCGGAGCACGTTGGAAGCTGACATGAGGACTGAGCTGCTTTGCCCAGTGCAAGAAAGGGAAGGTGGATAATGGAACTACACAAACATGCCAGCTCTCAGCAGGCAGAAACTGTCTTACTGCAATTCCTGTCTCCATCCTCCTTCTACTTGTTTCAAAGTCTGGCCCTGCCACAGGCAGTCACTGCTTTTTTGAGGTCCTGCAACATCTTGCTCTAGGGTTTATGCTTTATTTCCTCTCCCTCCCTCACCTGCCTGTGTACTTTGTCCTTTTTTAACCCTCTCTGACACACACCATGTGTTGTTCCAGTGCCTTACACTGGGGAGGACTCCCCACAGCAGCGACTGGCCAAATACCAAGTTCTGTTCAGGAACAAACCCCCACACACGTGCGTGGAGACAGAGTGGTTTTCATCCAGCCAGAACATCTGCGGCTCTGCTGACCTCAGCCAAGGGCTCGGGACACACTGGAGGGAAGAACTCCATTGTTGAACAGCTGTGGGGATGGAGGTGTGAGCTCACACATTGTCTGCAGGCTAGGCAATGCCCAGGGATTTCATTTTGCAATTTGCTTGGGATGAAGAGACCAGTCTGGTAACAAGAGAAGCCAGGCCCCGCTCTGAAGCCTAATGATGCTTCCAGCACCAGACTGACATCTGCAGCAGTAACTGTTCCATGAGCCTGTGATGTGCAAGAGGCAGGAAGCTCTTGCTCAGTAACATCATCTTCCAGTTCTCTGGCCCACGTGTAACAAAGTTCATGTCTGGCAGACACAGCTCCACACTCCCCTCGAGGGACAGAGCTTGTGCCTGGGATTTCATTAACCACCACAGCACGCAGACACAGGCACAAAAATTGTCTCAGGCACTGATAAAAGAACAGACCAGAACATTTGTTCTCCCCAGAGCATCTTCACCTGCAGGTTCCCTCTAGTCTTTGCCTAGGGCTGTTTTAGAAAGCACTGAGGTCCAGAGGAATCAGCACTTCTTAAAACTGCTTATCAAGAATGACAATGGATCCCTCCTCTCCTCTACAAATGCACCCCTCCCCACTTCATCTCACACACTCTGGGCACTACCTTTCTTGAGTACATAGGAAGGTCCCAGCCTGGCAGGACTGGAGCGAGGGGGGCTGCTGGAGAGCTTGGAGTGCACGTCGTGATGGACAGGGCTGCAGGGCCGCGAGGAGCAGCGCACGTAGGCATCGTTGTCCGGCTCTGTTTGGGAAAAGAGGGAGGGAGGAGAGCACTGGTGAAACCCCCAGTTACTAGAGACAGTGCTGCTGCAGGTGGTGTCAGGCCAGCTCTGCTCTCCAGCTCAGCACCTTCCCCAAAGCACACAGCTCTGTGTTAACTGTCCTGCTTTTCCCTCACGGACGGGGAATTCAGAGCTCTACTGAACAGCTAATAACTGCAGAGAAAAAAACCTCAAACCAACCCATCATTTTTCACACTTATGACTAATTAGGTTTTACAGCTTGCTCCTGGATCCCTAATCACACAAACAGCATTGTTGTGTTCTGTGCCAGCTGGCAGAGTGAGGCTCTTATTTAAAGACGTGTTGAAAGATCGGATATGTTCAGTCTGAGGTGACTCCACACCTACATCTTAACTGCTGCTCTTTTCTTTTAAGACACAGAAATGCACAAATGGTGCCACAAAGCCCACAGTCCAACCTTAACAAATACCTTTTCCACAGCTAATATTTCCCTGGGGTAGCAACATACCCATACAAAACCTTTTCCTTGCCTTAGGGAAAGGTCCAAACACAGTGTTTTCAGGTTTGGCAGAGGCAGATATCACTGCCTTCAGGACATTGTCCTTATCAGCTCCACAGCCCTTCAGCCCTTCAGAAATTTATGACATTTTCTTATTGAAGCAACTGGACACAAAGGCAGAATTACTGCCAGGGACACTGAGGGAAAACCTGAGTGCAAAATCTCTTGAAACCCATATAAGGGACAGTCAAATTAGGTGTCCTTTGCCACTGGGCTACAACCCTGTCCCTGTGTAGGATGAGAACATGTCTTCTCACATATGCCACACGTGGGAGAGGTGTGTACCTGGTGTCCTACAGGGGCTGGCAGGGCAGGGAGCAGGCAGCATCTCAGGTGAGGCTCTGCCATCAACTGGCATCATAGTAGTATCAACATCTGCATCCTCATCCACCTGCTCCGAGTTGCTGCGCCGATGGCCACAGGAGAACTTCCTGTCCTTCATCCTCTCTTTCTCAGAGATCCCCCTCCCTGCTTCATCCTGGATCAGCAGCTCTGTCTCTGCCAGGGAGCTGCTGCCCATGCTGCCTGCGGCCCGGCTTTGGCCGTCTGCTTCACCCCTGTCACTGCTCGAGTCGCAGGAGAGGAACTCGTCCTCCGAAGGGCTTCGGTCTCCCTCTCGCTTGTCATCCTGGTCACCAGCGTCCAAATCCCTCGTCTCTGCAACAACGGGCTCCTTCAGCTCCTCGTGAAGCTGATCCATCAGGCACCGCAGGAACTCCTGAGTGTCCTGAAATGCAGGAGTAATTCACTGTTAGTATCCATCCAGAATGGAGCAAATGAAGAGATGGCACCGTCTGCAGCCTCTCCCAGGCTGCCCACACAGGTCAGTCACCTCTGTGACACCAGGAGACCTACTGAGGCAGAGCGAGTACTGCAGCGATGAACCGAGAAGCCTGTCTGCTACAGAGATGCTTTCAACTCCTAAATGACAAAAGGCACAATTTAATCTCCACATTTTCAGCTGAAAGACACCAAAAAGCCAGAGAGCAGCCACACAGTGCAAGCCATGAGCTTATTTATCAGGGGTTTATGCCTGATAAGAGGTAAGAGACAAGGAGAAACTTAATGAAGGCAGCAGGCCATAGGGAATGGGCTTATCCACAAAACAAATTTCATGAACATGTCCTTCTGCTCAGAGCAATCCCTCTTAAATAGGACAGATTAAGATCTTTAATAAATAGGGAATGGAACCAGAAAGCAAAGACTATGCAATCAAGGTGCAAGCTCCTACATTTATAATACATGGTGAAAGATCTGATGTGTTGGCTTCAAAGAACCTGCTGAAAAGCAACTCGTTATTTTGACAACTCCAGAAAGTTAATTATGATGTTTCTCTTATTTCATGGAAGTTTGGCTTTTAGCCTGCTCTGTCTTTCTTTCAACTTTATCTCTTTACTGCTGAGAGTCTTCCAATCCAACATACTTCACAACAAAGATAAATATAGAAGTTCTTTCATTAATCATATTTTTATCCTCTGTTTCAGCTTCCTGTCAGTCTCAGAGTTCAGATGTACTGTCACTTCTTTTGCAAATTTTCTAATCAAACATAGTTTGATGTTTACATTTGATTCTAAAGAATAAACACAAGAGATATGCTGATAAAAACTTCAAAGAAAAAAGGATACTATCTTTAAGTAAGATTTTGATTGCTGTAATTCCCCAGAAGAACATCGTATCTTTAACTTTTTTTAGTACAGATTTATGCAGGTTTCCCAGCTCTGATGTGAATAAATACCCAAGTCTCACACAACACAGATCAGTGGATCTCAAAGCTTCATAAAAGAGGTGAGTACTGTAATTTCAGAGGTGAGAAAGCTGTCACAGTAAAATGCATTGATTTGGTACCAGCAAGCCAGAGGCAGAGCCTGGAAAGAGAACCTGGATCTCCTCAATCCCACCCAAGTGCTCTATCAGATCCCTATTACTGACACAAAATAGGCATGATCCTCAAGCTCATGCTCTCCCCCCAGACACAAGCACCCCCACTGCAGGAAGAGAAGTCCCATCATCTCTGGAATAATGGATGTTTTCCTTGAGGCCCCACCTGCTGTGCATAGCCTCGGAACATGGGGTTGACGAGCTTGATTCCATGGGATAGGCTGCTTGGAACGACATAACTCGGGCTGTTTAGGCATGGGAAAAAGAAAAAAAAAGAAGTTAGTTTGCTTATCAGACCTGGAGCCAGTTTGTCTAATAAGCCATAGAACAGGGTGTGGTAACTAGTTAAGAGGACAGAAGATAATTAAGCACCTGCAAAGCCTGGGCATATATTTCTCTATTAGCTGGATGATATAAAGAGAAAGAAAACATCTCATGGTCACTTCAGTCACACAATCTCCCCAAGAGCACACCTAACTTAAAGCTCTGTCCACACTTTAACTCTGCCCACAGTAGGGTTTTGTAATTAATTAGTTATTTGGTTTGATTATGCAACACCATGTCTGGGTGGGCTGGCCACCCAGTGAATGAAAACCAGTATTAAACATTGCTTCAAAGGCTACACCCTTCTCCCCCAGAAAGATACAGTTCACTTTTGTTCTGCATCTTCCTTATCTCCTGTTAACAACTAACACAAAACAGACATGCAATGCCATTTAGATCCCTAGTTCAATCTTTATTAATTGATCTCACAGAGCACTAATCTTCAGAGTTAAGCAGAGCTGAATTATTTTGCACCGTCCTTTTTGCTCATCAGGAATTCAAACCAACAGTGAACACCTCCCAAAACATCACCTGCATTTTCCCCTCTCTTTGGTAAAAATCTCGCACTTTTTCCAACCAAATCATCCATCCTGCTACTAATCAAGAGCAGTGCAATTAAACACTGGTCAGTCTATGCAAAATTCTCTGAAATGACCAAGAGTGCTCTTCTTTCCACAAGTTCTTCACTGCCAACAAGGAGGTTACATTAAAAAGATCTCTTCCTTTTTAAAGTTGTAACATTAAGACTGTATTCTTTTGTTCACTGACATTATCCCAGAAAATCCAATTTTCTCTTTGCTGGCACCTCAGAACTAAGTGTAAACCTGTCCAGGTCACCTCAGGGAGTGACCACTCACCGTTTCTTATGCCAAACCTCAGACACCAACTTCTGGTAACTTTTGCACAGCGCTGGTTTCTTATCTGTACGGACCAGTCCACCACATTCCAGGAAAAACTGTGTGAGAGGTGGGCTGCAAGAGAGAAAAAGAGAAGAATTAAGTGCCTAGAAATTTCTTCAATGCTTCTATTTAAAGGTTTATCAAAACTCAGACATGTGCCTTTTCAAAACCATACTTAAGATACTGTTTTTATAGTGAAGTGATTCCAGATGCAGACTTGACTCCTAACTTGAAACAAATGAAAAAAGCTGATCTCAATCTGTTCCCAGTATAGAGAACCTGGAATTAGTACCCAGCAGGATGGCTAGAAAATATTTTAGCATATGGGTTGTTAGAAAGATATTTTGGAGGATAATAAAGAGGTGTGATGTGCCTTCCCATGCAATAAACACATTTCTGTCACAGAGGTCTTACTTCCAAGCACTCATCTAAACATGAGTCTTGCATGTAGCCACAAGCTGGTGGTTCACTCAGTTTCCTACTGTAAAACTTCTGCTGCTCTGAAAAAACACAATTTTTCTGGCATCTAGCTGGGCTCATATCTCTTTGTAAGACTCATGAAGGGCTTGGATCCTTGTGGAGGCACCACATCTGATACTGAGTGAAGTCTTGTAAAGACTCTAGTAAAAGGCCCCTACCAGTTAGAGAGAGCCTGGAGTGCTGCATTCATGTAGCAGGAGTTCCCAAGATTTTTCATTCCAGTAAGGCCTAAAGCACAAACAAGAGAGGCATGAAACACTTTCTGGAAGCGCTTTCTAAATTCCTCCCCAAAGGAGAGGGAATTCAGTCCTTTCCAGGCAGTTTCCACACTCTGCTCCTAGGAACCTCTCAGTGCAGGTCCTGTGGATTCCAGAGGTACCTCACAGCCCTTCCACCAGCTCAACACAGTTACCTCTCGGTTTCAAATCATCATCCTCTGATTCAGATTCGCCTTCATCAGCCACTGCAATTGGAACAGCTTTCAAAGGGTGAGCAGGCAATGGTGAATCCTACATTAAAGACAGAGAAATAAGCATCAGTGAGAAGCCTGCTTTAAGAGATGAGCTGTGAGAGATATTATCTCACACAGAAATTGAACCAGGCTTAAAAAAAAAACAAAAAGCACACTGAGTAAAGAAAAACCAGTTTCACTGTCTGCCTTTCTCACTAGGAGAGTGAAAACATTACTATTACTGTTTCCAGTATACATGATAGGAAAGGCAGCAGGAACAGGCCATGTCACAAGGCTACGCATTTCTGGTCATACAGCTAAAATTTCCATAGGCCATGCACTGAAAATGAAGATGTGTCAGCTGGTTTAGCTCCTCCCAGAAAGAGATACCCCGTGGAAAGGACTAGGAAAGGTTAAAAAATAAAGTCAAAATGGATATCCAAGTCATCTGGAAGTCTTCCTGCTGAGAGCTCCTATAAGACAAGGCTACTGGTCGAAGGACTACAGGTAGCCACTCTCAGAGAAAGTCTGTCACAACAAAAGCATGGGCAAGAGCTGACTCCCCTTGGCTGATTTTGCAACAGGTAAACAAACACCCTGCCAGGCTGTGACACAGACCCACCGTGTCAGTGGCCTTTCCCGGCGGCGCGGGCGTGTGCGCGGCCAGCCGCTGCTCCAGGAACACCTCCCTCTCGCACGCGTAGCACCAGATGCGGAAGGTGGTCAGATTCACCGTCAGGTTGTGCTTTTTGGCCTAAGAATTAAAAGGTGGAATTACAAGGATGATTCAGGCTGAAGCACTGGACTACCAGAGAGGGGAGAGGAGGATGAGGTAACGGGAAAAGAGCAAGAGGGAAGCTCACCTGTGCATGAAGTGTGCTGTGGTCAGCAAAGGACTCCCCACAACCAACATAGGGACAGCCAATCTAGTGAGAGAAAAGAGCAGGACTACAATGGGCACATCCAAGCAGTCTCTTCAAAAACCAGCCTGCAACTCCAGTCCCACCAGCAGACACACCTTCAGAAGCAATCTCGACTGTTTTCTAACCTATTCAGGGCCCAGGATAACGTGGGAAATTGGAATCTTGATTAAAAAAAAAAAATGGTACCAGGTTTGCACCCACATAACAATTCCATTCCAAGGGAACTGTTCCATCAGGCAGCTCATCTGAGCAGTCTCAAAACATCTGGGTATTCCAGTGTAAAAATAAACTGCCCCTGCCCATCCACAAGCTCCTTCTTATTCTTTTCTGCCTGGCTACCCTGAGCAACGTCCTCTGAGGTCTCACCTCCCTTCCCAGCTGCCAGCAGAGGCAGGACCCAGTCAACAGTCAATACCAAGCAACCACCAATACAAGGAGTGAGGAGGGAACAGTGACATTGTGTCATATTCTGGCAGTGTTAGCCTTTAACCTAGGGAGTCTTTTCCTTGGAATCCATCCAAAACCAGTGGATAGTTCCACTGTGAATCACATCCCCCCTCCCCAGGTTTTTTCTTTCCCCCAGAACAATACTTTTTTTTTTTTGAATTATACTAAAGACAAGCCCCACCACATCATGCAAACAAACAGCAAACCATTTTTACCTGAAGACAAGCCCAGAGATTTGGTCCCACAGCTCCACAAGACTGGCAAGTTCCCTGCATATTCATGATAAAAGAAGGTTTGTTTGTTTGGTTGTTTTTTAAGTACCCCACTCCTTCAAGAGACAGAAGCCTCTGCAAAATGGGTCTCACCAACCTGCAGCTTACAGTATGTCATTTCTTAATATCCCACTGCCAATTAAATACACACTTTGCAGCATTTAGCTAAGTGACACATTTGAACAGGATCAAACAACAGTCAGAAATAAATCAGTTGGAGTTGACAAAGATTTACCTTATGGGACCTGTGTGGGTACATCAGCACTGGAAGAAGTTTCTGCCTCTCCTCTATGGAGACAGGCAGCATTTTCTTCAAAAACCAAACATGCAGACCTACACCTGAGAGCTAATAGGGAAAGGACTGACAGCCAGAACACCCTGTACCTTGGACTTGAGCAACAGATCATCCCTGGTCACTTCTCCTATGGAATCCAGGTGAGGACAGATGTCTCTTGTATCTCCCATTTTCACCAATGTTCACCTAGGGGTGAGGGTGGTGTTTTTCTAGGACAAGAAAGTAAACATACAAATAAGCTAATAATCTGCTCAGTGAGGAACGTGCATTCAGAAATACAGAGGGGTGCTCAGTACACAGGCACAGCTTCAGCAGCACAGCTGCCAACTGGGTTTCAGGGATGGGCATGGATTTGCTGGTGCCTCAAAATGAAAACAGTGACCCACCAACCACCTTAACCTTAACCTCCCAGACTGGATCACATAGTGCCCCTGAATGATGCAGAGTCCTACAGCAATAAATACAAACTCTCATTAACTCATGCTTTCCATACAGAGCTTCACTGGGTTGGTACACCATGAATACTCTGCACTCCATGAACCTGACTAGTGAGAAGCTCTTTCGCCCTAGAGACCCGGTGATCTGTGCTAGCTCAGCAGTACGGTGGGAGAACAAACACGGTGATCTGAACTGACTTCCTCTTGCCAAACACACAAGCAGCATGAAGAGATACAAATCTAATTAGCTTCTTTGCATGAAAGAGATTAAAAGTGAAAGGACACTGCAGCCCAAGACACCAGTATTTAGCCCATGGTGTCTAGGGCCTTCATGCTACCCACCCTGTGCTGATCTGAATCTAACATTTCGTTATTACACTACTTTATCAAACATTAAAAATACAATTACTGTTGTAAACAGAGCTGGGTAAGAGGGAATTAGACTTAAATAATCTGTAACAGAGATACCCAGTCTTCAGACTCTGAGGAATTTACAGTTTTATAAGACAGATTTTAACAATGCCGAGTCACAGAGCTCTCAAAGGCTGTACAGAATGAAACGCTGTTCCCCCAGCTCCGACATCGCGCACCGCAAGCACCGAGGACCCAGAGCTGCACGCCTAAGAGCACAATAAACACTTTCATGGTGGTCCATGGGTATGTAAAAGACTTCAAACATATCTCAGTAACACACAGCTATGAAAAGGGAGATTAAAAGGGCTTGTGTTTCTTAAGCATAGTTTAGGTAACCTCATTTGTGGTTGTTAAAGAAAAAAAAAACAAACTAATAAAAATAAAGACAAGTGAGATATTAGCAACACAGAGCAGGATCCAAAATATTACTATTGGCTGGAAATGAAAGAGATATGAAAAGCTCACATTATTACAAAAAGTAAGTGGAAAATTCTGATGAACTTGAGGTTAACAACACCAGCAGCGTGGCTGCTACTCTGCTGTTTTCACATTTTGAGGCCATTTTCAAGAATTCCCAATGGTATCTGGTCTGAATCACTAACAGTGGGGAGAAAAGAAAAAAAAAAAAGATAAACAAATAAGCCATATCAGCAACATTCTGGGAGCTGAAAGCTTGCCTAGCACCTTGCCTTGGCAGAAGACAAACCCCAAGGATAATTTTATAACAATGATTTTTCATCTCTTTTTAGAACTAAATAAACTGAACTGGAGGAGCAAAGGAAAACCAGAGGGGGGAAAAGAATCCTATCTGCATGCCAGAAAACACAACAGTGGTTGTAACCAGGATCTGAGTAACCTGTGAAGAGATGTTTAACAACTGAGCAATTCCATGCAGCTTCACAGAGAAGCAAGAGAGAGCATCATGTAATGTATGCTGAGTTTAAAGACAAGTGACAGGATTGCAGTACCTCTGGCTAACACACAAAACTGGGACACTTCCAGGCTCTGAGTCCCTTCATCAAAATCGACCCCTTTTCCCAAACACAGCAGCTGGTCCAGTTAAAAAAAAAAAAAAAAAAAATCAATGCCATGTTTACTAGTTCATCTTCCTTGATTTCTTATCCCTTTCCCAGAGGGGTTTCCCAGAAAACCTAATGAACAAAATATTGCTTTAAAATTAACTCCAGAACCCTTCATCTGCACCAGCATAAGCTAACTGGGAAACAGGTTTGGAGCACACTATGTTAAGTAGAGTCTGGGTGTGAACGGTTTTAACACATTCCATTCGAAATTAAAACCATGCTTTTAAACTTTCCAGCACAGGTGTGCTGATCTTCCCACCTAGTGCCTCCCCTTTGGAATAAAGCAGAGAAAACCTCATTTCCATCTCTCAGCCCTGACTGAACACATCAGAAAAGGTTTGAGTCGTGCCTGTTCATAAGTATTCAATCCCTACCTGCCCACGACTCTGCCCTGAGAGCTTTAGCTGGCACACACAGCTCTCAGACGCTGCTCAGAAAACTAGTAATTGAATAAAAGCACTGCCAGAAAACTTAACAGTGCTTGTCAAAATGTACTGTGTATGATGGGAAAAGAAGTTACCTTAAAACAAGTCCTTCAGCCTGTCTTTCCCAAGCACCACTGTGGAAGAACAGTACAAGAACATGTCAGAACAATTCCACGGTAACTGCAACCTACTTTCAGTTGCTTAAACTGCTGCCAAACCCCATGTCTCTGCCTTCTACAGCAACATATTTCTTGGGGTTTATTTTGCTTAGAAAGAACTATGTGGTTTTGTACCAAAACTGGAGCCAGCTGCCAAGAATTTCAGATACGTACAAATTCACGGTCTGTGGAGTAACTGCACAAATAAAAGAAATCATTGCACTACTCATCTGTAAAACAACTACCCGATCTGCTCACTCATCTTGCATAACCCCCCAAGCAAAAGGATAATCTGTTGTCATTAGCGACATCTTACACTGAGATACCGAAGAAATATTTACTGAACTCTAAGCTCGATGTTTGCATTGCATCACGTATTGGAAAGCCAGGCACTTTATGTAGAACAGGTAAAGGAGACCAGGGTTTGATACAGATTTATTACGGGATGTCACACACAATGGCACGCCTAGAGATTTTTACCTTTTAAGAAAGAAAACACTTTTGGAAAATCCCCTCTGTGCCCTGCTAGGTCTCCCCTCAAGCAGAGCTGCCCCCAGAATGCAAGCCTACTTCCGACAGCCGCTACAGCTGTTAAGCGAGAGTGAAGCTGGGCATAAACAGCCCCGTACGCCGCTGGGATCGGGCAGGACGAGCAGCCGGCAGCCCCCACCCCGGGGAAGGCATCAGGCCCTGGGGGCTGTCCCCACTGCCCGGGTATCCCGGGACTTGAAGAGCCCCGCGGCCGCTGCTGCATCATCCCCGGCGCGGCCGCCTTCCCCACAACACCGCGGCCGTGACAGGCCCCGGGCCGAGGCCCAACCGCGCCCCCACCCCCCGGCCCGCCGCCGTCCTCCCTTCGCCCACCCTCTCTCACCTGCGGGACGCCCGGCGCGG
>VXBZ01001445.1:189090-207879 GCA_013399135.1 Heliornis fulica
TCCGCCAGGCAGAAGCCTTGACCGGAGTCCGCCGTTACTCTGCCCTCGGCGGGGCGTTCGATGCGGAAAACTGGAGGGGCGCAACCCGGCTCTCCTCAACCGGGAGCCCCCCGCAGCCGGCGCGGGGCTTTAGCACCAGCCCGACGTGGTGCGGGAGCCACGTCCCGCCTCGGAGACCTTCAACCACGGGTGTGTGACAAGCGCCTCCCAAGGCGACGCGGATAGACAGACGTGGGGCGCGTCCGGCCACACACCGCCGCGAACCTCCGGCGTTGTCACAGCGGCCCCGCTCGGCTCAACTCCCCCGTACTGCCCCGCCGCGCCCGCAGTGCCGAGAACAAGCGCCGGGGTGCGTCTGGGGGACGCAGGGGTGGGATTAACGGCAGGGAACGCCCCGGGTAGGGCACGGAGGGGTCTCGGCCCAGCCGGTGGAGCGATGGTCGCAGCAGCGGGGGTAGACGCCGCTTAGCCGGGGCCAGTGACTCCAGCCCGTCCGCGGTGCTGGCGGAAGGGTGACGCCGCCCGGCTTCGTCGCGGAGTTGTGGCGTCATCGCCGCGCCCCCGCTCGGTGTTGGTGAGGGTTGCTGAGTGGCGGCCGTGCCCCAGCTATGCCGGCCAAGAAGTCCTTCCGCCGGCGGAGGGAGGACTCCGAGGACTCGGAGGAGGATGAGCAGGTCGCTGAGGAGGTCAGGTGGGTCGGGAGCCCCGGAGAGCCCGGCTGGGCCCGTCGGTCCCGGAGCGTGCGGGCACACCCGGCCATGCGACGGCCGGCAAAGGGACCCCGGGGTCTGCGTTAGCTCGGCGGTGTCACGTCATCGTGTCGTCATATCGTTACGTTCCGCTGTCGCGTTACAGCGTTGCGTCGCTATGCTGGGGCTTGCGTCGCTACGCAGTGCCCGGCCGCACGCAGCCCGAGCGGAGCCCTGACCCGCCGCCATGGGGGGGGTCGCCACCGGGTACGGGGGCGGGGGAGCGGCGGCCGGGCAGGTCCCCGCGGGTGTAGCGGGGTGTCTGACCCTGCCGGGAACGCTCCGGATAAGTTTGTGCCACGGAGGCTTCTCGGTTGTCGGCTTCCCGTCTCCGGGACGGAGCCGGTGGGACAGACCCATGCCCGAGGAGCCTTGAGCTACCGGCACAGCGTTGGGGCGCAGCAGACCGACCCCGACCCGCTCTTGCTGCTCGGCCCCGGTCCTCTCGCTGGCGCCGCAGGCGATTTCAAACTGCTCTTCCACTTCTGTCCCTTTTGGAAAGTGGTATTCGTAGACGGTCCGTTTTGTTTTCAAGTCTCTAACCAGAGAAGTGGACACTGGTACACAGAAGCTTAGGGTACAGTCTGTCCAGAAGATTTCATGTTAAAGTCAGAAAATAAAATTAATGAACCAAAACCAAAGAGTGAAGAACTAAGTCAACTGTTGTTTTTATTTCAGGCTAAAAGTTGAGGAAACCAAAGAAGTTCAGAGCCTCAGAAGGCGACCCAATGGGGTGAGGTAAGGGCTGTAGCACCAAGGATACGAAGCTGTGTTTGTCCAATGGTGTCAGGTATCATAATAATGACACCTCTCTTGTCACGTGCCTCCTTTCAGTAGAAGCCCTTACATGTTGGATAGTGCCCAAATGGTGTTCTCAATAGAGGAGTTTATTTTTGGTGATCACTGTAAGGCTCTAAAATCTCCCTTAACTTCTCATCTCCCCAAAACAGTAACAGTTCCTCTATCCATGTGGAGAGAAGATTGACATTTTAGTCTTAAATACAGTGTGTGGGACCATCTGCTAGATTTAGAGGAGGAGAAAGAAATGCAGTGGTGTTGGTAATGTGTTTTCTTCCACTGAATTTTATTTGCTTTCTTTCTGCATTTGATTAGCGCTGTAGCCCTGCTTGTGGGAGAGAAGTTGCAAGAAGAAGCAACGCTTGTGGTAAGTGGTAGATGTTTTTCATCACTTGGGCGCTAAGATACAATGATGTGAAAACATTGGTGTGGTCCAGCCCACTGCTGTGCGAGTCTGGGCTGGGGTAGGACTGATGCCACAGCTCAGTACTTGAATGTTTCCTGTGTTTTTGTCCAGATTTCAAAGACTAGAGTTAAACTAGAAGGAAGCTTCAGGGTTTCTCATCAATTCGTATTTCACAGGATGACCCATTCCAGATGAAATCTGGGGGAATGGTGGACATGAAAAAGCTGAAAGAAAGAGGCAAGGACAGGTGGGTGCATCTGAGCTCTGAAGGTCTCTTCCTGGCCTAGTACTGAATGACAGCTAGTAATGAAATAACCAGATGTCACTGTGTTTGGAGAGTTTAATGTAACAGTTTGGCTAGTTCCTGCCCCTCTAGCCTGTCAGATTAGTTTAATAAACCCAAAACCAAACACAAACCTAAAACACTGTGGTTTCCATTTAGGATTAATGAAGAGGAAGATCTAAACTTGGGAACTTCCTTCTCAGCTGAAACCAACAGGCGGGATGAAGATGCTGACATGTAAGCTGTGCTGCCTTCTGTCTGTGATGTTGAATTTGGGGCTGGATATCCTTTTTTTTCCTGTCTTGAATTCTGAGTAGTCCCAGAACACCTTCCCAGCTCTCACTGAAGCTCTTTCACACCTTCTGGCTGCCTGAAGGCTTTTTCGTGAACAAAGATGGGAGATGCCAAGCATCTAACTTGGCATTAAATACCAGTGGGAGCCTTCCCTGCTGGTTATGAGAGCTTGGAGAATCCAGTCATTCTTGGAGATTCATTTCTTGCAGTTGATGTTAGCTGGGTTGTTCTGGAGAGGTTGTTCATTCCTCTCTCCTAGCTATTGGGACAGCAATGCTGCTGTGCCCAGCAGTGCTGCAACAGAGTACAGAAAATGGAATTAAATACGGTGTGTCCCCCACGTGCTGCTGTTTAGGATGAAGTACATTGAGACTGAGCTGAAGAAGAGAAAGGGAATTGTTGAGAGTGAGGAGCAGAAGGTGAAGCTTAAGAATGCTGAGGACTCTCTGTACGAGCTGCCAGAGAACATCCGTGTCTCCTCTGCCAAGAAGACTGAAGAGATGCTTTCCAACCAGATGCTGAGCGGCATTCCTGAAGTGGACCTAGGAATTGAGTATGTATTCCCTGATCTGTTGGTTGTGGCCCAAGTTGCCAGGATGAGCAACTGTTGAGGGCAGAGCAACAGTATGACTGGATTTCAGAGGCCCAGTTTGGCTCTGTGATGGGATTGAGCCTTGTTCTGGATTAGCACATGTCTACTGCACCTCCATTGTATGACTTCTGGGAAAGGCTCTTAATTTTTGTGACTTCAATATACCATCTTTCTGGAGGATCAGTTCATGCCCTGCACTGAAAGTGAGCGCACTAGAGATGCGAGCTTCCCTTTTGCATTTGAAACAGAGCATCTATTTCTGTAGTACTGCCTGCTCTCTCAAAAAGCACATAAAATACCAAAGCAGTGTTAATATCCCCAAAATCCTTCTACTTAGCACTCCTATGCCTACTACCCTTTCTAAATACGAATGAGCATTTTAAAAATTTGTTTTTTCTTCTAGTGCAAAAATAAAAAACATTATTTCAACTGAAGAGGCCAAGGCCAAGCTGCTGGCAGAGCAGCAGAACAAGAAGAAAGACAGTGAAACATCCTTCGTTCCCACCAACATGGCTGTTAACTATGTCCAGCACAACAGATGTAAGCCTCAGAGTCTGATGCAGGAAGGATTAGTTCATGTGTCAGCATAAGCAGTTGTCTGATTTGTTTTTCTGGGATGCTCATACAGACCCCATCTGGCTTGGTCTGGTTTTTTTTTCCATCCGTCAGCAAGGGAGGGACATATTACTTGTGGTTTGAGTTTCTGCTCTTGAACTCCCAGCTGACACTGCCTCGTGAATTTCATTATTTTTTTCTTTAAGTTGTGTCTTGAGAGTGTGCTGGAAATGTCTGCCTTGTCTGTGATTCTAAGTGATGGTTTATAATCGAGAGAATTCATTTTGTAGGCTGCCAAAGCAGGCAGGTGGTCAAGCAAACATAGACCTTACTAGACAGGAGAGGGGAGTTAATTTCCGGGAGAGTTTCTCATGCTGAAGCCATCTGGAGGAAAGGCAGCCTTCTGCTGTGTATAACCATGCTTACAGGGGTGATCTGGCATCAGATTTGTGTGTTCTGAAGGAAATGAGACTTTGGGCCACTTCTGATGGAATAGCACTACTGAAAGTGCCATATTCCATCTCATGTGTATCGATCATCCACAGAAACCAATGACAAGAATTCTTGTTCTGAGGTTCTGTTGTTCCTGCTAAAGATGAGTTGTAAAAAATGCTGTAGAAATATGCCCATTGGAATAACCCTGCTCCAGGTAATATGCTGTTTTCCTTTTTCCAGTTTACCATGAGGAGCTAAATGCACCAGTGCGAAGGAACAAAGAAGAGCCAAAGCCCCGTCCATTGAGAGTAGGGGATACGGAAAGGCCAGAACCTGAGCGTAAGTTCGTCATCTGGAGTGTCCTGAGACACTGAAACCTTTTAGGTATCTCACACAGAGAATTTATCTAGCTCTTCTTAATGTGGGGAAATGGAGTGATCTCCGTCCAGGAGAAGCTGTTGCTCTTGAGGCACTCTCCTAGGTCACACATCCCTCCTAAAGTACTCTGGACCAAAAATGTCTTTAGAAGTGCCCAAGGGTGGACTAGCAAAGGTCACAACTGCAACATGTTGCAAAAGCTGTCTGACATGCAAGGTTGGGGAGCATTGACAGGTAAAGCAATAATCTATCACGTAGCAAGGGGCTGTGTAAGGAAAAGTGGTGGAGTTAAGGAAATGTCTCCGGTGAGGAGACAGGAAATCATATTTCATTCTCTTTTAAAGGATCTTCTCCAAATCACAAGCATCCAGACAGTGAAAAAGCAACAGATGATTATCACTTTGAGAAAGTCAAGAAGATGAAAGGACAGGAAATCATATTTTGTTCTCTTTCTTTTGAAGGGTCTCCTCCAAATCGCAAACGTCCACTCAATGAAAAAGCAACAGATGATTATCACTATGAGAAATTCAAGAAGATGAACAGGAGATACTGATGAACATGGACAGAAGTTTTTTGCATTTATTTCTGTTTTCCACTAATAAAGGATTTGACCTGAAATGGAGTTGGGCAGAGTCATTGCCTTCACATGCTGGTGTTACCTGCAAAGCTTTTGTTGTGATCTTGTGAATCAGTTTACAGGTCATTGTGAACTTTTTGGTCAGTAAAATCTTGTATATAATTTGTTTTCAGTTATAAAACCTCTTTTATAAGAAAATAAGCTTTCATAGTTGGCATTTTTTAGCAAGGAAACAAGCTTCCTTTTACAGATTCTTTCACCCTCTTAAAATTATGAAAAAAAATGTCTTTAAAAGCAGCAGTGCTGTTTGCCTTGTAAATATAAAAAGAAGGTTTTAAGCTGGTTTGCTTGAATGTAACTTTGTAAGAGACTTCTTGTTTGTTCCCAAGGGCCTTTGCTGTGCAGAAAGAATAAGGCAGAATGTGTCTGTAGCCTTGCAGAGTGTTGCTGTTCCTCAGCCTGGTTTCAAAGAGATCTGTGAGGAACCATGGTGTTGGCATTGCCTCACTAGGTCTGTCCTAAGCACAAGAAACGGCAGCAGATGCACAGTGTTGGGGATTTTGTATGGTAAGTTGTCATGTTTTATATATTTTTTCCTCTCTCCTTGTAGAGTTATTCTACAGCAGTTGACTGCGTTTTATTTTAGCTGCGAAGGGCTTGTTTTCATGTTGTAACTGTTGAATTAGAGTGAAATTTTACTTGAGGCAGGGTCTGCATAGCAGCTGGTGAACAAGCCAGAGGCTCTGCAGCTGCTGTCAGCTGCGTCATCCCAGGAGATGTGATGTGTGGGTACTTGAAGCCAAGATGTGGAACTTTAAAGTAATAAAAGTGGTTTTTAAGTAATTGTAAATGTGTTTTTCCTTCTGGGCTGTATGCCGATGGTTTATGGGTGCTGGTGGCAGTGATAGTCAGCATCTCCCAACTGCAGCTGTCATGTCCTGTCACACAAGAGTGGGGACGCCACAGAGGGCGGGCTGAGGGACAGAGACAGATTTTATTACTTTTTTTTCTTATTCCCCCTTCAGAGAAGGGGAGAAGTGACTGGGCCAGGTAAACGCGCGAGTTTGAGCCTGTGCCGCCGTGCAGATAGAGAGGGTGGACACCCCTGAGCACCCGTCCCCTACGGCCCTGCCATCGTACTGCGGGCTTTCAGCCACGCGAGGCCGCCATTTAGCTCCCCACAGCCCTCTGCTGCCCGCCCACTATGGCGGCCGTCCTCAGCGCCAGCCCCGCCTCTGCCCGCACCCAAGATGGCAGCGGAGGCGGAAGCGGCGTTACGGAGCGGAAGCGGCGGCGAAGCGGCGGGGCCGGGCGGGCCATGAAGCTGTGGTGGGGCGCGCTGCGGGCGGCCCTGTGGCTGGCGCTGCTGCCGCCCCTNGCGCTGTGGAGCCCATCAGCTTGGGGCTGGCGATCGCTGGGGCCGCCGCCTCGGCCCTCACCGGCTTCATCTCCTACCCGCGGCTGTACTGCTACTTCAGGGAGTGCTGTCTCCAGAGGCACGACCACCTCGCCGCCGCCGGTGCGGGCTGAGGGGGGGCCGGGACGGGCTGAGGCGGGTTGCTGGGTGGCGGAAGGGCGTTGGGCCCCCGATGCCGAGCAGGGCCCGTGGGGTCTCCCCGTGGGCCGCAGGGCGCAGCTCCAGAGCGGCCGGCCCTTTGTCCCCTCCAGCCCGGGGCTGGCAGCCTGCGTGCCAGGGTGGGTGCTGGGCCCTCCTGGAAGGAGGCAGAAGGCAGCGGGACCCCGTATCAGTCTTCCCTCCTCGTTGTTGACGGTGCCATCTCTCCATCCAGCTCTGCAGGAGAATTTGGACAGGAAGCTCTTCGGGCAGCACCTGGTGAACAAGGTGGTTGTGAAGGCGGTGAAGGGCTTCTTGAACAACACCAACGCCAAAAAGCCTCTTGCCCTTTCCTTGCACGGGTGGACTGGAACAGGGAAAAACTTTGTCAGTAAGATAGTTGCCGAAAGCATTTATAAAAGAGGTTTGCAGAGTAAATATGTCCATCAGTTTGTGGCAACTTTACACTTTCCTCATGCTCACAGCATCAATCTCTACAAGGTAAGAGTGTGGCATGGAACCCATGGCACTTGGACACAGCTCTGCTGCAGTGACTGCTCTGTTGAGTTAGAAATGTCATGGCAAGATTGGTACTAAAAAACTTTAAGTTCTTTTATGCAATAAATGTCTGTGACAAATTTGGAATCTACAGAACTGGGTAAATCCTAACATCCATGGAGACAGGTTTTCCCGTGAATATAAAGGAGGTTCTGCATGTTTTCTGAGCCCCTTATTAGGGAAGAAGGATATAGCTAAATTTGGGGTTACACTTTGCTTAAGGATGTCACCTACTTAAGGATAAGTGTGATTCAGCAGGTTTCCATGGTTAAGTGATACACTGGTGGGCACAGCAAAAAGGTAAACAGTTCATTACTGTGAGGAATTACCCAGTGACCTCCAGGTGTGATAAGTACCATAACAAGCTGAAGCTTGCTCTCTGAGGCATGGGTGTACTTTTTGGGTTTACTGCACACTGAGCAGGTTATTTAGTTATTCTGTTTATCTATTTCCCATCTGTAACAAAATCAGAAACCACTCTGTTGTCTAAAAGGTAGAGATAAATGTATTTGGTGTTGTTCTATCAGTTTGGTGTTAGCACAGTTCTGTAGGCAAGTTGATAACATATGGAGCAGTAGCTTGGATGCATTGTTTTCTGGAGTATTTTTGTTCTAATTAACTTTGTTAACAGAGTTTGAATGAGTACAGCTG
Source organism: Heliornis fulica (assembly GCA_013399135.1). Taxonomy (NCBI): domain Eukaryota; kingdom Metazoa; phylum Chordata; class Aves; order Gruiformes; family Heliornithidae; genus Heliornis; species Heliornis fulica. The sequence goes on from VXBZ01001445.1 coordinate 196,922, forward strand.
TCTTGTGTAGTACCGATTGAGTTTTTACATGTTAAAATTGGTAATGGGATGGTCTACAAACCCAACTTCTAAAAGGAGGAAATAATTGTTTCCTCATCTACAGCTTACTTTTCCCATTCTTGCAACTTGGGTGGTTTAAAATGGATCCTTTTCTGGTTTTGTTTCAAGATGATTACACCTAGAAAAGTTGCTGCCAAAGGCAGCAGGAGAACCTATCCCTTCTCCACCATATATCTGATGCCACCATCCCGTGCTGTCACTGCAGTTCAGGGATTGAGTAAAGAAATATCCAAAATATGATGAATCATTGTGTATGATCAGAACAGTTACTTCCTATTCATCTGACAGCATATCAGCCTTTTTTCTTCTGCTGACTACATCATTGTCGATCTTAAACATAGCACTTAAATGGGAGAAAAATGCAACCTTAAAGCAATCTTTAAATATAATAAATGGTCGTCCCTTCTGAACAATGTTGTGTTTAAGAAGGGCTCATAATTGTCGTCGTTTAACTTGGGATTCATTAAAACACAGGGCTGAGAACCGAGTTCTGATTCTACTTCTGACAGTTACTGTAGCTGCAGTGTCTCACTGGTGCTGTTCAAATAGTGAGTTTAACATTGTTTATAGTTGTGAGACTTAAGGGTGTTTAGACCAAAGTGCTGCTGCCAGTAGTCATCTTAACCTGTCAGCTTTGCTTTGTGTTGCTGCTCCTTGGTGCTGCCCATCCTTTGTCCTACTGTTCACTTTCTTCTTTGCTGTGTTTACAGAACTGTCTTCCTCATAAAAAGATTTCATGCTTGTCCCATCCTGTCTCTTAATGCCTTTATTTTACTTTTTTTTTTAAGCCAGCATGAGGCTTGGTTAAAGATTTATTTAAAGCTTTTAGAAGTGTTTTTTAGTCAAGAAGCCAAAGATGTTCAATGATGCAGTTGAAATGACTCAGCTCAATAAGCAGAATTGCTATTTTCTGTCTTTTCAACACAAACTCTTTCAGCATCTTCTATTTTTATGCTTCTCAGGACCAGTTGCAGTCATGGATTCGGGGAAATGTGAGCATCTGTCCCAGATCACTCTTCATATTTGATGAGATGGATAAAATGCACGCGGGACTCATCGACTCTATCAAGCCATTCCTGGACTACTACGAGTTTCTGGATGGGGTGTCTTACCGACAAGCCATCTTCATATTCCTCAGGTAGGAAGTGGCTTCTTGGGTTTGCTGTTCTGTACACTTGATGCCTTTTAAAGCTACCAGCAGCCAAAAAAACTACTTTGCTTTCTCTTTACATAGCAATGCAGGAGCTGAAAAGATAACAGAGCTGGCACTGGATTACTGGAGAAATGGGAGGACAAGGGAAGATATACAGCTCCCCGATATGCAGAATGCACTGTCTGTGTCTGTCTTCAATAATAAAAATAGTGAGTAAAACTGTGATTGTTTTTGAGGTGGTAAAAAAATCACAAAAGGGATGGGCTGCATTTAGCTGTGGTTTTATATCTACTTGATGTGGTGTCCAGTTTTTAGCTGGCAAGAAGCCATGATGAGGTTTAGGTGAGTACAGATGGCTCTTGAGAGGAAGAGAGGAGCTCTGTGCACCTTGGCTATCAGGATGTTTGCTGTCCATTGAATGGCATATGTTGGGGGAAATTTATGCTGTGTATTTATTGAAACAGTAATGGGCTAAAGGGAAAGCAAGAAGAAATCCTGACTCTCTGGTTAGGTAGTGCAGTAGCTGAAAAGTCTTTAACCAATAAAATACTTTACTATGGAGAAGCCACTTCCTTGGCCCCCAACCCCCTTAGTCTGTCTTTCTCAGTCTGGTAAAAGCCTGCAGGCAGTTACTTAGGAGCTTTTTATGGCAAACCAGCTGACATGCTGGCCCTGCTGTGGGCAGTCCAGTGCTTCCTAGTTCCACTGCACAGGAAAAAGGGGGTTCTAACATAATTATGGTGTGACATGAGCATTGCAAGCAAGCTTGCTGCATTTTTCTGAAAGGTTAGATGCAGTCTCCAGAAAGATGAGCAAGACAAGCTGGTTTGGGAGAACTGGTAAGAGATAGAAAATCTGTTCTCTTGGTGAGAGAGGGGAAGGATGAGACTGGCACCTGGGGAGCAAGGCTTAGGTGCATTCAGTCAGAATAGTTTTATTGAGCTCCAGTGGACCACATTGACATGTCTGTCCAAAACTCTGCACAAAGAGTCATGAGAACTCATTGTCTGTGGACTTAATTGTCTGTTAAAACTGTAGATGGTTTTAAAAGCCCTAAACCCACAGGTGAACTCATACTAGCATGGAGCAGAGGGCTACAATAACACCTCTCGCTCCTGTTCAACCCACGGTACTTAACTGGAGGAGTTAAACCCCTTCTCTTTCCCTTCGTAGGTGGATTTTGGCACAGCACCTTGATCGATAGGAACCTCATTGACTACTTTGTTCCCTTCCTGCCTCTGGAATACAAACATGTGAAAATGTGTGCCAGGGTTGAGATTGAATCACGTGGCTATGCTGTGGATGAAGACATTTTAACCAAAATAGCTGACGAAATGACCTACTTCCCCAGAGAGGAGAGAATTTATTCAGATAAAGGATGCAAAACTGTGGATGCAAAGTTGGATTATTATTATGACTTCTGATGCTTTGTTGCTACAACCTGCAAAGGAGCAAATTTAACTTAATTTCAAAGTGGAGAACCTGAGACATTTCATTTTTAAGCACTTTTAAAAGAAAGGAAGGATGTTTTTTACCTGGTGTGTAAATCAGCGGCAGTGCCTCTGCAGTTTTATTCTGTCACTGGTCACGGCTCCCAAGTACTTCAGCCTTGTGTTGCCAAGGTAAGAACGAACCACGTGGTGAACGCGGGGGTCTGTGTCTGACAGTGCCGAAGATGCCTCTCAGATCGTGTGTTGGTCGTCAGAACTGTTTGGCAGACTGTTGGCATGTATAGAAGGAGTGGAACTGTGACCTCCTTTTAATTGGATTTTGGTTTGGTGTGGATCATCTCGAGAGAATATTGAGAATTTTAATCAAGGTTTCTGTCTGTGGAAGTCTTCATTGGGCTTATGTGGGAATATTCCTCTAGCTCCATTAAAAGTAAGGTACGTGTCTTTTTTCCTTGAACAGTTTGGTTCAGGCAGAGATGAGGGGATTCTGTAATTAAAAAAAAAAAATCTGTAGTTTTCTATCCAACATCATATAGTACTGTTGTCTTTCTGAAAACAGTGGTATGAATTGGACTCCTGTGTGTCAAACCAACAGGTAGTGTTCAAAGGGCAGACTTCATATTGCAAGGAAATGAGTTGAAATCCTTAACTACCACTTCAGTGTGGTTGGTTCCTCCTATTTTTGGTTATTTTTGATCCTCTAAAGATGCCCACAGTGTGCTCTCCCAGGAGTCATCTTCTCGGAAGGAGGAAAGTGTGCTTTCTGACACTGAGTCGGCTTCATGGAAAAAGTGTAACTTAACAGGAAACACATACAGGTTAAATTTTACACCAGGGAAATAGAAAATAGGTTGGGTTTCTTTTCTACACCTACAGGTAGAATTTGGATGCCAGCTTGCAGGTTTTCCCTTTTTTCTGTTCTCACAATACTGTATGCATTTGAGGCAGAGCCAAAAGCATTTGAAATAAAAGGTGAAATGTGTCAGCTGAAGTTACTGCAAAAAGTATCAGACTTGTTTCTGAATGTGAGCACTGCAGAGGCTTTTTTCACTCCAGTTTCTATTAAAAATAAACTTTTCTCATCAGAAATGTATTTCTTAACTACCTCCTGGTGTTCTTTGCGTAGAGTGATTTGATGTTAATACTGCACAAACTCCTTGTTGAGGAAGACATGCTGTGTTTCTGGCTGCTCAGCTGTCCTTGAATACAGGTTTCTGCCTACTGCAGTTCAAAGGGAATGGATGTGGGGAGATGTGACTCTGCTACCTGGTGAAAGGGAAACAATGTTTGGAGTGGAAACTGCTCTTCTGTACAGTCAGTACTAACTACACTGGCATGACTTCTGTAGAGGCAGACATTCTAGATGTGTGTGTGCTGACAGGTATCCTGAAGATGAACTGGTCAGACCCCTGCTTTTTGTCTCCTCCCGTGGGGTAGCACAGACTGAACATCCCTTCGGGCTCTGGCCAAAGCCACCTGTTTATTCAGTGGCAGCACCTTGAAGTTTTCTCTTCGAGGGGAAACAAAAGGATCAGTAAGACTTCAGCTGTCCAGCTCTGCTCTGAAGTTGTGTAATATGCAAATTATCGGTCCTCGTATTTTTCAGCAAATGAGTGCTTTGAACTTGGGTATTTAATCTGTTTCTTTGACCTCCTGATGATAGCAATTGATTGGCTAATGAAAAAAAAAAAAAGGTGCTATGTGGGAAAATGATGAACTTTTACTACTGTGTGGTACCTTCTCATTAAGGCAGTTTGACCAAGCAGTATTGTGGTGGTTCCAGCACTAACCACACTCTAGTTCTGCTTTATGTGCCAGTGCAGCACAGGTACTAGCATTCAGCATATGTTGGCAGCAAGTATTTAATTATAGTGTAGCCCTAGATGGCTGTGGGTAGATGGAGGCTTCTTCTAGAGGGTGTAGAAGTGATGTTTGGAGGGCAGTGAATGCCTCTTTTTCTGTCTGCTCTGTCTTTAAAAGAGCAGGCCTAGCAAGGATCACCTCCTGCAACTGGAGAATATAAATCTTTGTGCCTGAACTCGCACCCAGCTTTGATCCTGTCATCATTCCTCCCCACTAGACCGCATGGTTATGAAGCAGAGGTCTTCACTTTCTTTCTTGCTGTGACCAGGTACCTTTGGCCACTGTTAATAGGCCACCTGAAACTGGATCAGACAACTTACAGAAAAATGTCCAAACAGGGGGAAAGGTCTGATCCCTGGAGAAACAAGTCCACGGGCCAGGAGAGGAGCTGAGCAGGTGCCAAGACTGAATTTTGTTTGTTCTTACCAAAGTCCACAAAAAGCAACATTTACTTTTAATTCAGGAGCCTTCAGCAGGAAATGTTCCAAGATCTCACGCTGTGCTCATAGAATTAGAGGCAACACTTAAAACACAGCAATGTTAGAGACTGGCAGCCTGGCCCTAAGGATTGCTCCAGCTGACACCCTGTGCCAAACAGCAGAGCAGTCCTGTGTGCAGAGCTGCCCACAGTGCAAAGTCCTGATGAACACAACAGCTTACACTTCCCCTATATGCTCCTTCACAAGTTTCCTTGTGCATTGTTACAACACAAACCCTTGTTCACTCAAGCTTGGACAACTGACTGTTCAGTGAGGGATGAGCTGTCACCAACAGTTGTACCTTGCTTGAATTTGGTGCTTATTTACACACTGGCTTTTTTTCAGTGCTAGAGAGGCTGCAGATGTTCTGGTATATGGAGATATGATTAAAGCCTTTGCCAGCTAGAGAGGTGAATAGCTGCCTTGAACAACATCTTTCCAGACACAGCACAGAGAAGAGGAATAGTACACAAGCTACCTAAGACTCTTTCCTGCAGTGCCTGGCAGTATGGTAGGAGATCTGTTAATAACTATGAAGCAGAACAAGCAGAGACTTTAAAGCTTTTTCATAGGTGTTTGTATCTCCCACGCTGTTTTTAACTGCTGAATGCCTTGCTGTGCTGTTGGGTAACTCAACATATTTTAATATCAGCAGGCTTTTTAATCTACTTTTCTATTCTTATAAGAAAATTTGTAAGAATGAAGGAAGCATAAGAGAAAGCTGCAGTGCAGCTGGGTGAAGGCCACATAAACCAGTACTTTCCTATTGCTGACAATCATTAAACCAAGAGAGAAAAGTGACTTAAAATTTATTCCAACTGCGGTACAATAGTAATATTTAGTGTTTTGAAATTGCAGAAGTATTTTGTATTGAGAGTAACTGAAACTGGATGCAGCATTTACACCTAGGACTAAGTTAACAGGCAAAACAATATACATGAAAAGTAACAGTCCAATGTCCCAAGGTTAAAGGCTAGCTAGCATTTGGCTCTGGAGATTGCATCAGCATGAGCAGTTTGCCAACATTTGACAAATTCCACGTGGCATTGTAAAAGGCAATTGACACTTTTCATGTTGAGTTTAACACTGATGCTAAGCTCTCTGTTGTAATTTGAATTAATATGACAGTGGTGAGACCTCCTTTAAGTTTTGCATCATGTGTACCTAAACATAAAAGTTTAGGTACAAGTGAGGGAGTAGATGCTGCAGCACAAAATCAACCAAATTCCTCATACCAGTTTATAAAACACACTATAATCAAACAAGTGATAGGCACTTCTGTCTTGCACTATGGTATTTAAGCCCCAAATGATGGATGGTGAAAGAGTTAAAGCTTGCAACAGCATTGTAAGCTCTAAGCTTTACCAACTGGGTGAAGGTTAAATCATCTTTCCCGGTTTCCTAACCCATCACTCACCCTTCCACACAGACATTGTTTTAAAAAAAACTACTATAACCCCTAACCCTAAAATTCCCATTTCCCATACTTTGTTCTCTGGGAGTCTCTAGGAAGAGCTTTGTATTGCTCTTGCTTACTCTTCAGTATAAAAATACATTATTAGAAATAAATTCTACATGAAAGTGTCTTCCAAGCAAGGTGAAAGCAGCATTAACCAGTCCTAGGCTGAGAAGGACTAGTGCAGATCACCGAGACTTAAGGCCCAAGAGCCCAGATGTGGATGAACCTGACAGCTGTAACTGACAATACTTATGAGGCTTCCTCTGATGAAGAGGAGTCTGGCCTAGTATGTTTTAACATACTCTTGGATCCCTCTGCTTAGGAAGACAAACACCCTGGAGTTATCACAAGATAAGTTTCTTTTACTTTTTTTTCTCCAAAGAAGCAGAGGGGCAAGCAGTTACTGCCCCACCACACACCTTTTCTCTACTCTTCAGTAACATATTTCCCTGAGTTCATCATGACTTTCCATATTACTGTAGCAGATGTGCTGCAGATATTCTGTGTAGCAGATACCACAGCTCAGACAGAAAGTAAAATCCTGCCCTTATCTGCCCAAATAGCTGATGCTCATCGGTAGAAGCCACAACAGCATCAATCTGCTGTGAAGGACAGGAAACCTGCCATCATGCCATCTTCTTACTGCAGTGCATCAAGGTATTCACCCTTGCAAGACACTCATAGTCCTGCATGCACCACACATCCCATCGTTTCACTTGCCCATGAATGAGGCCACATACAAAGAATGGAGTATGACTGCCTGAAGAATTCTTCTGTTCTCCTTTGTTCTAGTCTAGTTTTTGTGGCAAGAGGAATTAAATACCCAGTAATACCAGCACTTTGAAGAATAAAGCAGCAGAGGCTGTATCCAGTGCTCTGTATGTGTCGCTCAAATTCTCTGTAGGTTGAAAGAAAAATATGGATACCAGCCAGGTCAGAGATATCAGTGGTATGTTAAGTTAAAAAAAAGCCCACACAAGTCACTAACATTTTCACCACACTCCCTGCAACAGTAAAAAAAAGCTTAAGTGCAAATACACAGATTTCCAAAAGCTCTGAACGTGCTTTGGAGACCTGAAGGGTAATCAACCCTTGGCTTTCATATCTCTCACTGTAACGTCTTCGTGAATATCCAGCTTGGCCTGTACAGTCTTGCAGCCTTTATCAGAGTAGATTTTCTGCTCTTTTGGGAAGAATGTCATCTCATCAGCCACTGCTTGAACCACCTCCTCATTGACAGGGTAGCCACGGGCTTTCATTTCAGCCCTGACACACATCTTCACGTGCCTGTGCTCCAGGGGCAGGAACGGGACAAAGTAGTCGATGAGGTTCCTGTCGATGAGGCTGCTGTGCCACAGTCCACCTGAAGGAGTTGGAGGAAGGGAAAAGCAGGGCAGGGTCAAGAGATGAACTCCCATCTTAGGAAGTAAAAGGAATTTCCCATTTTCTGGAGAAAGTGACTTACTATTCTTGTTATTGAAGATTCCTACGGATAGCATGGGCTCCAGGTCTTTCAGCTGAATCTCCTCCCTGTGCCTTCCACTTGTCCAGAAGTCAAGAGCTGCTTTATTAATTAAGTCACCTCCTGCATTGCTGTATGTAAAAGAAGAAACAGTGGTGAATACAGACACAATCAGAACTTTTTTTTAGCCAGTTGCACATACTGCTAACGTTCTCACTGTCAAACAGATCACCAAAACAAACCCACAAGCCAAAATTTAGGGAAAGCTTCCAGTTCTTAAAATAGTCATCAGTGTGTGGTGGGTTGGCCCCAGCCAGCAGCCAAGCACCTACACAGTCACTTGCTTACTCCCTCCTGCCTCAGCAGGAAGCACAAAATTAAGAAGTCTTGTGGGTCAAGACAAAAGCACCAAAGCAGGCTCAGGTAATCACTCACTACCCCCACAGTCAGACCAATGCTTGGACAGGCTCCAAAGAGCCACCACCTTAGAAGCTGACTGCCTGCCCCTTTCTTTCCCTACCCCAGTTCTTACTGCCGAGTATGACATTACATGGCATTGAATATTCCCTCAGCCAGTTCAGGTCAGCTGTGTCCCTCACATCCTCTTGTGCACCTCAGCCTGCTCAGTGGGAGCAGCATGGGAAAAGGAGGTGGCCTTGAGGCTTTGCAAACTACAGCCAAAATGTGGGAGTGTTATCGATGCTGGTTGAGTCACAAATCCAAAACACAGCATCACATTGGCTGCTGTGAAGACACAGTACAGGGCACACCCATCCCAGGGAACTTTCCCAGAAAGTGATCTGTGCTCTGGGCCAGGCTTATGAGTGCAGCACACTGCAGTGGTCTGCTGCATTATCAGAGCTGCTAAACTAGAGCCACAGACCACACAAGATCTCATAGAAAAAGAGTGTGTCTTTACAGAGAGGGTCTCCACTCCAGAGAGGTTCTTTTGCTGTTCCTTGAATGATATCCCATAGAATTATCTTTGTCAATATCTTTGTCAGCATATCTCAGTATCTCAAAATGACTGAAATCACTGCTACAAACCTGAGGAAGATGAAGATGGCTTTCCTGTAGGACACCCCATCAACCTGCTCATAATAGTCCAAGAATGGTTTGATGGCATCCATGAGGCCAGGATGCATTTTGTCCATCTCATCAAAAATGAAGACAGAGTGTGGACAGGCGCTCACATTGCCCCGAATCCAGTTCTGCAGTTGTTCCTGGAGCAAGAGGTTCAAAAACACCAAAAAAAATAGAAGTCTCTTGGGGATCCACTGCAAGATGCTTGCATGTGACACACTTCCAAACATCAACATCCCACACCCAGTGGTTATACCTTCTCCTGAAGGGAGGACCATAAACTCTGACACGATCCCTTTAACATGTGACACAATTTAAATGTGAATTCTTTTCCTGCTCACAAATTAAAGGCTTTCCCAATCTTTCTGCTTACTGTATGGCTAAGGCACAAAAACCAGGCTGAGATGGGAAATCCTGAAGAAGAGAAAGCTTGTTTGTTTGTTTAAAAAAACCCAAACAAAAAGAGTGTTTTCTTTTTTCATACAGAAACCACAACTATCAGTTTTGGGTACCTTCAAACATGAAGAACAAAAACCTTCAATGCTGAGGAATGAAATCACTTGATAAATCTCTCCTGCAGGCTACACTTTCTCACTGCGTAGTGCGTGGCCAGCCACCAAGAACCTCGTCAGGAAAGGTGAGAGGACAAGGAGTAAGAGCGAAAAACCTGACAGGCCAAGATAAAGACATTTTTATAGGTGACAGGAAGAAGAAGAAAATAAATCAAGCAAAGGGTGTCACTCCCCAGCCAGTGTAGAGCAACAGCCGCCTCAGAAGCCAACACCTCCCACTTTCTCCTTCTTCCACACTAGTTTTTATTGCTGAGCAGAACAGTGCGTGGTGCAGAAGATCCCTGTGACATGCTGGGGTCAACTGTCCCAGCTTTGTCCCCTCCTGGCATCTAGCCCACCCCAGCCTGCTCACTACAAGGGGGAAAAGAGCAAGTTCTGAGGCTGTGTGAGCACTGTCTGCTAACAGCCACAACACCTGTGTGTTACCAGCACTGTTTTATCCACAAACGCAAAACACAGCACCGAAGGTGCTGCTATGGAGAAAGTTCCCTCCATCCCAGGCGAGCTGTGAGCAGTTTTGGGGACAGGGCTCTCCCCAAATGACAAGTGCTGGAGGAATCAACAGCTAAACCAAATTCCAAGCACGGCAGGGATCGGCAGATGGCATCAGTGAGAGGACAGCACTGAGAAATCACTCTCGCTTTGCATTTCTTGGCATTTTGGTGCCTTTCACTTTCTGAATGCATCTCCTCCTCCATCTCTCCCGAGGCTAAGGCTGGAACACCCAGCTGTACAGCTCTGAGTGTCAGGGATCTGGGGGACACACGCAGCACAAACAGCCCATACTTGGGACGTTTAGGGACTCAGAGTAACAGGACTACCTTGTGTCCCTCCTCACCTTGTAGGCTGTGACTTGGTCTTGGTGGGGGAAGTGCAAGGTGGCCAGGAAGAGATGGACGAACTTGCTGCGCAGGCCGGCGGGGTGGACGTGCTCTGCCAGGATCTGGCTGAGGAAGTTCTTGCCAGTGCCAGCCCAGCCATGGAGCGAGAGCGTCAGCGGCTTCTTGGGGCTGGGGTTGTTGCTGAAACCCATCACCGCCTTCAGCACAACATCCCTGGCCAGGTGCTGCCCGAAGAGCTTGGTGTCCAGCTGCACCTTCAGCGCTGCGGGGAGAGGGACAGCTCAGCATCGTGTGGCCACTAACGCGTGTCACCCACCCACCCTGCAACGGGTGGGCTCCGCACGGCCACTAACCGGGCGCCCCTCACCGGGTGAGCTCCACATGGCCACTGCAAAGCACACCGGGGGCTACCCCGGGCAGTGAGCGGTTACCGGGAAGGGTTGAGGAGCCCAACGCCTCCCCCCCAGTTACCGGCCAAGCTCCGGGGAAGGTTGGGGAGCCCAGCGCCGCCCCCCCTCCCACCCCGTCCCGCCG
>VXBZ01001445.1:207889-230894 GCA_013399135.1 Heliornis fulica
CCCCCCCCCCTCCCCCCCCGCCCCGCCGTACCGGTGGCGTTGAGGCGGTGCCCCGCGGTGGGGCAACACTCCACGTAGCTGCAATAGAAGCTGGGGTGGGACAGGTAGCCGGTGAGGGCCGAGGCCACGCCGATAGCCAGGCCCACGCTGAGCGGCTCCAGCGCCGCCAGCCCCGGCAGCAGCAGCCAGAGCAGCGCGGCCGCCCGCGGCATGGCGACTCCGCGGCCGAACGCGCTTCCGCCGGCTGCGGCCGGGCAAGTCCCCGCCCCGTCCCCGCGCGTAGCCGCCGCCGCCATCTTTGTGAAGGGCACGGACGGCCATTCGCTGCCCCACTGATGGCTGGGGTGGGCCTTGACGAGAGGGGCGGTGCGTGACGGCATTAGTAGGCTGAGGGTGTCCTCAGCACGCCCGTCCTGAGCAGAGCAGCCCCAGCAGAACACAGAGCAGCGGCCCGCAAACCTCAGAGAAAAGGCCCGGGGACACGGTGTGGGCGTTAGGAGGGGCTTGCTGCATCCTTCTTATTTACTGGTCCCCAGTTCCCCAGGCAAACTGGGGCCAAACCCCGGTTGTATGGAGAGTATGACATCATATGGTACGGATATCCCTTTGGCCAGCTGGGGTCGGCTGTCCTGGCTGTGTCCTTTCCCAGCTTCTCGGTGCTGTGCCCCTCACCTCTCATTGGCAGGTCAGTAGGAGAAGCTGAAAAGTCCTCACTGCTTGGAAACAACCAAAGCATTAGTGTGTTATCAACATAATTCTCATCCCCAATCCAAACCACGGCACTATACCAGCTGCAAGAGAGAAAATTACCTCTAACCTCTGCCTAAGCCAGCTCACAGAGCAGGCACACAACAACCTCTTCTTCCAGCCTGCTTGTCACAGGGATGGGAAGCAGCATGTTTTGAATCTAGACCCACCACTAATTGCTATTCCACCAGCTGATGTATGGGATACCACTGGGGTGTCTGTCTCAAGAAGATACAGGGTTATATGAATACACATAAAGAAGTTTTCCTCCTTCTGCCGATAGAAACCAAGGCATGAGCAAGGAAAATGCTCCAGTACCACCATGAGAAGCAGAGAACATGATCACTTGTGGGATAAGCAGGATTAGGTTAGTACAGAAAACTGCAGCCTCCTGAAGCCACTAGAGCAGAAACTCTTTCCACAACCACTCCAAAGGAGGCTGGCATGAAGATGCCCTCAACACCCCAGGAAGGAGTATCAGCTGGTTTCAGGGTGCCCCTGCCACTGCCTCACCCAGTTAAGTTCAGTTTCTTCTACATGGCACCAGTCTGGGAGATTGCACTTGAGCCAGGAGTGAGGGGAGAGGAGCTACTGAGCCACAGCATCACTGCACATGAAGACTGAAGTGCTGGGAGGGTCCAAAGATGGCACCAAAATGGGCACAAGAGTAAAGAATACATCAGCATCCGGAAGCTCCATGGTGGGAACTGAAAGTCAGCCTGGCTCAGCAGGAAAGGAAAGCAAAACTGAAATTGTAGAGAAACTTTCTGGAGTGTGGGACCTGAGGCTGCTCCAGAGGATGGAAGCCAAAAGTCCTGTAAACTGGAGGTGTTAATGAGTTAACAGGCTTATCACACTGCTCCTTGAGAACAGAAAGTGCTGTGAACAAGGGATCCCTGCTTGGGTAGAGTAAGGTTCATCAGAACAATACCAGCTCTGAGGAGAGCAGGACTGAAACATGGCTGCATCTTAACCAAGGTGTTAATTGGTCCGGTGATTAACCAAGAACATAGCAGTGCTTGTACTGGGATTAGGCCAGAGGGTTGTAGAGCCCAAAGGTTTCTGTAGCAGTGGCTGGAGCTCTGCAGCTCACAGGACAGGACAGGTTAAAACCAAGTTCTCAAAGCAGATATTCTGTCCTGGCAAATTCATGATGCCCTTCACAGCCAAAGATATGCATTTGCAAAGGGGAAGGGCACTGAAACAGTTTTCATTTCCTCAGAAAGCTTTTTATTTTTTAAATGAAAAAAAAAATACTGGAAGTGCTTTTAAATAATTCTCTTTTTATTTTCAAAAATACTCATGCTATTTAATGTTCAGAATACATGTTCAATGTTTGACATCTCTCTTGAAATGAGTGCCCTGTGCTGCTGACTGCAGACCTGGGAAGCTTGGACTCTTGGCTTATTATTCCAAGTTATATTATTATATCCAAGTGGTGGCTTATGCTGGTTTGTATGTTGCCTGGACTCTGTAGGAGATCTCTTGGAGGCAAATCTAACACTGGTTATAGAATAATGGTTTAATACTGATGAAGAAAACGCCGGTATTTTCCATTGAACTCGTTTCCTTGACACACCGGTCCTCTGCGTTTGTCTGTGCTGAACACTAGATGGGGTGAGGGACACAGGCTTTGGTCCAGGATGTACAGGGCAGAGAACAGCTCTTGGAGAAAACGAGTCATACCTGAGAAAAACAGGAGAGCAGGAATACTGCAGAGCTGGCCGCCTGTGTTATGAAATGTGAGTTCTTGGGATACCACACAACCCTCTGCTAGTGAGGGTTCATGGGGAGTGAGAGCCCCGTAGGCAACTTCAGCAGGGGACCCAGAGCAGCCAAAGCCATTCTACAGAGGAAGATGGAGAGTTTGGATAAAGAAATGAGGGTCTTTAGCTGGGATCTGCAGAGCCCCTCATTTGTGCATCAGAATTACAGGTGCTAACAGCGTGCACTGCTCACCTCACAGCAGGTATCTCACTGGTATTTCCTAGAAACAGAGCGTGGTCCCTCGAACACTGGAGTGGATTGTCACCCCTGAATCTCCCCAGGGAAAAGTGTTATGCTGATCATGTCTTGTGAAAGGACTTTGGGCTTTCCAGTTTATGGTCAACCCTTTCAAACCCAGATGGCATCGAGTCTCTTCTGACTGGTGTGTGAAGGGGGTGATGAGATCTCTCCTACCAAATTTTTCACTATGGTCTTGTGTCCTGTCACAAAGTCTCACTGCTCTGGAAGGGACTGCATCTCTCAATACAGAAAACACAATGATAAACTAGAAATAACACAGAGAAGAATGACCTCACCTATGCAAAAAGAAGGGGTAACAGGGGACACATCTATAGATCTTCTCTTTTCCATGTGGGAGGGAGGTGGCATATATTTCCTATACAACAATAGGATGTATGCTCCATAACAGGTACCAGATGGGCGTTTAAATAACTCTCAGCTGCAACATGTCATGCTGTTATCTCATTATCCCTTACAAGTTAAATGGATTCAAGCTGGGCCTGGACATGGATGAGATGTCTAATAGTAGTGGTGAGGTTGACATTGATGGCAATTTCCTTGAACAGCTGTCTGGAAGCTCCAAGTGGAGCACAGACCGTGCAACACACAGTCCTCAGCCTAACGTTGAGTTGCCTGTTGTGTTGTGCTGATGAACACGTTGTTCATCTGTCTCATCCCCTCCTTTGCCCTGGGCACGGAGCTGGCAGCCTGTCATGGATTCACACAGCCCTCTGACCAGCTCAGGGGGTGTTGGTGGTTAGCCAGCAGCAGGTCATCCTCAACCAGCTGAAAGTACTAAAGGTTTGTGGCTGAGTAAACCTTTCTAAAAGCTTTGGAGGATCTGCCATCCATGTAGGTCAGTGGTGGAAGGGGTATGGTGGGAAGGTGAGGGTGTGGGAGAGGTAAGGACATGGGAGGGTTACAGGAAGAGGGAGGATGGGGATTTGGGGGCAGGGGAGCTAAAGGATATAGGGTGTTTGCAGTGAGTGCTAAAGCTGTTGTGATATGGTGGTTATGGAGATGAGGTGGGTGTGTTGCAAAGGGAGAAATAAGGGGTGCAGAGGTGGAGTGCATAAGGCTGAGAGAAGAAAGTCCCAGAGGAGAGCACTGCCTTACTCTGCTTTCAGTGTGTTGAAATTTTCTGTCACCCACCCAGAGCTTGATTTGTACTCTGTTGGTTTAAAGTCAGGACTTTGGGCTCGCAGCTCCGTGGCAGAGAGCCTGGAGCCTGTGGGATACGGTGGGTTAGCGTGACTGTCTGATCACAGGCAACATACCTCACAGCTGGCTGTAGAGCAGAGAAGCATCATGTCTCCAGCCAGGGAACAGGGTGCTTGGAGTGGGTGTTGCAGCCCTGCCTTGAGCTCACAGAGTGCAAGAGGTTTCCAGGTAAGAATTGTGGAGTCAGTGAATTGGTGCTTTTCCCAGAAGTCTGTAACTGTATTTTCACTGGAGAACTTGTAAGGTCCTCAGTATGTCCATGTGCTTTGTGAACACGTTTTGGTCATGTGACTGGTGTTTTACGTGAGGTGCAGGGCTGGCAGGAGGGTTTTGCTGAAGGTTTCTATTTGGAGAAGAAGCTGAAGACTCATTTTTCCCTGTGTTCAGTTTAATTTCTACCTAAATGAGTCTCTGTCACAACACTTGTGTCCCTGCCTTATGACTCTGGCTAGACACCCTCATGTTCAGAGTTTTTCTAAATGGAGTTGATTTGTTTTTTTACCTTCCCCCTCCCACCCCCACACATGTGTGGTTTGGGTTTGTTTTCTTTTCCTGCCTCAATTTCATCATCATCATCTTCCAAGTGCTCCCTATCCTAAACATAGAGATGAGGCAGTGACAGGAAAGGGATGCCACTTTGACGTAGGCAAAGGGTGGGAGTGTGGTGGGCTTTATCCAAATACAGAGCCTGGCTAAGCTCTGAGGACTACACTAACACTGTGGGAAGGCTCTGACTCACTGGAATGTTCGTTGCCCTTTCTTTAATCTGACAGTAGCAATAACAGAAGACACCAATATCTCCATTAATGTTGAGCAAACATTGTCTAATCCTGCAACACCCAGGGAGTCAAAAGACTGACATCCTTCTCGTGCAGATAGGAAAACTGAGGTTTGCAGATGATGAAAGTTCTTAACATGATAGTTCATAGCAAGGGGTTTAGCAATTCTGTTCTTTGAAATCTTTGCTCAAGAGCTTGAGCTATTATTTGCCTTGGGCAGGCTTAAAAAAAAATCCTTGTCTAGGGTGCAAAATCACAGAGTCTCTTGAGCCAGTGTGTGCTGCACGAAGAGGGACAGTCCAACAAGGAGAGGTTTGGATGACATTGGGATTTGGGTGAAGTGAGACATCACACACGTGTTCAGATAAATCTGCCCATGTGAAATAATTCCTTTGATCATGTCTGAACCCTTGTAAAATTCTGATGTACCAGGAGTGGGGTGTTTTTTGTGGGGTTTTTTATTATTATTTATTTTCTCTGGTTTCTAGAAAATGCAAACAAGAGGTTCTTCCCTACAAGAAGAAAAGATTTCCCCCCCTGATTCCCAACCTTAAAGCCCCTTTGCTTGAGTCTGTATTGCAGCCAAAAACCCAAGTCTCATTGTGCTGTCCAAGAATGAGTAACGAGCCCAAGGATCTCACAGCATTTGGCTGGCCCAGACCAGAGCTTTACCTGGTCTACACTGGTACATGCCCTACCTACAGCAACATCCAGAAGCTGAGGAGCAATCAAGGTTTATCAGTGCTGTTGATGCCCTTTGGCCATGCTGACAGTCTCCACGGAGGGAGACAAATCTGATTCTTAACCTGATATCATGTGGTTTTCAGCAAGTGGAGACACACAGGTTGTGTTACCTGGAAGGGACAGGAGTGAAAGTTGGGGGAGAGGAATTCTTTAAAGCTATGCTTGATCTGCAGTCTCGCTGTGGGTGAGGGAAGTGGCCATCTCACATTTCTTGCCTCCTGTGGGAACTTCCTTGAAAGGCAATGTTTTATAGAGAAAAGTGCAAGGTGACAAGCTGGCTGGCCTCTCTTGAAATGGTGAGACTTGGTGCTGAAACCCCTTTGATCTCTCAGTCATACCCACTCCATCCAACAATGATGGATGGAGAAGGTCTTTCTCAGAACAAGCACAGGGGGTTATTTGAGTGCCTGGCACCCAACCTGGCTCTGCTTCTCCACAGATCGCTGCGTGCTCCAGAGGGAGAAGGAGCCCTTTGGCTTTGGAAAAAACCAAGAGGTTTCCATTCACCTAACAGGACTCCCTTAGTGACAGGCTTTGAGGAAAACAGCTTTTTGATCAATAGCTGGGTGATCTCAACAGGTGTCTGTTTCTGAAATGGACTTCCATGGCGTAGATGTGCTCGGGGCTCATGTAGATTTTGGTGCCAGGAGTGAAGAGGTTAAAGTATAGCTTGGAGAAAATTGCTGTTGAGAGTTTACATACCAGTGCTGCAAGGACACTGGGTTCAGGTGGGTGTTCTGTGCTGGCTTGGGTGTCTCCTATTGCAAGGCAAGAGGATGCAGCAGCTCTCCTGGTGCCACCCAAAACCAGGTGCAAATAAGCAGCTATGGACCATGCAAATCCACCTGGGCTGGCAGCTGGAAGAGGCACCCTCAGGGCAGGAACTGTGGAAAGCAAAGCAGGGTGCTGGGAGGGGTGTTTTACCAACCTTGCCTTTTCACCCCTCACTGCCACAGAGCTGGCTCTGCTCCTGCTTAATTGCCTCTTGGTTCTGATTTCAGAGTGTTGTGCAATTTTGGGATTAATAATGCATGAAGTGGTAGTGATAGAGGCAGTGGACGGGCTATCGGGTTGCACTTGCATGCTGGCAGTTAGGCTCTGTTTTGACTTGTAAACTAAACAGTCATGGTGCAGACATCCTCTGTGGTTTGGTGGTTAGATCTGGGGACTGCATTTGGACTCCAGAGGGTCAAGCCCAGGCACTGTCACTGAGCTCCAGGCAACTGGTAAATCACATTATCTGCGCTCTCGGTTCCTGCTTGGTGGGATGGGGATGCTGTGAGAGTTGGATGTCACTCACCTCAATCCTGCCTTTGGTTTTTCACTCCTTTATTTAAAATTGAGCCCAGCATCTGTAACCAGACACTGTTGTTGTTTAGCTGGGGCTGGGATCTGCTTTCTGATTTTGTGATCTGCTTTCTGATTATTTTTTTTCCCCGTACTCTGTAACCCATATTCTGTCCTAAAACTTGAATTCTGTTGGACATCATAATTTAGGGATAAAAACTGTGTGAAAGGGATGAAATCTGAAATTGATTAAATAAGAAAATAGGATATTATGGGTGAGGGGATTGCTACAGGAAGGGGATTATAGGGCATGAGTAACACTGTGCCCTTGCTCACTCATGGTCTCTGATGTGGCGAGTGGCTTGTATCTTATCCAAAGTACATAAGGTGGTGGTGGTGTTAAGCAGACATCCCCATCCAACACTTTGGGACCCTTAGGTGAAAGAGGATTTAAAAGTGATCAGTAGGTTTGGACTGGAACCAGAGGCTGTGTTTGGCTTGGGGTTTGCAAAATTAAACACCCTGCTCTTTCACCCGTCTCCTGTGGACCAGTGTTAAATACAGGTCACTAAAATTAGTCTTGCAAAGCAGCCACTCTGCCTGGTGCCACTCTTATCCCTGCTCCTCTGGCTCCAGCTCCTGCTTGGATCAAGACCTCTGCCTGGCTTTAATCAGTCCTGGCAGTTGGCATTGAGGAATGAGTAGGTTGATTGGGGGAAAACAACTATTTGCTGCTGCCATAGTTCCCCCATTTGTTGGGACTGGCCAGGGCTGGCCGCCCACGGAGGGCTGTGGAGGTTATGGACTGGGCTCAATTATCAGCTGGTTCAAGGCAAGAGAAGAGCACCAGGCAGTTCACCAGTGAAGGCTAAAGGACAGCAATGCTTCTTCAGGCTCCTGGTCTGCTGGAGAGGCTCAGAGGGGATCTGTAACCAGAGAGCAACCAGCAGCCAGCAACCCTTGGCACCAGTGGTGAGGTCTCCTGAGCAAGGAGGGATGTGATGATGTCTCTGGTGACCACAGTGAGGAAGCTTCCTATAAACTGTACCAGGTCTGTCCATCTCTGTGGTTCAAACATCAGGCTCTTGGCATGGAACAGCCAAAGTGTCTCTCCTGTGTAGGTGACTCATCATTGGGAACTTTCTGGCCCACCTCTGACCTGCATGCCATCTCTTCTGCCTCTGGTGCTGTGAACATCTGTAAAGCAATCACCCAGGCTGGCATCTCTTCAGACCAGGACTCCAAGGCAGAGCGAAACCCTGGGACAAGAGGTGGCTGTGCAGCTATTTCCATTCAACAATAGTGGATTTAAACAGCCAGATGGAGGAAAGTGGGTCTGTAGGGCCTGAGGTTGTCCTATTGCATGTCAATTTTTGGAGTTGACAGTGTCAGGCTCATTTTCCTGTGTTCTGGACAGCTAGCCTGTATTTGACCTTTACATCCAGGGTAGAGCTTGGCCCTACCCATCCTGTGCTGTGGGTGTAACTTTGATTCCCCACTAGCTTAATGCAAAATTAATTCATTCTTTCGCATTCAGATGATAGAAAAAATGTCATGGTGGTTTTCCCAGGTTCTTTCTGGATTGGTTGGTTTGTGTTACTGAAAGAAGAAAAAAAAAAAAAGAAAAGATATCCTGGTTCCAGCAGGGATAGAGTTACATTTTCTTCCTAGCAGCTGGCATAGAGCTGTGTTTTGGATTGGGGACAAGAATTAATGTTCATAGTGCACTAATATTTTAGTTGTTGCCAAGCAGTCAAGGTGAGGAGCACCCAAGAAGCTGGGAGGTGACCTGGCCAAGACAGCTGATCCCAGCTGGGGTCCCTACCATATGACATCATGCTTTGTATATGACTGGGATAGCTCATAGAATCTCAGACTCTCCTGAGCTGGGGGGTACTCATAAGGACCACCAAGTCCAACTCCTGGCTCCTCACAGGACCAGCCCAGTCAGAGCAGTTGTGCTGTGCATCACTTGTTTTGAGGGTGGGATTATTATGAATTATTATCCTTTTATGCCCTGTGGAATTGCCTTTATCACAACCCACGAGTTTCACCTCTTATGATTCTCTGCCCAGTCCCACTGGTGGGGCAGTGAGCCAAGGGCTTCGTGGGACTTCAGCTGCCTGCAGGGTTAAACCATGACAAAGACCAGCATTAAAATTATCTACATATACTGAGTTTGGGAGGATCTAGTTGCCTAGGGGCACAAACTTGAGTGACTGCAGACACTGAAATCCATTTACTAAACTGACTTGAGTGCTGTGGCACGAGGGGAAAAGCTATGGTGGTTCTGGAGGCTGGAAATTGAAGAGCTCTTGGGCAGTCAGATCTCACCAAAACACTGCAGGCAGCAGCTCTGCTCTCATCCCTTCGAGGTGAGCACCACCCCAACCAGCCAGGTGGCTTTCCCAGTCCCCTCACTCCAGCTCCCAGGCTTCTCCAGCCACATGAAGGTTATTTCACTTGTGCACTGGAGGAGACATGTCTATATTTGTTCCTGAGGAGGGACAAGTGACACACCAAAACCAGACCAATGGACAGTTGTCACTAGGTCTCAGTGTTCAGAAATGTGTCCCTGTATTTAAGCAGGACTGGCTGAGAAGTGTTTCATCCTTCCATTTCAGCAATGTCCACCTGAAGTTCTCTTGGAGGACCTTAATGCCTCTGAATGACCTGGAAAGTAGCTTTCCTATGAAAGAATTGTTAAATAAGGATGAAGGGTCAGGAAAGGATCTGAACATGTTACATTCTTTTCCCAGGAGATATGTTATCTAACAGGAAGAAAAATGTACTCTGCTAAAATAAAAGACTACATGCAGGGTTTTAGTTTCCACCTATTGTTAAAAAGTGGGTTTGGGAGCTGGAACCCAGTGGGCAGCAGCGAGCTGGAATCAGTTGAAAACAGGAGAATGGATGTGCTCTACAAAGAACAACTACATCTTGCTAATAGTGAGAGAGGAGACAAGCTGGAAGATACAGAAAAGCCCTGAAGGAACAGAGAAGAGAGCAAGCCAGATCTTGGATAGCTGCAGAGTGAGTGAGTGAGTGTCCCAGGGCTGTCCTCTGTAAGAACATAGCTGGAATTCCTTCAGTTTGGGAGTAGCCCCTCCAGAGTACTAAATAACTCATTGTGGAGTCATCCTAGACCCCTCAAGTGAGGACTTGAAGGACTCACTGGTGTTTAAAAGAGAAATGAGCTATTGGGAGGCTGAAGGCTGGTTGGGGTGTGAGGGGTGAAAGGAGCTGGCAGTCATGTGCTGGTCATCTGCTTGCCTCAGTGTTGGAGGGAAATAAGAAAGGATGACTAGGATAATGAAAAGCATGGAGGCATGTCCTTTGAAGAGAGATGAAAGCAAAATGGGACTAGGTAAAGCTGAATAAGAGGTGATTTCACGAACATGCATTAGAGGAGGAGGAGTGTGCTGCCCAGAGCTGCTGTACTTCCTAACCCTTGCCTGTCCCTCTGTGACATGAACCAAGGGGAAAGAGATCCCATAAAAAAAATATTTTCATCACCTTAGTTTAAATTGTGTTCCATTATGAAACTCACTGTTCCAGGAAGTAATTTAACAGTTTGGACAGTAACTTGATGCATGTAATTACCAAGTATTACTGTCATGTATAACAACAAATTTGCAAGAAAGGGAATTAAACCTGTGATTCAGAGCTTAAGGTAATCTCTGGCTCTGAAGACTGGTTGAACTGGGTATATGGGCCCAGAGTCTCCATCCATTCCTGGCTGCCACAGGGGCTTGTGCTACCTTGGAACCCCAGCGAGCCCCAGGGTCTGCTCCACCCCACTTCTGTTAAGAGCAGCAGCTCCCTCCCACCCAAAGACACACAACACCACCTTCCCCAGCATGGAGCAGTGCAGCACAGCCCCCTGTCCCTTTCTGTCCCTTAACTCCTTGTGGGACAGCTCCAGCCCTGCTAACGTGGCCGAAGCATCCCACAACCACCTGTCCCTACATCCTTCACACAGCTGCCTTGTACCTGGATCTAGCTCCTCTCCTGCTGATGGGAGAGAACTTCTTCCCTTTCCCTGAGCTGGTGGCACTGCTAACAGGAACGTGCCGTGCTAGAGAGGTGTGCTCTGCTGCCCTGCCAGTATTTGTCTCCTGGGGGGCTGTGCAGAGCAGTCAGGGCTGTGTAAACACAGGGTGGAGCAGGTTTCTGGGGCACAGTTATGGACGTGAGGTCATAGCCTGCAGATCAGGAGAGCACTCAAACGTGGGACCTGGGCAGGTTCCTGGAGTCCTGCTGATGGGTTGTTCAGAAAAACAAGAGAAATCTACCCTGTCAGCCCAAGCATGGCTGCCTGTGGAGTAGCATGGAGAGGTTTCTCTACTTCCTTTCATCAGTCAGGCCAAATTCTGGTCTTGGTAAAGTTGAGGGGTGTCTCTGGGAGGTCCTACATCTCCTGCCCTTTCCTCACTGTGGATTTGGGAAAGAATGCATGGACTGTTTTTAACTTTCAAGTGCAGTGGATGTTGCTATGGACAGGGCATGTAATCTCTGCTGTGATGCCCAGCCTGCAAGCTTCCAGCTTCATTCCCTTCCTGGATCTCCTCCCCCTGTCCTGCCTCAGGCCATGACTACAGCCTGGGTCATGCTCTGCGGGTGCTCCCACCGCAGTGAGCAAGAGGGCAGCTGACACAGCACCACAATAAAAAGCTGCCAGGCAATTGGGCCTGTAAATAATGGAGCTGAATTATTCCCTGCATTCCAGACTGGTTATGGGGAGAGTGGTTTTAGCTTTGTTTGTGGAAGTTGTTTATTAATAACGTCTGAGTTGAGACCTGGACCACCTTTCTGCTGACCGCTGAGATGCCTGACAGATGCGTTGTGCATCACCCGGTGTGGGGAAAAGAAAGGGAAAGTTATAACATGCATCTGGAACAAAGTCACAGGCTGACAATCCACTCAACTCCAAAAATCCTTAAGCTGCAGAGAAGGTCTGAGCCAGAGTCAGGTCTCGTGTGAAGGAGCCATTGGTCTGCTGCTCGAGGAAGCCAAGCCCTGGCGTTGAGGACCTTGCTCTGAGAAGTGAGAGCGTTTGGGAGATTAATATGTGTGATAAAGAGATTTAGAAAACATGACCTATAAGGATGGGTGGGTGGAAATGCTGCTGTTTAGTCTAGGGCTGATGTGGAGAGCTCGAGGTTTTAAAAATAAGCTCTGAGATTTGTAAAGTTTTGTGGTGGGTGAAGCTCTATGTGAGGCTGTGAAGGAAGAGTCTCCTTAGAGGCAGTCTCATCTGGATGGCATAGCTGCTCTCAGCTGTGGCTGGGGACAGGCAACGAAGCACTGGCCTTTCCATTCCATTTTGGCCCATGTTCCCACATCTCTGTGACAACCTGAGAATGCTTTTCTGTTCAGAACAGGAGTTACAAGGCTTCACAACAGGCAAGCTCTGAAGCCTGCTGTTCTTCCTCATAGGGTTAACAGCCCAGGAGCACAGAGGTACCCACTTACCAAAAAAGGTCCCCACTCTTATGCTGGGCACCCCATGGTGCTTCTGAGTGTAGGAAGAGCCCTATGGACCAGCATGGCAGGAGATCACAGTCCTCAGTCAGGCACTGGAGAAGGGAAAGGGTGTCTTGGTTTGTTTCCTACTTTTCTCCTTGAAGCTGCTCATCTGCTGTTGAGTGTCAGGTCTCCATAAGGCTGAGCTCTGGGATCACATCTGCTCTCTGTCCCAGCCCTATTAGTGAGCCTGTGCTCTTAACACTGCAAAACATGCCCCAATTCCCCTTTCTCCACAATACAGCATGTGGAGACAGGACCATGCAGCATCCTTACCTTTGCTCTTGCTCAAGAGCATCCCACCAGAGAATCTGTAGTTACTTTGTAGTTTTTCAAATGCTTGCAGCCTAGGAAATGTTTCCCAATTCTGAAATTTTTGGCAGCAGGATTTGTTTCTCTTCTCTCCCAGCCTGGTGGGGAAACTCCCTCTTTTTTTGGGCAATAACATATGTGTATTCTGCCTGTTGTTTACAGCGGCTGGGATCTGGTTCTCGGGAAGAGAAACACATCAGGAGTTGCTGTGGTGTGTCTAAGTGAGAGAGATGGCAGCTTCCTGCATCCCCTGTCTCCCACTTTTACCCCATGGCAGCAGTGGCAGGTGCAGCTCTGCCTGAAGCCAGTTTTAAACCAGCAGGAGCAGAGGGGGAAGGGGAGAGAAGTCGCTGTCCCAGCGGGGTTACATCCCTGGAGGCACAGAGCAGCGGAGCCAAGGAATTCTTCTCTAAGAGAAAGCGCAGGCGTGAATCTGTGTGAAAGCTCAGAGGAAGGGAAAATAATCTGCCTCCCACATGTTCACAGCCTGATGGCCTCTCTTCTAGTGTCTCCTTGCTGTCACAGCAGCAGGGGACATCGTGACTCCCTGCAGCACGGGTGGGGATGGCGGTTTGGGGATGGGGAGCGGGGCAGCAGCCTGGGAGCAGGCAGGAAGGGATGGTGGCTGGAGCTGGCAGGGGGAGGCCGGAGGACCTGCCACTGGGTCTCACTTGGCCCTGATGCTTCTTCCGCTCCTCAGCCTGAGACCTGGAGCTGCTGCATCCCTGCCCCTTCCCCGGGCCTCTCCTGGCTTCCTCCTGCTGTAGGCATCTGGTCTTCTGAGCGTGAAGGACTGTTTGGGCGAGTCTGATCCGACATTCCTCACGCCTGAGGCCTTGCAGATAGCTCCAGCCAGTACACTCACTTTAAAATGGAAAACAGACAAACTGCCTGAGTATGCCAAAGGCTGAAGCAGCCCATTTGTTTCGGGAGAGGGTGCTTTCCCTGCTTCCAAGAGCAGCGAGGAGCCCAGGAACAAAGAGAGGTGGGGAGCTGCAGGTGAAGCAACTGGATTTCCTTCACCTGGAGAAGGTGCATCACCGTGATGTGACTTTTCACGCAGGGAGAGCACCCTTCTCTTTAATAAATAGCTCAACTGCTCATGCCTTTACTTGAAGAGGCGGCTGCCTGTGATGAGCCAGCGCAACCTCTCGTAGGCGGCCGGATTTCCCAGGCCTGGATGCAGCCAGGGGCAAGTGCTCACTGGGGCAGGGCCTGTCCGCCGGCTCCGAGGCTTTGTGCTGGGAGAAGCAGGAAGAAATGGCAGGGAAAGAGGGAGCCGGCGCCCGCAGCAGCGTCGGGACAGGCTGGGAATGTGTCTCAGGGCAAGAGCAAGATCCCAGCTGGGCTCTGCACCTTCTCCACCGGCTTGTGGGAGCACGCTGGAGAGGTGCCACCCATCTCTTCCAGGTTGGAGCCATCCCCTCGGGCTCCTTGCTTAGCAGTGTGGGATGGAATTGCTTGTTCAGGAAAATTTGGGGGGAATCTGAGCTGTAATTGCCCAGAGCACCCACTGCCCTTCGGGATCAGGCTGGAGCCCAGGCCGTGCCGCCCTGGCATACGTGCCTGTGCTCCACTGACAAGGATTTGTTAAACAACCAACCTTCTCATGTAGCTGCCACCAGGAAATTCCCCAACACAGCGACAGTGGAAAAAACATGTACTTATAATACTGAGTGTAATTTAGCTGGTCAAATAAATAACAAACCCGTGTGGGAACTCAGGGTGATTTTTTGATCCAGTCTTTCCACAGCAGGATTGTTATTAGAGGCTTCTATTTTTCAGAGCTTTTCTTGAGCATCTCCCATGACTTTTTCATTCCTTCTGCCTGGTGTTCAGTCCCTCCTCCAGCAAACCCCTTCTGCCTTTTCCCCTCAGCTCCTGAGGTCAGCCTAACCCAATGACTAAATCTTTCAAAGCCCGACCCTGATTCTTACTAATAATTTCTCGAAAAAATGTGGTGCTTTTTGCCAGCAGTGTCGGTTTTGGGTAGGTCCTGTCCTGGGCTGAGACATCTTGTACCCAAGACTCTAAGGCACAACTTGCTTAAAGGCAACACTGCCCTTAGGAGCTGCTCTGGATCAAGCATTGGCTCTGTCCTAGCAGGATGTGACCCCTGGGGGAGGATCAAACTGTTAATATTAACAGCCTGCTTCCGCCTGGATTAATGGGATGGTTGGACATGCTCCAGGGAGCTGCGTTGCCTTGGGTCAGCAAAGCCAGGAAGGTGCCACTGGGGAAGCGTCCTGCCCACCATGAGACCCCTCAAATTGGGATCTCAAGCATGAGCTGGGATCCCAGGGGCTTTACACCTGCCCCATCCACCCCTCGCCCCATCCACGGAGGTGCCGTGCCACCAGACACCAGCCCTCCCCACCGCAGTGCAGCCCTGTGTAACAGGGAGAAGGTCTGTAATTCATAAACACGTGGGGAAAACAACTTTGCTCTCATGGTTTTCACACACCATGGAGCTTGCCCAGCAGATCCAACACCCACGTCTGGGTCTGCCCCAAGGGCTAATGCCTAAACAAACTGTGCTTCTTGATCTCTCCATTCAGCTCAAATTGGTGCCAGTTGCTGGTGCAAATTGTCCAAGGCTTCCTGCCAGCACCTGAATAATGCTGAAGAGGAGAAAGTCTGTCTGGTGAGCAGGAGAAGTCCTGGCTTGTCTGCAGGTGGTACCAAGCCTGTGTGTATTCCTGCTGCTTGGTGAGGCACGCTGGCTGCTTCGGAAGGTGCACGAAGGACAAAGGTCTTGGTGCTGAAGAGCCCATGGGCTGGATCCTCAGCTGGTAAAACTGGAGCGACTCCATGGAGAGCGTGATGTGTTGGTGAAGGGTCCCAGGCTTCCAGGAGAGCCAGGGAAGGGGCTGCTGGAGGGTTGTGCCCTTGCATCACCCCAGTCCTTGGGCACCAAGGTCCTTCTTGCTGTGGGAGAAGTGTTTAGGATGTGGCTTTGCCATCAGCTGCTTGTGCTCAGTGTTACTGCATTCCTCGGTGCTGAGGTCTGGGGAGATGGCAGTGGGGCTGGGATGCTGTGTGCTGGCAGCCCAGGGCTGGGGTCCAGAGGGAACACCCCACTGTTTGCTTCCACGTGGCTGCTGTGTGTCCTGGTGTCCCCATTCCCAGCCTGATGGGGGCATTCCCTGCGCTGGGCTCTGCTGGGGCTTGTCCTGCAGCCGCCCTGACACTAGGGTGGTGGTGACCAGCTGCCAGTACATCTCCCTTGGGACCAAGCATTTGGGTTTTCAAAGGCTCTCTGTGTGCTGGGATGTCCTGGGGCTGGGCCAGTGCATCACTGTGAGTGTTGTGGCATCTCTGGGTTTTCAACATCAGGGCAGAGCAGCTGCAGCGAGGGAAATTCAGAGGCACAAACACAGAGTCCGTGACAAGGGGGAAATCATGAGCTCAAAGGATCTTTCTGGCTGTGAGCCCTGCCCTGCCAGGCTGGGAGCAGTGTGGGGTGGTGGAGCTGGGCAGGCAGGGGAGGAGGGAAGGATGTCTGCTCTGAGTGGGCTTAGGAAGAGCTTGGACATTGGCAGGGGTGGCCAGAGCATGTAGGTCACATCTGAAGTGAGCATGGCAAGAGCAAAACCTCTTCTTCCATGATAATCCTGGCAAGAAAGCTTCCTGGTGTGACTGTGCTGACTGTTTTCTGGGACTACAAGAAATGGTGTAACTGTCCCTTCTGCAGAGGCAGAGCCAGGGCTGGCCTGTGGCATCCCTTGGGTCAGGCTGGTGGGATAACACTGTCCAGATGAAGAGGTGACTGTTTTCCTTCTCTTGCTCCCTGAGCAGGAGCCAACCTTCTGGATCTGCCCATGTAACCTTAAACTCACACCAGCACCCCAGGAAAAAGCCTCCTATAGCCCATTCTCCCTGGGGAGTTGAGTGCCACCAGCGTCCCACTGCTGGGGACAAGCCCTGTGCAGCAGGGTCTGTAGCGATGGGGCCAGAGCCTGGTCCTGGGCTGCCCCTCCTGGGTCCCCTCGGACCCTCCTGGAGAGGACAGGGTTAGTTTTGGTGAATGGCAGTTGGAAAGCCCTGAACAACAAAACCAGTTGTAGAGGCACTGACATTCCAATAGATGGGATTGCAAATGACACTGTCGTACTCCCTTGGGTTTTTGTCACTCGAAACAATTCTTTGTATTCCAGCATGTCAATTAGTTAAAAATCTGCTGGCATCCTCATGGCATTCATTTTCCACATTCATTTTCCAGGAGCTTCTGTTTTCCTGAAATAGGGGTTTGTGGTGGTTTTGAAGTTCTGTATAAAGGACCCAAACCCCAAATCCTGCCCTTCCACACGAATAAACCTGGAGAGCTGCTGCCAGTGCCGGGGCCAGGGAGGAAGGAGTTAAAGGTTTCCTCTGGAAGAGCAGCCCAGCTGCCTGCTGAGGCTTAGAGCCCACTCTTTCTTCTCCAGTGTGTGATGGCTGGGGAAAAGTCAGCTCCAAATTCAAACCCCACTTTTGAGGCTGAGGACACAATTTTCCACGACCGCCCTGATCCACCCTCTCGGAGAAAACCCGGACGAGCTGGGGCAGGCTGCTCCTTCCTGCTGTTTGGGGCTCTGCTGTCTACAACCTATAGGGTTGTGCTGCCAGGCTGGATACCGTGGGTGCTCCCTTCCAGCCGGGGGAGGTGACGCAGGGGCAGCCCAGCCCCCGGGGTGATGGGCGCTAGTGGGACAAGGGAGGGCCCTGTCCCCTGAGCCCCATCCCTTGGCAGGTGGCTCCAGATGGGAGGGCTGACTGCTTCTGTCACGGGAGAACTTCGCTTGCGCTGGGGCGGGACTGGGGAGTACTGGGACCGCTGCCACGGAGGGGTGGGCTGTGGGATCGAGGACGGATCGGGAGCACAGGGCTGGATGTGGCCGCGGTAGGTGCCTACCTCCTTCCTAACCCTTGGGTGAGCGGTGCCCGACCGGGCGAGGGATGCTCGGTGCAGCTCCATCCCTCTGGGAACAGGCAGGAGGGGAGGTGGGGTGTCAGGGTGGGCTGTTTTAGGGAGACAGGAGGTCGAGCTTTGCCAGACTGAGCCTTGCTGTGGCCCAGGGGGGTCAAGGGGACTTGGCATCCCAGCTCGGGGCTTTTCATCCCCGTGTGGGCAGCCTGCCCCACACCACAGCGGGCTTCGCTCCCAGCAGCTCTGCCGCATCATTTCCTCCTGTCTGGCCCCAAGGGGTCTTAGAGGGGCTGTGGGCTTTGCCAGAGAGAAACACCGGGGGCTTCTGCTGTCTTTTAACACGGCTGTTCCTGCCCCTTCTCCCCCAGAGCCCTCTGGCAGCACCAGCAGGATCTCTGCGGGCTATGAGCACTGTAGGCGACCGAGCGGCACCTTCCCCCAGAATGATGGAAAACAAAGTGTTTGTGTCATTCACCTTCTACAGCACGATCTTGATTTTAAAGATGTATGTTGTTGCCATCATCACAGGACAAGTGAGACTCAGAAAGAAGGTAAGCACCGGTTTCCTTCACCTTTTTCTCCCTCTCTGGTATTTTCCTCAGATTTCTGTGGTTTTTCTTCTTTATTTTTTTTTTTATTCTTGTAAAGGCCGACAAAGTTTTCCTGAAGGAATCTGAGCTTTCTTTGCCGTAATTTGAAACAAAACCAGCTGCAGCAGATAAATATCTCACTTCTCTTTGGCTCTTTTTGTTTGTTTCTACCAGCTGTTGCTAAATGTTTATAATTTCTTAACCCAAATCTAAATAGTAATTTCAGATCTAAAATGCCATGCAGGTGAGCTGCTTCTGGGAGACTGTTTACAGTTCATCTGCCATGTCTGGGAGAAAAGGGAGGGGAAAGGGTTTAAGAACAAATCCTTGCAATACACTTTTTTTTTTCCTTGCAATGTAGCAGATAGATTTTGAGGTGTCAGAGGCTGAATCACTATGTGAACGCTCCAGGAGAGCAGAAAGTGGGGAATAAAAATACCAGCTGGAGGAAATGGTTCTTGGGCACAGGGGAATTACAAGGGAGGACTGGGAGCTGTAGGTACCTCGGGAGATGGGGCTACCCAAACCTTTTATTGCCAGCAACCCAAATTGAACTCATGGCAAAACTCATCTGTCTGTAAGATCTGTTTTACAGTATTTGAGGAGTTCTGGACATCAGTAGAGCAGGGGAGCAATGTCTGCTCCCAGATAAAACACCAGGATAAATATTCCTATGCTGTAGTGTAATTGTAAGGGGCAGTTTGGCTTATTCCCTCAAGCTGCTGACTGATGCTCCAGCCATGGGACACTGAGCTTAAAGAAAAAGAAAGTGCCAGGGTCCTTTCCAGGCTGCAAAGTGACGCTGTCACATGTAACCAGGTCCCTGAGGAACAGCTTCCAAGCACAGGTGGGAAGCTCGTCTAAATCCTTATTATTTGTAAGTTTATTAGTGTAGGATCCGATTTCCTTGGGGCTGGTTTCAGCCACACAGTATCACTGCCAAAAAGCCAGGCAGGGAATATCCTTTCTCAGCAGGGCAAGCTAATCTGTCAGTCTCTGTTATCGTTTGGATGCCTCATGGCGTGTCTGCAAGCTCTGTGCCAGCAGTGATCTTACTTGGTGGCTGGAGAAGACTCCTTCGGATGGGTTCTGTGGGGAGAAATGAACTGGGATCAGCCCAGAGCTCCCTTGAAGCCTCCAGGTTGGGACCTGCTTGGCAGGCAGAGCTGGGCTTTTCAGAGGATAAGGAAAACCCGTCGGGAGGGGCGTGGTTTAACCCCCAGTACCGTGCACACGCAGTGCCGTCGCTCTCGTGTTTGTGAAGGTTGAAACTGGATCTGAAATGTGTCTTCAGGCAGGAAGAAATGCCCCCTGCTCTCAAAGATGGGGGATAAAGCCCCTACCTGTGGAGATCCTGAAAACACAGCGAGCACAGGGATTACAGGGCCTCTCTCTTGCAGGCGTTTGCAAACCCGGAGGATGCGCTGCGCAACGGGGGGCTGCAGTACTACCGCGAGGACCCCGACGTGGAGCGGTGCCGCAGGCGAGTACATGGCTGGTCCCTGGCTGCTGCTGGCAGAGCAGCTGAGGGATGATAAGGAGCTTGTTGATTGATTAATTACCTAGACAGGTTGAATGGCTGGAGCTTGGATGTGGGACCCTGCAGGTGGTTTGGTCTGTGATGGGACCATGGTGCGTGGTGGGTGGTGAGGGGACCCGGGTTTGGGGTCTGAATGACATGACTGAGCTGAGTACCAGGTGCTCAGCGTCCCCCAGGGCCCCCCTGAAGTAACAGAGTTCTTTTAAGAGGATTCCAATGCACAAACATGTGTCCAGACCAAAGCAGTGATTATAATATAATCTTTATTGTTTTAAGCCTTGCTAAGCTGTTGTTCAGTGTACAGCACTGCTAAGAGAGAGCTTTACTGAGCCGTGTTCAAGCACAGAGCAGTTGTCAGACAGAAAGCCTGGCTGGGCCATTTTAAGGAATATAATATGTTTTAAGAGAGTCTAAACAACCCTGGGATCTTACTACACCCTCAGGCAGCAGGGTGGTGAGGGTCCACATCAGAGTGGTGAAGGCAGGCACAGCATCTCCAGGGCATCCCCTGTAGCCTCAAGGGACGCTTGATGTCTGTCTCCCCGTGCTGCTGATGCCACCTCCTTATATCCTGCATCTGGGGCCAACATGAACAGCAGACCTTGCTGGACTCCTGAACCTGAACAGTGGGTGAACCTGATTGGCTATCAGGCACCCAGCCTCGGGTTTGCTTTGCCAAGGTGCCCCGAGTGTTGGGCTGGTGGGGGGTGTGAAAGAGCTGGAGCTGTGCCCGCTGTCACTGAGCCCTCAGCCGCCCGCTCCGTGGGGACCAGGGCACCGCACCGCTCGCCTCTCGCTGCCTGCAAGGTTTGCTTTAAAAACCATCCAGTGCCTCCTAATCCCCAGGCTTCCAGAGGGAGGGGGACATCAAGTGAGCCATTTCCTTGCTAGGAAAAAGAAAATAATAGTAGCAATAACAATCCTAATCCTCTTTTGATTAGTCAATAAAGACACACTTCCATAAAAATAAATAACTAGAGCTGCAGCAAAGACTTGGGGAAGTCTGGGGTCTGACTTGGGCTGTCACAGCACTTTGGATCAGTCCTTGCTGATCCATTCCCAGCCCTGGGGAAGACAAATCCAACCCAAGGTGTTCTCCCTGATCAAGGGGGATGTTGGGTTTTCTTCTCAGGTGTTACCGGGAGGGGAGCAGAGCCACGGCCACACTGCGGGGTCTGTGCAGGGCAGGGGCGCTGCAGGGGGGAGCAGGCAGCAGGGAGAGACACCAGGTGTGACATCCTACTGCCTCTGTGTGTAGGAGGGATTTGACTCTTCTGGGGGCTGCATTTGCCCAATCCAAGGGAAGAGAGGACCAGCAGCAACCAGGGGTGGGCACTCCATCTACAAGGAATGGGTGACAGTGGGGAAGCCTGGTGGGAAGGAGCAACAGAACCCCAAAGATCATCGAGTTCCAACCCCCATGCCACAGGCAGGGCCAACAACCTCCAGGCCTGGAGCTAGACAAGGTTGCCCAGGGCCCATCCAACCTGGCCTCGAACCCCTCCAGGGTTGGGGCATCCCCCACCTCTCTGGGCAGCCCCTCACCACTCTTACCTCCCTTTTCAGGGCCCACCGCAACGATATGGAGAACATCTTTCCCTTCCTCTTCCTTGGAGCCATCTACTCCCTTCTGGATCCCAGCCCCACAGTGGCCAGGATCCACTTCTTCATCTTCTGCGTGGGGCGCATCATCCACACCATCGCCTACCTCCTGCAGCTGAGGGCGCCCACACGCTCCGTGGCCTACAGCGTGGCACAGCTGCCCTGCTTCTCCATGGCTCTGCAGATCCTCCTTGCCACCATCTCATACTGGTAATGCCCCAGCAAGGCCAAACATCGAAACCTCCTCATCCTGAACTCTGCTGGTTTCCCTGGCTGGACTGGGTGATGCGTGTGGGAGTGGGAGTGTGGGAGGGTGTTGGTGCCCCAGGGATGCTCGGTGCAGCCTCCATTGTGTCCACCATGCTGCTGGAGTTGGGCAGGGAAGTCACTGGAGAGAAGAGGCACATCTCCCCGTGGAGTGGGAAGGGAGGAAGGTTTCTCTGTGGGTGGGAGAGGGAAAGCAACTGGACTGCCCCTTGAGGAAGGGGTTTAGCAGAGGAAGGAAGGTTCTCTGGCCCACCTGCACTTGGAACTGGGCAGGGGAAGGTGTGCCCTTTCCCCTTGGCCAGGAATACCCCAGGAATCACACAGGGAAAATCAAAAGGGTCCCACAAATTGGCCAGCAGATGTGGGTGGTAGCAGTGGGGTCTATAAACCAACTGCTCTCCTCCTGCCCAGCCATGGGGGTCTGTGTGGAGGAGGTCCCTTATGTTCCCTCTCCTGGAGGAGCACAGGAGGCAGGTGCCTGCCAGGCAGTGGAACAGGGAAGCTGAAATCTTCGAGGTGATGTTGTGAAGCCACCAGAGTGCTCAATGCTCCCAGCACCACCTCGTCTCACGCCACGGGGAGGGAGCCTGGCTGCAGGCAGCCTCCTGCCTGTCCCGGCACGGACACCCTGCAGCCGGCGTCTGGCAGCTCCCACCGCAGCAGCCGTGGCGTTTCCATCCCAGTCTCGCCGTGCCAAGATGCAGAGGGACGTGTCTGGAGCAGCTTACCCCATAGAGATCCAGACACAGAGCTCTGGGACTTCTGGGGACACTGAGATGCTCACACACCACACGGGGTGCAGTTTGTGGACAGAGCTTTCCCCCAAGGATGGTGTCCATGTCCACAAGCCACTGATGCCTGAAAACGCTCCCAGGGCAGCAGACAGAGTTTCTCCCCCTTTGTAACCTTTCTCTGGCTGCAGAATGGCTGTTGCTATTTGGGGAATGTGCCATGACCACTTTGGGGGTGTTTTCTTTCACTGTTTTCCTGCTGTCCACCGCTGCCAAGCCGTGCGCAGCCGGGCTCAGCCGGTGTTTGCAGAAAGCTCTGGAAATGAGCAGAGAGGCTTTGAACCTCCCCACAGGAGCGTATCGCTGCTCTGTGGTGTCACCTGAAAGCCATCCTTGTTGGAGAGGCTGGAACTGGGGTGTTGCAGCATGACAAACCCTCGTGAGCTCCTCTGCTGTGCTGGAGCTGGTCTGGGCAACAGCTGCACGCAGTGGAGTGCCCTTTGGAGGATAAAGCAGGAGGAAGCCTCTGTTGTTCAGCAACTCCTCCCTTCTCTGAGGGCAACAAAGAGCTTCACTAACCTCATGGGGGCAAAGCAGAATGAACAGAAAACAAATTCCCCTTCTTCCACCTGTCCTAAGCACAAAAGGTGTTTCCTTAACCCTGCTGTCCTCTGAGATGCTCTTACTGGGACCTCACCGCCCTCCTGGAAACACCAGCTCAGACTGGTGCTCTGAGCTGGTGT
>VXBZ01001446.1:7577-37532 GCA_013399135.1 Heliornis fulica
CCCCAGCTCCCTCAGCCTCCTCGTAGGGCCTGTTCTCCAGACCCTTCCCCAGCTCCCTCAGCCTCCTTGTAGGGCCTGTTCTCCAGACCCTTCCCCAGCTCCCTCAGAAAGGGAAGGCCTGACCTCGCCTGCCAGTGTCTGGGGATGCTGTGTGTTAAGAGTAGCCGAGTGGGAGTGATAACCACCAGGATCCCACGTTCCTTTGCTTGCTCTGGCACCCTTTGGTGGCGATGGTGCTGTGCAGGGGCTGATTGCCAGCCGGTGCCAAGGCAGCCGCAGCGCCAGCATCCGCATGTTGCTGGGCGAGTCTGAGGGGACAGGTACCTTCTGTCACGGGACACAGCGGGCTCGTGCTCCTTTGTTTTAAAGCGAGTCATGCTTTCCCATGCTAGGGATTTCAGATCACGTTCTATAAATTTAGGGCTTGTCAGCAGTAAAACAGAATTATATGCAACTGGGTTCACTAATGAAAAGGAATTCAGGATTTAATGCTGTGCAAGTTTTCAGCTCAGGCTCATGAGTAAAATATTTAAGTGAAAGTATAGGCAAAAGAGAAATGCTGCCACTAAACCCGGGCGTTATGAAATGTCATCTACCTTTTAAACCATCTGTCTTTACCAGGACATATGACACCTCTTTAAATTGAAAACATAATTCCAAACTCTGCCACATTTAGTACTGCAGACAGGTTCTAATTCAGAGTCTGAGCCAGGAGCCAAGGGGAGGGATTCTTTCAACAGAGGAAGGTGCTACGTCTAAAGAAAGGATTTTAAAATCTTTTCTTAAATATCACACACCTGAAAGGGAAGAATTCATGGGGAGTTAAGTAAGGAGACGGGACATGAAAATTAAAATGCATTTCCTTGAAATAAGCAAAGAACCAGCCTAAATGAATTTGATGGGTGATCTCAATTTTTTGAAGTTCTTACAGAAAAGGTGTTTGCTGACAGCTGTCCTTTCGCTTTGTGTCCTGCTTGCTTACTGCCCAGGCTCCACTGCTACAATATTTACACGAACGTAACTTTTAAAGGACACCATTATTAAACAGGCCTCTTCTGTGGTTTTAGTTGGGAGATCCAATAAAGAATCTAAAGGCTTCCAAAGGTATTTGCTTGGCAAGACTATACCCAGCACCAGTCTGACACCCCAGAAACTGCACTGCCAAAAATAAGAGCAAATGCAAAGAAAACCATATTGTCTCGTGACCAGCAGTAAGAGGAGCTCGAAGGCAACCTCAGTGCGATGCTCAGGCCAAGTGCTTTGGAACTGGTGGTTATTTTGCTACCTGAGAGTTTCTCCATCTCCAGGAGCACTGAGCCCCAGGCTCATAAGTGCATCCCCAAAACCCTTTGGCCTGATGAGCAGGCAGAAGCAGTTCCACTCAGAACAGTGGGAGGAGCAGTGACTCCCCTACTTTGTGTTCAGAAACAGCCACCTTCAGCTCCTCTTCCTCTCCTCCAAACGTGTGTCGGCAGTGGGGGCTGGGTGATGTAATTAATAAGAACATCTTGGCTTGTGGCTTGTGGTTTGCAGAGCAGGATGCATTACACATCACACATCTGTGCCTCGGCTCAGCCTGGGCATCTGGTTTTTTGAGTTTCATCAAAGGATGTGGGGACAATGGCACCCTTGCAGGCACGCTCACACCTCTGCGCTGCAGGAGATACATCCCAAAGGTCACAGGAGGCAGATGGCCAGGAGGAGGGAGCCTCACCCTGGCTTAGGGAACCCCCAACTGGTGTGGGTGGGAAGGGGCCTCAGAGACCCCTCTCAGTGCCACCCCTGCCATGGGCAGGGACACCCCACACCAGCCCAGGGTGCCGCAGGCCCCATCCAGTCTGGCCTTGAACCCTGCCAGGGTTCACAGAACCATGCAGGAGCTCAGCACCCGAACTGCAGCAGCCCCAGTGCCTGCTGGGGCTCTAAAGCCTGTCCCTGATGGGCCAAGCACGAGGCCATCGGTCAGTAGACACTTTGGAGCTCTGATGGCAAAGGGGGCAGCACTCATCCAGGCTCCATCTCCTCCCAGCAAGCTGAACACTTATTTCCAGCCATGGTCCCCCAAATAGCTGCCCTGGCACAAGGGAAGTTTGGGAGAGGGAACAAGCAGATGAGACAAGGAGCAACGGGGACATTTCTTGGTGTCACCAACGCCCAAAGGCCATCCCACAGTGTCCCACCCAGGGTGCACCTTCCAGCCCTCCACAGCCAGAGACGCAGCACCAGGGCTTCTTTGATGGACACAGCTGGGGGAGTAATTGCTGATGGAGTTTTCTCTCTTCAGTTTCTCTTTGGTATCTACTGCATCTTACAGCAGTAAGTTTAATTACACACCGGGTAAAAACACTTCCCTCTGTTTGCTTGAAGGTACAAATGATGATATAACGCTACAACCTCTCGCTGTCCCTTAGAAAGAGCAGGTAATTGTTCCCTATCCTGACAGATCTGCCTTGGAGGTCTTGTCTCTACAGACCTCCCACTGCCACCTCTTTTCTCCTCCGAGGCTTCCTTTCCTTTCAGCCTCTCAGAAGCTGTTCTTTTGCATTATTATATTGCTTGACCTTTTCCACACCTTTTTCAGTCCTGGAATATCCGTGCTGAGCCGGGCACCAGAAGCGTGCACAATACACAAGAGGTGGTAACACAATGGTGCTCTGTTCTGCTCTCTCCTCCTTCCCTTGTAATTCCTGACATCCCACTTGATTTCTCTGACAGCCCCCAGCGAGTTTGTGTTTCCACAGGGCTACAGATCTCCTGTAACTCTTTTCTACTTGGTGGAAATACCTAATTTACAGCGTGTCATTGCACACATTCATACACTTTTCATGGTGCTCTTTGCTTTTCCTCGTGTGCATTATAATTTACTGGCAGTAAATTCAGCACATTCAGCCTTGCGTTTTATCACCTGGTCACTCAGCACGGTGAGGTATTTCTACATCCCTTCACAGTTAGATTTTGGTTTTATTACTTTGAATTTATTACTTTTTATTACTTTTATTTATAGATTTTGGTTTTATTACTTTGAATAATTTATTCTCAGCTGCCAACTTGGTCACCTCCTGCCACCTCCTCCCTTTATCCAAGTCAGCTGTGAATATTTTGAATGGGGCAGGTCCCTGTCGTACTCCACTAATAATCTTTTGCTGGGAGATGATCTGTTTCTTCCTACCTTTCACTTCCATAGCTGAACCAGTTTTGACCCCGGGAGATTCTCCTACTTTTCCTTTGGTGGCTCAGCTCACCATACATGGATGTTGCCTTGAAGTGAAGCAGAAAGCAGAGGAACAACTTGGACCTTTGGTTAAAGGACCACGAAGGGAGAGGCCAGGCCGAGCTCTGCTGCACTCGTACCGCTGTGATGCCGGTGTAACTCCAAGGACATCACTGGCTTTGTGCTGAGGTGAACGTGCTGCCATACCCCTGCAGATGAGTGACAGCATCTCCCAACTCCCAAGGAATAAGATGTTTTGCCCAAGCACAGATTTGCAGTATTTAAAGCTCTGGATTTGCAACCTCTACACACAAGTGCATTCGTGAGGGTGATCGGGCAAGAAACACTAGTGAAGCTGGAGGTTGTGGCTCTCCTGGATCAATGCAAAACTTTCTAAAAAAGTGATGTTTTATCTGTTTTTTTCAGGTGTGACGTTAAGCCACACGTCTGCTTGCAGGTAGCAGCCAGGCAGAGCCATGCAGCCACGGCAGAAGGGCTTAGGTGGCAGTAGGAGTCCTGCAGGAGCGATGACTCGGGGGCTCGCCGCAGATGGAGAAGTCTGGGCTTGTAACTCGCTATGGGTTGCTACCAACATCTCCTGTGCAGGGCTGGTGGTGCTCCCACCTCACCCAGCACGGCGTGACCGCTCCCAGTGCTCGCAGAGGAGACGGCACGTCGGAGCCCAGCAGCTCCAGCTCTGCACCTCCTTTATTTTGGAGAGCTGCTGCATCTCTCAGGAGCTGAAGCCCACCATGCTCCTTGAGCAGCCACACGTTAAACCTGGCCACAGTTTGTCAGAGAGACAATCTGATGCCAACCAAACGTTCACATCACTTGTCCTTGTGGCCTGTGAGCAGCTGCACAGCCTCACCGGCATCCGTGGGCAGCCTCCTCCCAGCCCTCGAGCGCTCTCTGTGCATTCGCCTCGTCTGGGAAAGCCAAGGGAAACGTTAACTGCCTTATGGTTCTGATCAAGGCCATTTGGGATGTGACAAATTTCTGGAGCGCAAAGTAAAACAAACCAGAGAGTGAATAACAACAGAGGAAAAAAAAATAAAAACCCAAAACAGAAAATCAAAATGGATACAATTGGCTGTGTTTGCAAATGAGAGCTGCAGGACAGCGGGATCAGAGCACAGCATCACTGCCATGGTTTTCTTAAACCTGAGCACACTTGGCCCCTACAGCTCACTGTTATTAGACACAGACTGTGCCTCTGTGGGGAGGAAGGGCCTCGGCTTTTTCCGTGGCTCTGCGGCCTCGCAGGACTTCACAGCAGTTGGTGGCAGGAGTAGCTGGGGCAGGTGGCAGGCAAAATAACATTCCATGGAGGAGAGGGAAAGGGGAAGAGAGGATGCTACCAGGTAAACACATGACTGAGAAATACTATCCCACTTCTCTCCCAAAGTGTTCCTTTGGAAACCTGGAGAAGCACAGTAGGGAGTAGGAGGCAGCTGATGGTACCTGGTACCACTGCCAGGACCCCGCAAGGCAGCGCCACAGCTACTGGTGGGGCAGCCCACAGCCAGCATGACCAACCACGAGCACAGCCCAGCGAAGGACACAGTGGGAAATATCCCCCCTGTCGTCTCACTTCAGGTGGAGAAGTGGGGAATTGCTGTGTTGGTCACACCCCTCCTGGGATTTCCAAACAGGAGGAGTGTGTCGAACGAGTGGCTGGAGGCAGGGGCTTGGTGCTCTCTACAGACTTGCACTGGTTCACAGGAATAGATATTTTAGGCTCTACCTTTTGTGAAATTATAAACTATTGCAAACCTTCTGATGAAGGTTTGCAATAGTTTAGTAGTAATAGTTTAATAGATTAGTAGTGAGAAAAATCTTTTTGCAAGTGCAAATCAATTTAAGATTTTAAGATAAATAGAGAGACATCTGAAAGATTTCATAAAAATATTCTTCTGCTCTTATTTTTACGCTCTCAATCTGCATAGATTGGGGCTCTTGGGTTCCCATCTTCTGTGGCAGGATAAGCATGAAATCAACCACCCTCAATGTTTATAATAATAGTTTATAATTTCACAAAAGGTAGAGCCTAAAATATCTATTAATAAGCACTAATTTCAGAGGAACTTGCAGCCACCATCAGAGGGAAAGAGCAGATTATGAACCGTAACTTATATACAGATGTCTGTAGAAACTCCAGGAATTGTCAGAGGTTAATGTATTGCCCCAAAAGGCTCTTTTGTGCTTATACAAAAGGTCAGTATTTCCCTTCTTCCATTGCTGCATAACAACCACGAGGCTTGAAACAATTGCAAAAAGGAATAAAAAAAAAATCATTATGGTCTCCCTGCAGAAAGGCCGTTACGCCTGTAGCCTCAAAGAGCTGAGATAGAGAGACAAGGAAACTGGAGGCCGGATGGCAGCAAATGCCATCACTGCTGCGATCAGCCTGACTCAGAGCTGACTCGGGGCTCAGGGGCTTTCTGCCTCCACCATAACTGTGCCACCAGCTCCTCGGGGACAGCCCTTCCTAAAGCACTACCTCCACGAACACAGAGGTTTTCAGTGGCTCTAGGCAGATGTTCCTCCTAAGTGACACTATCTGTGTGACCCGCCTCTGCCTGGGGGCATGCACAGCCCCAGCCCTTGCACCAGCCCAGGGAGCTGCTGGGTCGCTCAGTCTCTCTAGGGTGCAGGACTGCATCTCCCCAGAGGGACCAGTGCCGTGGAGCGGAGCCCCGCGGGTTGCCACGCGTTTGCTCTCCCTCCGTGCTGTCGTGCCACCCTGGCCACCCCAGGGCAACCGAAACCAACAGGGATGCCCAGGAGGAGATGAAGTGAGTGCTGAAATTGCCTCATCTCTTTACCTGTACAGCTACTAGCTGAGTGGGATGTTCCCTCAAAATTCATGTCACTGATCCAGGACAGTCCTCAGGAGTTAATGTCAGGTGGCATTCCCAGTAAGCCATAAAGAAACAGCCCCATTGGAGCTGGGTGGCGAGGAGGAGCTGGAGCAGCACATGGCACATTGCCCGGGCAAGGGACAGAAATGATGGGGTATATTAACCGGAAAAGCAATTTGCTGCCAGTGTCTTCACAGTGCATTGGATACCCTTGGCATTTCATAAACAGGTAATAACAGCCAGTCAGGAGAGCAGGAACACAAATCAATGTACAAATCCAATTAGGAAGAGAAAATAAAAATATTATGCGAATTACTGGGCTAGCCTGATACATCTCAGCCTTGCGTTCAGAATTTGTTTGGTTTAGATGAGAAGTTCTAATCAGATTTAAAGGAGGCTTCAAAAAAATTAATAACAGATGTGAATGGAATAGATAATGATTTTCATTCCTGATTATGTGACCAAGGTTATAGATAGGGGAGGGAGTTTACTGAACATAATTTAGCTAGTGTGCTTATAGCTCTTCTGATAAAGATTAACACTTTACAGCTTTCTCTTATTTAGCAAGGTGAAGAGTGATCAATCCCCAGCTGATCTAAACACATAAAAACTGAGAGCCTGAAGTTCCTCCTGCTTTCCTCAAAATGTAATCCGTGTCCAAATGATGTGCTTCCAGTCTGCTGAAGGACAAAATGCCTTCTCCAGAGAGAAGCAACATCAGGGTTATCCTTCCATGGGAGGATGCTACATTGTCAGACCAGTACAGGAAGACCTGCATGTTGATTCAATGGCCAGTGAATCAACTCACTGCCACATGAAAGGCTAAAGAAACTGGGGAGATACAGGCCAGATCCTTCACCAGGGTTAACCCTGGCGTGGAGCTGCACACATCAAGCACCTGAAGTTTCCAGGGAGAACATGCACACATGGCATCAGGACCTGCTCTTTGTGCCCAAAGCTTTCATGCTGAAAATACCTGTTACCATTCCAGGAAAAAAAATAATTAAGAAAATCATATATAAACCCAGATACAGCCGAGTGCATGAAGCCTTGAAGGGGTCTGGGAACTGTCCCTGCAGATCAGAGACCCAGAAATAACTGAATTTCTGAAACACTTAATTCTGCGTGTGGAGGAAGGGAATCTGTGGCTGTCTCACCAGTGAGACACCAGCACGTGCTTCCCAGCACTCCTGCCTATTCCAAGTGAAGAGAAAAGTCAAAAGTCTCCTAGGAAATGGCTGAGGAGTCGTGATGGGAGAGATTGGCAAAACGTGGAGAGTGACAGTGTCTGAACATCTGTGGAGCCCTTAGTGAGCATCACCAGGCTGCTGGGTTTAGGTGATTAACCTGGAACAGGACTGTGACTGCTTCTCTGCTCTTGGAAAAGCCTCTCATGATACATGGGGGAAATCCCTGGAGCCGGCCATGGCCCTGGTGACTTCATGCCGAGACGCAGCCCTGTGCCCGAGAGAACAAGACCCACCCCTGCATCTTCAGGCTGCTCCAGGCCATTTCACCAACTGCCTGTTTCCAGGTCCTGTAGAATTTATTGAGTGCTCAAGACCACACAAGAAATATTGGTAAATCCTTCACACTGTCTCTTTAGAACACAGCCAAGCTGATAGACTGAGGGGTAAATGGTTTGAACCTCCTCTTCCCTTGCCACTTCACATCTCCTTACTGACATTTGGGATCTTTAAGCTTTGGAGTGGAGAGAGAATACAGAGACAAATATGTTGTTTGTTTTCCCAGTGCCAGATGGATGGATTCAATTTTCAAATTCTTTAAACTGCCAACACAGAAAAGTTGTTAAAAAAATATAGCTAAGCAAAAAAAAAAACAAAACAACCAAAAAGCATTTGTTTTAAAGGTCTGTCATGGTTTCTATAAGCTACAATGAATTTTTTTTGGCATTTGTAACAAAATTGATATCGCGTGTACACTGTCACTTGCATCTGATGATATTATAGGAGCAAGGAGATAAGCAAGGTAGAAGAAGTGAATATAGCACTTCTTTTATGCTGCCACCTTCCTTTAAACCACAGGGACAGCCCTACCCAGGACCTGTGGAGTTTCTAGCAGCCCCTCTACAACCACTTCATCCATATTTTGGCGGCACAGAGGACACACATTGCAACCCCATGGCTGTTAGCAGCACGCTTCAGGATGCACTTGTTTGACTGGCAGCCACGTGGGCGAGCGCATTCCCAATCTGTCCTGCAGTAACGATGCTGCAAGAAGAGCAATTCCCAGGTCTTGAGCTTGGGATGGGGCACTGCACCGCCCTGGGGCACGCTGACCCTGTTGGGGTGTGTATGTGTGTTATTACACACACGGGAACAGCATCCCTGCACGGAAAACCAGCTACTTTCAGGTTGTTTCTTTTCAGTGGCCAAGGCACTTGAGCATCTGCTGTGGCAACCTGCCTTCAGAATGAGAGTTGGTGAGTCCAACTCTCCCTTGTAGGTGTTGGGTCTCATTGCACCTTTGGTTTCAGGGCTGAAGGCCATCAATTTAACAATCTGACGGCAAATCCATGGACCGCTCCAAGGGCTTCACATTTCCTTGTGAATAATGTAGATCTAATCACTTGGAATGAGCCACGTGAGTTCTGGAAGGAGCTTGATGCATTTAAAGTGGTGGTTGATGCATTAAACCTGCCCCTGCCCGCAGCAGTATCCCCGCGGGGATCCGGCACGGTGGATCAGTGCCAGTCCCTCAGCTCTCACAGTGCCCCTCGAGTGTCCCTGTGTGGGACAGGGGGTCCATACAGTTGGTAAACGCTCACCTTGCCTCTTGCTCTTTGCCAGGAAGTGGAGATGACCAGGTACAGGCCAGACAGATGCTTGAACATCAAGAGGTCACGTTAGAGAGGAGTGCCAGGGCAAGGTGTAACCCCCAGTTCTGAGGAACCAGCCTGCCTCAGCCTTTCCAAACTGGAGGCAAACACACTTCTCATTCTTTCTCTTGCTGTTAAGCCACAAGATCCATTTTTCATTCCGCCTTTAATCTTAACTCACAAGGTCTTAAACAAAAAGGGGTTTTTTATGTGCTGAGTAATTTTTTTGCAGAAGACAAAATCTGACGAGATAGAACAAACCTTATCAGCTTCCTCTGGCAGACATCGGCCTTTTTCTGAGTTTTGTTTCCTTAAAGGAAATAGATTTGTTCTGCTTAGAGACCTTCATTCCTCCTGGGCGTACACGCCACAGAAAGGTAATTAATATGTAATCACGGGCTAATTAAATGTGTTCTTTTGTGTTTCACATCTATGAATCATGCCTGACCTCCCTGGTCAATGGAAGTCTTTATCCACTAGCACTATTCTCTGTATCCTTGACCTTGTCATTCCTTTCAAAGCTCTATTCTGGATGCTGTTCCACGCTGATGCCTTCCAGGTAGTTGGGTGATAGCACTTACTGATCAGTGCAACTCCTCTGACCGGAGCAGAGGGACAGAGGAGGGGACACATCTCCCCTGGTTGGCACCTGCCAACCCTGCAGCCTGGTGCTCTTCTGAGCACCTTCAGAAAGACTCGCTCAGCAAGCAGAGTCCTGTGTTAAATATTCAGTCTGAGGATGATGCACAGTAACCGACCTCAGCCTAGTTCCCTCTTGAAATGTTTCCTCTGAATTGCAGACACTGGGGGTGAGTTTTCTTCTGCTCTTCCTCAGGGGTGTAAAGCCAGAGCTTTCATAAAGCACCTACCTGGAAAACACAGGGCCTGGCAGCCCGTGAAAACGAATCCTCTTTGTCTTTCTACCGAGATCACGTAGATCTCAAGCCTCTGTTAAATAGTGCCAAGGGGGTGGTTTTTTATTTCTGGGGTTTTTTTTCAGGTTTGGTTTGTTTTTAAAGGTGAACTCTCACAGCTACAGTGCAGCAGGTAAAACACTTCCCACCCAGCCTCGGGTGTCAGTAGTGTACCTGGGCTGCAGGGCAGCACCCTGGGATGACACCCACCATCAGGACCTGGGTCACTGCTCCCTGGGTTCCCCCTGTCGCTCTGCACACACATGAGCATGGGCAGCACCCTCCTGGCCAAGCAGTACCCTCTGCCCCCCCCTCTCCCCGATACCCAGCCTCCAAAGTCCTCAGGGAGCAGAACAAGCCCGCATGGGTGCCTTGTTTCGCCGTGGGAATGCTCTATTCCCAGCTGTGCTCCCTAACCCATAGTGCCTTTTAGAAAGAAGTCCTCCCTACTAACAGCCTGCTGAGGTCCCGTGTGAATCACTAAGCCATCACAACAATCTGGGGTAATTGGCAGGTTGCCACTCGAAAAACCTATTTCACTTTGCCTGTGCCGGCTGGGTCTGCAGAGCTGTTGTCATACAGCATCCAGGGTTCCAGTAAAGCCTGCGGTCCCCATCACACAGCGCTTCTCCCTTTCCACAAACACTCTGCCCCCCACACCATAACAGTCATTTTAATAATTCTGCTGGGTTGTTGCTTTTTCCTTCTGACTGGGTAATGTTTGTAACAGCTGAGACACTCGCCCTTCCCTTTATAATGAAGGTACTTAACGAGGTTAATCGCCTCCTTTTAACCTCGCAGACCTCAGGCAGTTCCCCTCCAGATCACCCGCATCCTTTAAACCTCCGCTCTGGCTCCCAGCAGCAGCCTGTGCTTCCATGGGGGAGGGTTAAAGCTGCAAACCCAGATCTGCAAACCCAGAAAGTCAAAGGTTGTGGTTCCCATTCCTCGTTTCCCCAAGACACCGTCCTGGGTGACACATGTGCCCGGTCGAGCCCTGCGCTGCCTGCACCCCTGGAGGCAGCCCTGCCCTCACGCCGGGGCAGCATCCTCAGCAAAGCCCACAGCATCACTCTGTGGCACAAATAAAAGTG
Organism: Heliornis fulica; assembly: GCA_013399135.1. Taxonomy (NCBI): domain Eukaryota; kingdom Metazoa; phylum Chordata; class Aves; order Gruiformes; family Heliornithidae; genus Heliornis; species Heliornis fulica. Next base: position 18,500 of record VXBZ01001446.1, read on the forward strand.
CCTTAAAAAGATAAAAATACAGTTTTGAAGTGGCCACCTCCCAGAGCAGGATAGAGACAAAGTCAAAGGCATTATCACCTCCTCCTTTGAGGAAATGTGGCTAATTACATAGGGATTAATAATCATCACGGGCATGGATTAAAACCGCAGTTATGAAGCAGCAACCTTGCAAACAGTTTACATTGAGCTGCTGAGCTGGTGTAGTGACCAGCACCATCACCTCTTTGTCCCTGACCTCTAGTGTCCCTACCTAGATATCTGCCTGTGCTGGGCACCCCTTGTCGCCCTGTGGGCCACGTCACCCCGACCCTGGACTCAGCTTTCCCTAGGGAAAGGGCCGGCAGCTCCTACCTGTGCTGCCCAACACCACCTGTCCCCATCCCCTGCTAGTGCTGCTGCCCCGTCCCCCTCCCTGAGTCCTCTCCCAGTGACTGTCCCAGTAGCACAAGGCATCTGCTCCCCAAGCACAAACCCGTTTCTCTGTGACACAGCACAGAGTTGTGTGAACCAGCCTGTCCCCATAAACACAAAACCTGTTGCATGTGTAAATAAAGGGGTTGGCACTGTTCTTCTTGGGGCAGAGGTTGTAAACAGTTCTTCTCCTCACACAACCGGCTCCTCACTCACAGCTACTTTGGCCCATGTAAACTCTGTGACAACAAGGACGTTCCCATCATCACTTTAGCACTTGCTGTTTTCAGAGCGAGCTTAGGTGCCACTCGAACACATTCTCTACCGACCCAGTGCCAAACTCCATTAAGTGGGATTAGTTCAGTCTCTTCTAGATGGCATCCTGCCTTAAAAAAAAGATAATAAAGGGTGTTCACTTTTCTCCTTCTGCCATTTAACCACCATGTACTAGACAGAACACCATTAATTAGTCAGCAGTGTGCCCAATACAGGCTGCACTAATTATGAATCCTCTGAAGATAAAGACACACGTGCAGGCAGAGAGCAGCCGAGACCTCCACTCGGCGTAAGGCCCTCACCAGGCGAGGGGCCATGAGGGAGGAGCCCTGGGGGTTAAGGGGGGAACACAACATGGATTTTTCAGGTTCCATAATCTTGCTCCTGCCTATAGAAAAAGCAGACTCATGAGCATGGGGGGTTGCAGGGTTCAGGCCCTTTTCAGCATGGATGGGGTCAAGCAAGGGAAGCAGAACAAACTCCTTGTCCTCCAGTGCAGATTTGAGGGCATCGCCTCCCTGCAGCCGCAGTGGGACGTGACGCCTGGTGCTGCACCCACCAAGGCCAACCCAGCACCAACAACCCAGCACCAGATGCCTTTGCCTTGAAGCCCTGTGCCAGGGCTCTGCCCATGGCCTTGACAGGGCATGTGCACTAGAGATGGAGCTTGATCAGTTAATGGAGAAGATGAGCAAGGACCCCTCTCCTGTCCTACGAGGGTGTCGGAGCAGAGAAGGACATGCCAAGGGCAGGACCAGCCACCAGAGAAACCTGAGCTCTCTCCTTGGTCCCCGTCCCACTGTGTGACCCTGGACCACACTCCATTCTGCCAGGTCCATGTGCAAAGTGACACAGCAGACACTCAGCACAGCCACAAAGTGCCATCAAAACAGAAGTGACCGCTGGAGCTGCCAGCAGCATGTCAAGCCTGGCAAGCTGTCTGCCTGCACCACCATGAGCAGCAAGGAGTTAACAGAGCGAAGGCAGGCAAAGGTCGTGGGGAAGGAGCCACTGCACTCCAGTCTCTGCATTTATGGGAGTTTAAATAGTTGCTGAGTGACATTGTGGGCTGGTGAGTTAATTGCCTACGTGACCTTTTGGGAAATGTGCAAACGACTTTGGGAAGAGCCGACTGAGCACCACTCCAGCGGTTCGGCTGTGAGCACTGGCGGCTGCGGCTGGCAGCGGCCCGAGGCGATGCACTGACCTGGGGTGACCCACTGGCCCTGGGTCAGGACCCCCCACCCCAGCCGTGGTGCTGGGGCCTGGCAGCTCTGCCCAGCACCTGGCTACTCCTCCAGCATTTCTAATTGCCCCCCCTATTGAAAAATACCCCCCACAAGCCATCGGCCAGTACAGTCACGACATGTCAGCATCTTGAGAACATTCAAAACTCCCAAATAATAAATCTTCTGACCCTGTTTTATTGATCAGAACTTCCTTCACTTTACCAACACCAGATGGTTAAGGCCAGACGTGTCTTTCCTCCTCTCAGAGGTGGGTCTCAGACTGCTAAGGCCTAAATCATTTTACTTCCTCTAATTCCCTGAAGATTTCTGCCCTGGGGCGGTGTTAATGCAGAGCTGTACATCAGCGAGGTCACAGTGACAAAAGGCAGCACAGTGACAGAGTCAGAAATTAAGTTTCATTCATGGTTTGTACTCAAAATGTAACATTTTCTACAACTGGCCCATTTCAATGACACCTCCCAGATTTTAGATAAAAAAAACTGAGGACGCAGCAGGGTTGGAAGAGTTAAGTCTGTGTTTGATAGAACCTGGGTGTTTGATCCAGGAGTCAGACAGGTTTGGGTTTTTCTTTAGGGAGCTACAGTAACTGAAAATCAGGCTGCTGTCAGCACAGCTCCCGTGACAGGGGAGCCTGAACCTGGCTCCACACAGGGCTCTGCTTCTGCAGAGATCTGTTCCAGGAAGAGCAGTGGATGAGTCACGGCCATCGTTGTCGATGGGCAATAGCCCAACGCGATGAGCAGGGGGAGGCTTCACTCTACAGGAGCTCTGCAACAGCACGTAAAGATAACAGGGTGGCCTTGGAGCATAGATGGAGGGACAGCAGGGAGAGGGACCATGACCTGCCCTACAGGAGCAGAACTCGCTGCGGTCAGGTGTGGCACGAATGTCCCCAAGAAGGGCTCAGCGTGTCAGGAGGTGCTGGGTCATGAGAGCAGCCTCAGGGCTGTACAGAAGCACCGGCAGACCCGGACAAAGCTGCATGGGCTGGTACAGGGGCTGAGCTCAGGCTGGCAGGGCACTGCTCTGTGACTCGTGGGTGACCATTAGGAGCACATTGATGTGGCAAGTACATCACTGTGACACCTCAGGCAGTGCCAAACGGACACAGAGAGCGAAGTGCAGCCCATCGCTGTGCTGGGCTCCACCCTGGATACACAGATGGAGTAGGAACACCAGCCTTTAGAAACAAAGACATTCAACCTGGAGTTACTACCTCACACAAAGGTTCTGAGCACTGTTAATGTCACGAACGAGCTAATTACCTGCCTGAGCAGCCACGGGAGCAACCCTAACAGCTTGATGCTTCTAGGCCCCAGGTTTTACAGGTTACAAGGAAATGCAGGCTGGGAACTGGCTGTGTCTCCAGGACAGCCCAGTCCCCAGCACACATCTCCAGCCCTCACCGTGGTGTTTAGTTACACCCCCGGCCCGAGTGCTGCAAGAAGGGAACACGGCAAAGTCTGAGGCAACAAACATCTCAAGAATGAGCCTGGCTCTGTGCCAATCACTTTGTAAATCCCACTCTGGCTTCCCCAAACCAGAAAACAAACCAACCTACCAGGAAACAACCTACAACTCACGAGATCCTGCACAAGTTGCAACGCTTTGTAGATCAAGCAAGAACAAATGTGCGATGAAAGGCTGAGCGAGTTAAAAGAGCCATGGTTTTGCTCAACAAGGTTATGCATTTAATAAGAAACTTCTAAAGAAGCTGCTCTTTTCATCTTTTAAAGAGGAACGTGTGTGTCGGTGTGATCAGACCCTGCATACAGACAGCTCCGCGCAGACCGGGGAGCGCAGTGCCTGGCAGCATCGACGGCAGAGGCAGCGAGGCAGGTGCCTGCTGCAGGGTGCTTCAGATCTGAGAGCTGTATCACCGAGTAAGGAGAAGAGTAAACACGATTATGACAGGTCTGGGTGCTGAAGGAGGAGCTTCGGGGTGGAAATGTCAGCACCGAGAGCGTCAGAACAGCAGCGTTTTCTCGGTGAGTTGCCTTGGGGTGCTGGAGGGGCTTTCCCAGGCCAAACCTGTCTGGTGAACTTCAGGAGCGGTGTCTGGACAATAAACTGGGTGTTGGGTCTGAAGGTGAGTTTTCAGGTGACACAGCACCTGAAACAAAGGAAAATTAACTCCTTGCCCACAGGAGATAATCAACAGGAGTCATTTCCCTTGAGAAGGGACCAGACTCTTGTGCAGCCCTTGATGACCCCGTCAGAGGTGCAGTGCCCCCGCTCTGGGGGGGGCTTGTGCAGCAGAGCGCTGCTCACCCGTGGAGGGCTGAGGGGCTTGTTCCAGCATCAGCAGCTTCAGCCAGTCTGTCTGCCATGGGGAGAGACAACCAGAGACCCACCGTAAGGGCTACGCCGGGGCAGCGTCCCAGAGCTGCCAGCCGTCACCCAGAGCCCAGTGACGGAGCGTTCCCAGCGCCCTGACTTTGTCCCCTGAGCCCACACAACTCTGAAGCTCCAGTTTCCCTTTTCCAACCCTACTTTACAAAGTAAAAAAGGAACTGAGCAGGCGGAGGGCTGAGACAGGGAGCGCCTGGGGCCATGGCTCTGAGGGGGGTAGGACCCCCCTGGCTCCCACTCACCCCCCAGCCAGGAGCCGCGCAGCGGGAGCCTCGCTGCAAGGGGACGAGGTCCCGGTTTCACGGGGTGGGTGCACCACAAGAACGATGCTCCTGGCATTTACTGTGACTCTCAACCATCCGATGGGCAGAGGAATAACTGCTCACCACTACTTAGGGCAGAAATAACTTCGAGAACATTTTGTGCATCAGCCCCAGAACAGACAAACACAAACTACCCGGGTTTGATCTTTTGTTGCCTCTCTCTGGAGCTGCTGAGAGGCAGCTAACTGCAAACAGGCGGGTTCATGAGTGCCCCGTCCCTCTCGCACATCCCGCGTGTGCTCGACGGAGCAGCTGGCGACACCGACGCCGTCCCCGGCCACGACATCACTGCTGGCAGTTGATGGGACCGGCGCAGCCACACACAACCCAGGCTGTGGGGACTGCTGGTCCCACTCAGGCGTGGGACACAGCAAAGGGCCCCAGGGATCAGCGCCGGGAGCCTCAGCAGCCGGCACAGTTCTAGAAGGTGGGAGAACACCCGGATGCCAGCACATGGGTGTCACCAGCAGCTCTTCAGCCTGCCCAGCCAGCCCTGGGCACAGCTCAGGCCTGAGCCAAGCCTGGGCCCCATCCATCGGGATCACCCCGCTCTGCTCCGAGCGCCAGCTGACCCGAGCGTGACAGCACCAGACAGCACAGAGGTGCTTTGGCTGGAACAGCCGAGAGCCCAGCCCTGACACTGCGTGTTCCAGACCCTGCTTCCTCCACATCTGCTGCAGGCTGACACAGGGATACTGCAACCAGCCAAGGCTGGGGTCCTGTGCCCCGGCTCAGCACCCTCCTGCCTCCAGACCCCCTGCGCCTGGGGTACCCCCCAGGGTACCACTCCCGGTGATGCTGCTTGGCAGATGAACTGGTGGGTCCCCCCACCCAACTGTTACATAAACCCACCCCAAGTGCTCCCTCCTCCACAAAGGACTGTTTGGTGCTCTGTCCCCACTGCAGCCCCGGATGGATGTGCCCCTCCCAGTTCACACTCTCCCCAGCACTGAGCTGTAGGGACATGTCTGGCTTTTTTGAGGGGAAGCGATGGGCACAACGTGGTGCAACCCATTGTTGACCACTGAAATTCTATTTTGACATTTGTCTCTGGAGTAATTCATCTCTGGCACATTAGGAAGTTGCTTAATGGAACTGTGCTAGAGGGAAATAATTGCCTTCCCATCGAAATGAATACAGATCTATGATTAAGACGACGTGGTATTTATACAATATTCTTGTATCACATAAATAGAGTTGCTGTGTAGAGACAGAGCCTGTGAATCATTCATTTGGTTTATGAGATTGAATAAGCTTTGGCTCTATCAGTGTTATCAGCACTGAAGAAACGAGACTAACGCTGGGAGAAACTATTTACTGCGGATTCATTTACGGGAACTATTCTTTTCAAGTCAGACATAAACCAAAATACATCACTTCAAATTACGTTGAAAAATAAATACTTTCAGGTTGAGCACAACGTAACAGTGTTGGCAGGGGTGGGATGCTCTGAGCAGTGTCTTATGTGCCTGTGTTTGAAGGCAGCAGGGCCCTGAGGGCCCCCTTTAGACACACATATTCTTTGTAAAGCACCCCACCGCTTCTCAGACAGCCCATCTCTAGAGGAAGGTGATGGAAAGCGCATGTCTGGCTCTGGGTGCCCAGTGCCAAGGCAGATGCCCAGAACACTTCCACAAGAACCCACCCCAGTCAGATCAAGGAATTTGATCTGTACCTGCAGCCAGGAGGATCCCCACTCGGGGCTGGGGGGTCTGAGCAGCATGTGTGAGGAATAAAATCCCAGGGAAGGCACATGCTGCAAGTGTAACGTGACTATGGTCATCTGAGTGGAGTCTGAGAGCAAGACATCATCCCTGCTATGCATGGATGATGCACCTCCTCCCCCACCTGGAGAAATCCCCTCCAGCAGTCCCTGTGTGGCACAACACCCTCCTGCAGAGCAGGAAGCAATCCGAGTCCCAGACCCAAGTCTGGTATTTGCCTGTAACTGGTGACCCCTGGCAGCCTGCAGGGCCCTGTGCGCCGCTGAGGTCACCGCATGGGCACGGACTCGTTGCAACAGTTCACTGGTCAGTTATCTGAAGACCCAGCGAATTAAAGCGCTTAAATGGGAAACTGCCATCCAGCAGGGAACCCAACTGCAGCCTGCCCCAGGAATTGCTCCAATTTACACTCACTTGGGTGGGTTTTGTTTCAGTTTTGGCCATCCTTCTACTTTGGTTCCACGTGGGAAGCAGGCACAGGGATGCACAGGGATGCACCGTCGCTCAGGCTGCATGGGGGAGCGATGCTGGATTTCCCAGCCACATCCCCTCCTGTCACTGCACAGAGCTGCTCATTCCTTCTGGAGGGGCAGGAAAATCCATTCCACTCAACATGGACTAAAGTTTTTTTCACCACTGCCCTCACTCCTGCTCCCCTGACAAGGACCAAGGGGGAGCATCAGGGGGTCAGGCTCCCAGCCCCCTCACATGGAGTCACTCAGGCCCCTGCTGATTCAATCTCCATGCTACAGGCAAAGCCCTCAGCATCCACTGAAGTCCCAGGATACTCTTAAATGATTTCCTTAATTAAGCTTGGAATTTTTTGAAATTATTTCTGGCTGCCTGGAATAGTTATTCATTAAATAATGAATAAATAATCTTTAAGTCTGCAGCAACTTACAGTACAATTTTATCGACTTGATTTTTAGTATATATTACCCGACTCCGATTATGCTGCAGAGGGAATTACAAGTCAGGCCAGAACATATTTCCAGCTAATACAAGCATAACAACTTTTAAAAATATATGGAATTCAATACTAAAAGCATCATTGAAAATGACCAGCAGTAATTAGCTGAGAGGGGAAAGCTGTGGGACAGCAGCTGGAAAGCAAAGGCCGGAGCCTGTATGGTTGGAAGGGCCGGGGGAGCTCTGTGCCCCTGTGCTGGGGGAGTTCGGGCTCCAAGGGCCATCGAGAAACATTTGAGCAAATATTCACGTGTGAGTGGACTTAAAGATGGTTAAGTGCATGTCTGTAGGCACTGAAGGTTATCAGACCACACAGACAGCTGCACAGAATCAGTGTAAGCCTCCAAAACCACACTGCAAGTAAAGTTACACAGGGGGGGAAACACCAAGACACACTCCAACACTCCCTGGACCTGCAGCTGTATCCTGAGCACCCACTTCCCAGCTCCAGGGACCACTGGTCATGAGGGAAGACACTGGCAGGCACCTTGTTCCCCAGAGCCTCTGGGGAGGGTAAAACCCCTCATCTGATCCACGAGATGCTGCTGCAGAGCAAACTGCTGCAGCTCCTGCGGGGACAGGCACCAGCTGCTGTGTAAGAGCAGGGTGCAGCATCGAAGCTGCTTGCAACAAGCTGTTAACGCAGGGGTAAGGTCAGAGGAGCCAAGATGTTCTCCTCAGCAGGCTGCATCTGTGCTACTCCAAGGACTTCTGAAGAAATTATTGGTTGCTGTATGAATCACACAGAAAAGGATTCATCATATTAAAAGATGTGAAATTACTGTACAGTGCAAAAGTGACAATTAGTAACAAGGGTGGGTGTGTTTGTGTGGTGTGTGCTTGGTTTGGGGTTGTTTCTAAGTAACTGAGGTCTTTCCCTAAGCTGCTCCTCACAGGGCATGTGGGAGTGCTCAAGCACATGAGCCATTTCCAGTGGGACAAGCGTTGGGTTCGGAGCAGTGAGGACCCTGGGTGCCCCAGCCAGCGCAGGCTGCACACCAGCACCTATTTCCCATCTCTTTCTGAGCACCAGCAGGACCAAGCAAAGCTCAGATCTGTCTCCATCTGCACCCTGGGGTCTTGCTGTGCTCTGGACAAGACCCCAGGAGTCCATCAACATGGATTTCACCTGTTTCTTTCTGTTGCCTCTCAGTGAGAAAACATCAGTTCCCTGAAGGAGCCGCTTGCTTTTTAATGCGGAGTTTCAGAGGCTGAGAACGTGATCTCCGAGCTCAAAGAGTGTTCCAGTATCCAAACACAGTTTCTCAGTTCAGAGTTTTAACTAAAACAATTAACTAGTCAGTTAGTGAATTTGTTTTATACCAACAAAACTGGAAATTCAGTTTTTAGTCAATAGGTTGAAAGTAGCTACTCAGCGTGAGCAGGTTTTTCTCAGGAAGAGGAAAAGTGCAAATCTGCAGGCACAGAAACAATTGTAAGGAGCTGGTGACTGGCCTCGTTTCTGAGGCCTGGCCAGGGGAATGAGCCCCCTGTGTCCTACACCTGGCACACACACTGGGCTGTTTCCTACTTTTCCCCAGCGAGCCTGGAGCCCCATGGCTGTTCTGCAGACTTCACAGTTCAGAGCGAGGTGGTTGCCTCATGGAGCCCTCCTAGGCGCTGGCTGAGCTGCTCAGTACCTGGCCCTTGCTCCAGGACTTTCTGCTGTGTGGCTGAAGCATCCCTCATTTGGTGCTTTACAGCACTCTGTTGCATTCAACATGCTCTGAAAACAAATTTCAAAGCCTTAACGCTCTCCAGAAAGTGACATTCCTGGGTTGCAGCCAGCCCTGCTCCGCGCTCGCGCCGCAGTACTTTGAAGGCAGGGTCAGGGCTTAGCATGGCTGGGTGAGTAATGGATTGGCTAAGAAGTGAAACTGGTTTCAAAAATCCGCCTTTCCAAAGAGATACCCTTTGAAGGAACACTGTGTGTTCTCCTCAGGCTTGGAGGAATTACTTGAATTTCTTATCAGTTTTATAACTGTGGACAAGTAGAGAGAAAAGCAGACTATGAAGACAGAGCTGATGGCCTCCACGGGCACATGTATGCCAAAATATTAAATCAGTCCCTTCAGTAACCTTCGAGGGGGAGCAGAGCACTACAGCACCTCACCCTGGCTCCCCCATCTTTCCTCAAAAATATAACTTGAGGGTCATTAAAAAGCCTTAACTGCCAGGAGGAGTTTGTGCTTTGCTCAGCACACTGTCACAGCCAGCAGCTACGACCACAGCTCGGCACAGCAACCCAGTAAAACTGCACTGGTAACACCCCAGCACTGGGGAGGGGGAGAAGCAGCCAGAGGAGGATTTGGGGTAACGGGTCCCAGGCACAGACCTGCACAGCACATCTTGAGGCATCCAGTCCCCCAGTCCCTCCCCAGCCCCATACCTCCAAGCTAGCAGACACTGTGAGACAAGCACTAGCAAACTCCAAACCTAGAGACACCCCCCTCCCCCACTTGTGATAGCTGGATCTGTGGGAACAGCCCCCAGTAACAACCTGTCCCAGCCACCAAGTCAGACCTGCCCCCAGCCTTCGCTATCCGGAGTAGGGGTGAGCGATAAACCCCAATAAAGCCCAGTAGCTGTTGGGCTGTTGTGTGGTTCCACCTCTGTGTGTGGCTACACGTGGTGTGGGCTCGTGGTGGCACAGACCGGGAAGGAGAGCGGGATCCAGGTAGGAAGAGACCTGGCAGCCGAGCGCAGAGAACTCGGCACTCGTGACACACTCCAGAGCCCCTGTGCCCGATCCTGCGGCACCGCCGGGGCTCCGTGGCCCCGAGCAGAGCACAGATGAATCCTCTGGAAGACGTACAGTATATGTGCTTGTGTCTGCCAAAGGGTGAGGTCATTTTGGATGGAATTTTATTTACTCAGGAAATATTTACATGTCAAGATTACAAGTTGAGATTCTTTGACACAGCAAGCTCCGGGCCACAGGCAGCACTCTCCAGAGAGCTCTGCAAGTAATTCTTCAGGCTCCTTACGCACAGGAGGCGTTTGCTGTGTCACTGGTGGTTCTGGTGGCAGCCACAGACCTGTTCTCTGAAACAAGGAGATGCAGTGCCCTGCCACAGGCTCCTGCAGGCACTTCCAGGGCAAAGGAGGGGGAGATGCTGCATATGCTCCTCTAACAGCGTGTGCCACCAGATTCCCTGTACAGCACAGGGACACAAACCCTGTGAGGGCCCTTCCCAAGAGTTGGCATCCAGACCTGCCAGGGTGGGCTCAGCCAAGCCCCAGATCCCTGAGAAGCTTCCCATGGCCCAGGCCCAGCTAAAATGCCAAACAAGCTCTTCCAAGAGCTTTAAACTCTGGCCCAGGCAGCAGTACAGGGTTAAAACACCATCCCCTCTATCAGTACAGTATTTCAAATAGTTTGAAACTCTGCAGGACTATTAACCAGGGCCAAGCTCCTGCTCTGGAAAAAGCCTCATCAACCCCCCTGTGTTTTCTGCCCATGAGAGGAGCCGAATATTGAAATATTAATACTTGAACACTACAGGAGAGAAGGGTGAGAGGAGCAGCAGTACAGAATAGCTTCTGAATGAGAAACGACTAGACAGCCCATGACTGCAGGCTGCAAGGAGATGGCTGGGAACAGGATGGGGAATATGACAGAAACCAGCAGAGGTCTAAGTGAGCAAGGGAAGGTCATTGCTGCATCTCACAGTCTGGAAGCCATGGGCACCAGTCTTTCTAAAGTTTTAGCCAGATCTAGGTCTCTGTACTCTGTCTGAAGGGAAAAAAGGCTAATTAAATACCAGAAGATGACTGCACAGCAAGGGAAAGAGACTTAGAGAGCTTAAATCTGGTTAATCACAAATCAGTCATCAGCATAAGAAATACATTAACACTTCTGGCTGGGAAGCCTCGGACTGAGCTCTGCTCATGGCTCAGCTTCCCAAGCCCAAGCTCACCTAGAGCAGGCTCAAGTGTAGGTACAGAGGGGAGAGAAAACCCTTCATAAGGCAAAGGCAAAAACAAGACCCCACAACACATCACCAGTCAGTCATGCATTTTACAACAAGTGCTAGGACTCATTTTGGCCATGTATTTCATGAGGTATCCAGACCATGCCCACCTGAGCAGCCAAAGCTCACTGAGCACCTCCCACTAGAGCCACCTACTCAGAGACCACAACAAGTATTACACAAGTCCTCTCCACAAGACCCCTCAGAAAGGTAAAGTCTCCTCTGACCTGCAGCCTGGACCCTGGGGCTCACACACACATCAGACACCCCAAGCTCCTTCCAAGGGCCCCAGTCCACCACCATTTGGCAGTAGACTTGCCTGGCACAACAGCAGGAACACGATACAACAGCAGTTGTTTCACAGACACACAAACATGATATTGTCTCACAGTCTCTTACCTGGTAGCTGCGTGCCCTTCTGGGCTGCAATCCTTGTGTTACCATGGGGGTGAGCTGGAGAGAGGACTGAGCAACTGACCAACCAACTCCTGAACTCAACTGAGCCTCCACCACCTCCAACTCTTTAATCTCACCCCACCTGATGATTAATTGCTATCTGCTGACCTTCCCAGGCCTGATGATTACCCCTTGATTACCTTCACTGACCCTTCCCAGCTGGGCTTCTCTTTCTGAGGAGTTCACCTGAGGCAGAGCCCCTCCATGTACCTGCACTAGGGGCATCTCTTTCCTGCAGGCAAGGGGTATCTGTAATGAGGATTTACCTTTGCTGCCTCTTGAAACATCAAAAAGGGGAAGGGATTTTATGTGGAGAAACAGAGGTTTCCTCTGAAGAGCCTGGCTGCAGGATGCTCCACATGTCAGGATCTTCACACCTCCCTGAAAATGGTGTGTAGGTATTGCTTGGGTGCTCATCAGCATCATCTATGGGATCCACGTGATGGTAACCACAGCAATATATTCTTTAAGGAATGTAGGTGATGAGATGGGCAGGTGCTGAAGTGTAGGGGCCTGGGGATTAACAGCCTGGGCTATTGTCATCACATGGAGCTGATCTCCAGAGGCTGGGATATTGATATAACTGTGGTGTGAAATCACAATCTTGTCATTTATAAAGGGGAAAAAAAAATGTTCCTGGCATGCAAGGAGCTAGTTATGGATGTGTAGCACATACAAACCACAGTGTTAAAAAACCCCGGGAGATGCCATAATTCCACAAATATAACTATTCAATATACTCAAATGAAAAAAGAATTGTCTTTACCACACTCCACAATTGCTTGTTTCCGTCATTTCAAGGGGATGATGTTCTATTTTTCCCTTGATATTCCTCATTTCTTATCATCACACATTTGTGGTAATTGGGCTGCACAAAAGACTTTAATGTAAGCTCAGAAGCCCCGTGGACTCGGCTGCGAGGGGCAGTAGCAGCAGCCACCCCCTGCCACAAACAGCCTGTGGGGATTGTCCCTCAGCAAAGAGTTGGACTGTGGCCGTTCCCATTTCCCTTCAAAAGAACCGTTAAGTTGGGCCTACACAACCAGTTCCTCAGACGTTCCGCCAAGCGACGTTCACGAAGCTGCTTCCCCAAAACCTCGCTGTAACCCCCTGCCCTGGCTCATAATTTCTCAAGGAAAGAGGTGGCCAGGGAAGCCACCTGCTCGTTATTCCCGGGGATGCCGGGCGCAGGCCCGTGTGCTCGTCGGCCTCCCGCAGACAAGGGCCGGGCGACTCCTCACGCCTGCTATCCGGAGGGTTTACATCCCGTGGAGAGGAAGGGGCAGCCAGGCTGTTGTACCCCAGGTGTGCCAACCCCCTAACAGGGTGTCTGTGCCCCAACAGACTGTGACACACCACCGAGGACGGTGACTCGGGTCGCCTGTGGTTAGCAGCTGAGGATGCGTGTGCCCGCAGGCCGTGCGCAGGCGGGTGTCATGTCACCCGCGCGCAGCGACTGTGCGCTCGGCTCGTCAGCGCCTCTCGGGTGGGCACTTCGGGGACACAGAGTCGCTTTTCATGTCACATCCACTTCACTCCAGACAAAAGATGTGGCTCTTTGCTCGGTGTCTCACTCTGTGGTGTGTCCTGTAAAGCGCGTTGGCCCGGGAGTCGGAGTAACGGTGTGACTTGTGTCAGCGGCCCCTTCCTCTGGCTCTCCTGGGAGCTGTCAGGTTTACTCAGGGAGTAAAACACCAAACAGACCTTCTGTTTAGCAAGAAAATATTTGGTCTCTGACGAGATGAGATCATGGTTCGTGATAACAATTGCATTCTTTTTATTCCCATCCCAAACAAAACCTGGATTGTAGCCGCCTGTGTAAGCAGCGCTTGCTGCTACCGGGAGAGCCGGGGTGATTCCTCGGGGGCTGCCACCCCCATGGCCCCCCGCCTGCGTCGGGGCCGATGAGCAGCTCACTGAGGAGAAATGTTCATGTTGCCATAACCTGGGGTCTGGATGTATCAGAACCGGCGTGGCCAGCAGGTCTGGGGAGGGGATTGTGCTCCTGGACTGGGCACTGGTGAGGCTGGACCTCGAGTGCTGCATTCAGCTCTGGGCCCCTCACTCCAAGAAGGACACAGAGGTCCTGAAGTGGGTGCAGAGGAGGTTGACCAGGCTGTGGAAGGGTCTGAAGAACAAACCTTCTGAGGAGCGGCTGAGGGGGTTGAGTCTGGAGAAGAGGAGGCTGAGGGGAGACCTTCTCCGTGCCTGGAATGACCTGAGAGGAGGTTGGAGAGAGGTGGACTTGGAAAGTGAGGTGACTTGGGCACTCCTGGGAATGCCCCTCTGAATACCTGCCTGAAAACACAAGTCATTTGAATGGAGATGCTAATGGCAACTGTGCCCTTCACGTTTTCTCAGTCTTAATTATAACACAGATGTGTAAGCGGGATGTGTGTCCCAGAAAACGGGCATCCAGCGTGCCCAGAGCCGACAAGCACGTGAAGACGGTAAAGGAAGCGCTCGTTTCTTTGGGACTTGATGGTAAAATGAACAAATCCCTCTTTTACCTGTAATATTTAACACAAGTTTAAAGCCTCATTGTTCTGGTTGCCAACATCCCAGGTGAAACCAGTATTATAACAGTTATTTTATTTGTATTATCTCCTCTTGGAAAGGAAAACTGATTCTGGAACTCTGTTTTTTCCATAAGGAAAGGCCAGTGGAACTGGGAAATGCCAAGGTCTATGGATGGAATATAGTACTCGAGCTATTCTACCACTCTCTCTTAGCAACACATCGTTGTAAGTGGAAATGCAAATACTGTATGTGCTTATTGAGGTTGTAATTAATGTATTTGGGAAAGGAACCAATGTAAATTATTTTTCGTAACAGTGAGCCTCTGTGTAGTGTTGGACCGTTTAAAAGCGCGCCCGCTGTAACGGCTGAGCGCGAGCTGCCGGGCCCTGTTTGCCAACAGCCAACCGTGGGTTGATTTTCATAAAACTCATCAGTAACAGCTTCTAATTCTGATGCTCAGCTGAAGGGTTCAGGAGCTCGGGTCTTCTCAATGGCTAATAAAGCATCTTTAAAATCCAGATGTGAGTTACGCTCTGCACCCTGGGGCGTGGGTCACCTTACCCATCCCCTGGCCCAAAGTCACTGGAGAGGTTGGGAAAAGTTTCTGTGGAGCTGGGATTGTCTGTAGCCATGGGCACGTCACGCTGGTGCCCAGATCCCGTCCTCAGCAAGGGGCTCTCCTCGGCATGTCCTCTGGGACCCCTCGCCCCTCAGCTGGCGGGAAGCACCGGCCACCCTCCTGGAGCGTGCTGGACTGAGATCTGCCTTCACTCTAGTGTCACTCAGCATGTGGGCGCCAAGGCAGCTCCACGCTGGGACACAGGATGTGGGGATGGGTGGGAGTCCTGCAGCCAACAGCATCGGCTCTCTGGGGGGCATCAACTGCCTGATGAATGTCATTCTGTGGTGTCAGCGTGTGTGGTGGACACTGTCCAGCTGTCGCCATCCCCAGCACAGCTGCAGCCCTGCATCCCCCTTGTCCCATCACCTGAGCCCCGTGAAGCGGCTGGACACTGAGACCCACGGCATCGGGGTGGGAGAGGCCACCTGGGAATGGAAATCAAAGGAGCAGAGGATGCTTGGTGGGACTCTTCATGCTGAAATCTGTCATTAATATTAATAGAGTTATAATTTGATGAAATGTGTTTTTTGTAAGAAGGATTAAGTGTACCCTGGTCCCATTGGCTCATTGCAACACAGTGAGGTTTATTCTTCTTGCCTTTGCAGGCACGGGACGGCTCTCATGGTTCTGTCCCGGCAGGAGGAGAGGCAGCGGCTGGGATGAGGTGGGCTGAGCTGATGGAAGCTCCTCCTGAGCATCACTGGTATGGGAGCACACAGCCATGGCCCTCCAAAACCCTGGCAGGTACTTCCCAGGAGGGGAGAAATTAGTATGACAAATTTCATACATCAGAAGGAGATGATTAATTTTCTACCAACTAATTAATGAAATGAGATAATTTCCCACCTACTGATCCGGAGTCCAGCAAGATCAGCAAAAAGGCTCGTGTTGACTTCGGAGGATTTCGTGCCAGTGTCATTTTAAGGTTCACTTGGGCAGAAGTTGAGAACGGGAGGGTTTGGGATTTGCTAGGAACAGGATCATTTTTCAGAAAGAAAGATGTTTACCTACATTTTCTCTGCTGCTAAGGCAACTGAAAGGGAGCATTGTTGTTTTGGTTTTAATTAAAGGTTTTAGCATTCATCTCAGCCACTGTATTGACTTTTTAATATATGAATAAATTTTAAAAAGCACATATATTTTATACTCCCTGCTCGGCGTTTATTCACTGCAACTTACAGGATTCTTTCCAGTGAAGCGAGTTACACATTCTCAGCAGCATCCTGCCACATCTTAAGAGGAAAAAAAAAAAAAAAAGTAGGGCAGAAAAACCACCACGTTAACCCAGTGTGTCCCGAAATGAGTGTGTGCTCCCTGCTGAGCAGCCCTCAGCATGAATGGCTTCGTACCTGTTTCTAACGAGGAGGCTGCAGCACTTCTGAAACATCCTGCAAACATGTGTTCTCTGCACGGTCCCACAGTGCTCTGAGTGTCATTTCCCTGCTTTTGATTGATTCCCAGACAAATATCAGAGCTCTGATGCCACAGTGATGGGCTCTGAGTCAAATCCGCCTTCACCACTGACAGGAGGGAGAACAGCGCCCAGGGGTCCCTAGGGCCACAGGCTGGGGGTCCTCAGAGACAGAGAAAAGTGGGTTCTGTCAGAAAATGCCCCTTGCTCAAAGGCAGATTGGTCCAGTGTGACATTCTGGTTTTGAGTCGAGCTCGTCAGCGGTTCGCCCGGTCCCCAGAGCTGCCCTGGAGTGGGGTCTGACCCAGCCCCCGCAGCGCCTTCAGGTGCTGGGACACACCATGGCACCCAGAGCCCCTTTTCATCCTGAGGTACACGAATGCTTTCAGAGCCGACCTGTGACACCTCTGGACAATAAGGAGCAGGTGAATAAAGAGCCCAACAATTTCCATCTCCTAAGAACCGGGATTTGGTCTGGGAACAGCCCGGTTGGTGCTGGGCAGGGGCTGGAGGACCCTCTTGCTCAGCCCTGCTCACTGTCTGACGCTGTGCCACAGGAGAGCCGGGACTGTGGGACAGTTCTGCTCCCATCCACAAGGGCACTGGCTGGATTTGCTGGAGCCCTTTGAGCACCGAGCTGGGGCTGCGCCGTTGGGTGCCAGAGGGGCAGGAGGGGACGGGTGACCTGGGTTAACACAGTGACACGCTGTGTCATAGCAATCTGGACAGCCTCCGTGGTGAAGGGTTAATTAAACCAGCAGAGCACAGAACCACCGTGGCTCTTATCCCTTTAAATATTTTACGTGGGGAATTAACTCACCCCCTCCCTGCGCTCGCACAAACAAACAAACAAAGGCAGGGAATCAACTCAACCGTAACTGCAGTCAGCCCGCCCGGAATTCCACCGTCCTGGCTGGGTTACACACGGCCTCATGTGTGGGGACGTGAAACAAGCACGTTGCTCTGAAGGAAGAGTAACTAATTCATGTGCTACTCGCAGTGATGGGACATCACTGTAGTAACTCCTGACTCCTCTGATCTTCTCGAGAAGGATGGAGAGATGAATGCGTCCACGCGATGAGGCAGGAGCGGCGTCTCCGCGCTGACCCTCTCGGCTTCCCTGTTTATTTCTGCAGCATTTCCAAGTCACAGTTTAATGACAGGGCTTCTCCCAGATCCATTCAGCTGGGAGTGTAAGGAGAGCTGCTCTTGAGCCAGTGCGACCTGCTACTGATGTAGCAGAAGTAGATGATGTCACCGGGAAGAAATGACTCTTGAGTATTTGTTCTTTCACTGGTTTGCTCCTAAAGAGAGGAGGGATGACGTTGGGAAGTCACTTAGCACTCGAGTTAGCAAATGGCTCCGAGAAAACCTGTTTGGAGAGGACACCTTTGGCTGCTAATAAACCCATTTATTTGTTAGCTGCTTCTGGCTGTGCACATTGCAGCCTAACATAAAAAAAATGCATTTAATGAACTGCCAAGTTAAAGAAAAAAATAAATAGAGATTACAGAATCACAGAATTGTAGGAGTGGTGTAAATTGTCACTGTTTAATAGAGAAGAGGAGGAGTAGAAGCAGGGACAGAGATAAAAGGAAAATCGAGAAGGGCGAGACATGAAAGTGGTGCACTTCAACACACACCTGTCCCTCAGCTTCTGAGGGGACAGCAGTGTGACATAAGTCCTGTTCCAAGTTCCCTTGTAGGCTGTGCTGGTTCAGAATCTCTGGACATCAGATCAGATGAGGGGGTTTCTCCTTTGTTTTCCTCCCAGTGTCTAAAGTAGCAGAGACGAGGAGCAAAGAACGGAGAGAAGGGCTGGAATGGAACAGGAGGTACCTGGAAAGGGTCGGGGTGGGTGAGCGGCTGCCCCCGCCACCGGCCCGGCTGGGCTCCCCGGCGGTCGGGGCCCGGCTCGCGGGGTTGGGTGCGTGCAGACGGAGAGGGAGGACAAGAGCCTGATGGAGGAGCTTCCCACCCATCAGTGTGAGTATTCACGGATCCCTTGGGACACAGGGACCCCAGAAACCCATCGGGGTGCAGCAGGCTGGCTGGACAGCAGGAAACACACGCAGCCAAGCACAGCCAGAGAGATCAGCTCCGTTCCCTAAACAGCAGCGTCATGCAGAGGTTTAGAAGGCGTCAGAAGTCAGCTGGCAAGCAGCACCCTGAGCTTTAGAACCACACATCCGCGGGCTGGCGGCCGCCTCTCCGTGCCTGCACACATGTAGTGGCGGGTGCCGGGTTCCAGCGGTTCTCAGTGACTAATTACAGCCCCTGCAATTACCACAGTACTGTTATGATTCTGTAAAACATCAACAATCCGTCCACTGAACGCTGAAAACTTGATGTGCTTATCACACTGCTGTCAGCAGCGGAACAACCCAGGGAGGGAGGGTGGGAGGGCCACCCACTTCTCTCCCCTGAACTGTTGGACAGTCCTTCAGCACAGGGAGGGTGAGGAGCTGGGATGGAAGCGACCCCATGGTTCACAAACCCTTATTCCCATCCACGGGGTTTGCTCGCCCAGTTCAGCACCAGCTCAGTCCTGAAGGTTCTCCAGAAGTTCTCGATGGAAAATGTGCAGATCTCGGCAGGGTTAGATGGTGTCTCATGGAGAGACCACCCAGCCATGAGAACCTCACGCTGTTTCTTCTCTGATGCTTTTCCCAGTCACAAGGGTTTTAATGCCGTTAATAATAATATGTTAAAACAACATCTTGTATTAAACTAAAAAGAACCAAA
>VXBZ01001446.1:37624-121663 GCA_013399135.1 Heliornis fulica
ATATATAAAAAAACTCCCAAAACCAGAAGAACCTTGTGCATCATTGGAGTTTTGAAAATCCAGCTGAGGAAAACACCACCATGAAATCCATGATGAAATCCCACACGTTGGCCATCCCGTCACTGACCATGGGAACGTGTCGCTTCAGAGAAGAGAGCAGCACCTTGCCCACAGCCCCCTGTCACACCACATGTGTTGGCAGTGTCCTCACCCACGTCCCCAGCACAAAGGACTCCTCTCACATGGTGTCCTGCTGCCCTGTAGGTCTGGTTTCTGCAAATACTGGGTTTTCTCTTTCCTTGTGGAGGGTTCACGGGATACCAGAGGGAATGATGTCAAGTCAACATCTGTTTACACAATTTCTGTCCCCTCAGTTTTCAGACATAACCAGTGGTTTAAAGGGTTTCTGGACTGGAGTACTCAGAGCTGGGTCTCACAGACGATGCTGTGCAGGAGCACTGACACTAATTTGTTCTGGGGTCTTGCAAGCATGGACATAATTAGAGCTGCCCAGAAGATCTGAGCTCACCACCCCACCCTGCTCCTGTCCCAGGCCCTCTCCACCCCCTGCATCAATGCATGGCATGAGCAGAGCACATCAGCCTCCTCATCCCTGTCCCCATCCCATCCCATCCCATCCCATCCCATCCCATCCCATCCCCATCCCCGTCTCACCCCCATCTCTGTCCCATCCCCATCCCATCCCATCTCTACCCTGCCCAGCCACACCTACTTGCTCACTGCCAACCCCCCACCACCCATCCCACCGTGCCAGCCAGCCAGCAGGTCCCAGGTAACCTCCCATCACTCCAACACCTCCATTATTGATCCCAAAGACCAACCCATCCCTCTGCCACCTCTGATACCCCCCAAGTCCTAACTCGGGGGTGACCATGAGACTCCAAAACTGACCTAGGACTGGCTGCTGCTCAAACCCAACCACAGCAGAGGTTGGAGCTCAGCTCAAACTGTGTTTTTCTGCACTTTATGCCTCCTGGAGCCCATCCATACTGCCTGTAATGTGGGATGAGTGCTCAGCCCCAAACCTAACCCTTATGTAAGCGAGCGTACACCAGTTGGCTGTGACCTCAAGCGCGAGCTCGAGTTGGGTAAGGACTCAGCTATGCAGGACAGTCTGTAAAACCCTCCAGCACAATAGGCAGTTCTGCCGTAGCGCTCCCTGAAAAGCAGCCAGACATTCTTCACAAATGGAGATGCAATTCTTCTCGTGTTCCCTGGCCTTGCGTGAACCTCTGCAGGGTCCGCAGCAGAACGAGCCTCCCAGCACACCAGCGAGCTGTGCAGAGGGGCTGCAGGCTCCCCGCTGCCGTGACTGGGCACAGTGACCTTCCTCTGCCCCGATCCACTGGAGTGACCACTGCAGGGGTGGGAAGAGGAGTGAGGGCTTTTTCCCCTAAAAAAGTACAGCAGAGATTTGTTTTCTGGTGGTGACCATGGAGGGGGCTGCACACGTCGTGTCTGGGCTGGTGCCATTCCCATGGCAGCGCTCAAGCGCAGGCAGGGCAGGGCCTGGAGCTGTCACCTCCTGTGCTTACCCCTCCAGCCCTCTGCTCACCGCCTGCACGGGTATTAAGTTACGTTTTGGTCCAGGTCCTGTCGCTGCTCATCTCTCTGTTTCCACTCTCCGCTGCTGAGAATGTCCTTACAGATCTGTCAGGTAAGGCTTGATTCCTTTAAAAAATAAACCAGAGAAGCCATCTGGGCTGTTTTTTTAAAACCAACTTGAACTCCAACTCCAGCTGTTGTGTGACCTCATCCTTTATTAATTTCTGTGGACTCATATTTACCATTGAGATCAACCCTACAAGTGTATAATTTCCTGATATCTTTCCAGCTACTTTATTAAAGATTGGGGTTAGAGATTCGTTCCCCCTGAGTCCCTTGATAACTCTCCTTCTCTCACAGGAGCTGTTAAGGAGCAGATGATGCATCACAGGTTCCTTTATAGCAACAGTAATTGTTCTGCTTCAGAAGCGCTGTGGTTTATACACCGCAGTTTTTCTGAAACTGTTTTTCTTCTTCCCCTTATTGCTGAGGAAGAACCGGCACCAAAATGTGATTTGAGAGCTCGTGTTCTCTTATTTTCTCCCCTACCTGAAGCCAGCACAGATGCTACGTTTGTGATGCCACTGCTGACATCTGTGTAACCAAATCCAGCCTTCTGAGCAGGAACCAGGGGTGACAGCAGCAGTCTCAGTAGGTGCTGTTCCTCTGCTGAAACCATTATTTCAGACAGGGTGTATAAATCACGCTGCCTCCGAAGTGCCCAGCTCTGAGCCTATGGCAGCCCTCAGTGACGGGGATGTGCCCCAGCCCTTGGCCTCGCTGGCAGCCTGGCTGCTTTCCCCGAGGCGGTGGGACCTGCAGGTCTCTGGTCTCGGGGGGGGAAGGGGATTGTCACTGCAAAGGCCACGAGATGATTTGTGTCAGCTAGAGATGTCTGTTTCTGCCAGAGCAGCTTGTCGTGGACACCTGCAGTGGGATGTGGGTCCAGTACCCAAATCCGAGAGGTTTTCCTGCCCCATGTCTCACAGCACATGCTGGATGTGCTGCTTCATTATTTAAGACCACTCATCTCCTGTCCCTGACCTCATAGCAGGTATCTTCCATGGTAGATGTCAGATTGCAGCGCACAAAAGCCTTGGGCAAGGGGACCCTACACCCACCTCACTCCCCAGTGCTATAGCCAACATCAGCCTCCAAGGCCTTTGCCTTGGAGGCTGATGTTGGCACTGGGGTAAGGTGTGAGCACGGCCCCAGTTCCTCCCCTTTCCAGGGGAGGCTGGAGAGCTCCCAGTAGCACCACTGGATGTTAAGTGATGCTGTGGGTGAGTGGCAAGGGCTGGCTCAGAGGCAGCAGCCGCCTCCTCAGCACCATGGGGAGCTGAGGGAATCTGTGGGAATGGACAGCAAAGATCCCCATGAAACAGATAAGACTGGAATCAGGCTGAGCCATCCTCCTGTTTGTAACATCTGGGATTTGGAACCCGCTCCCGACCCCATGTCTTACCTCAGCTGGTGATTCCCGTCTTTCCTGCAGTCGTGGCAGGAGACCCCTCAGTCGCCCGGGCAGAGCTCAACGTGCCGCCACAATGACATGGGGTGCTCGCTGGGTACTCCAGGCCTACCAAACCCAGGTCTGCTCACACGGGCTCCCAAGTACCTGCACAAACAGCAGCATAGCAGGAATGTTAACATTGCCTTACTCCTGGGAGGAGAGGCCACACCACGGTCCAGGATGAGGAGTCGCTGCCGAAGGGCTGGAGGTCTTGTACAGAGGGTGAGGGAACACGGTGCTACTGCAACTGGAAGATGCCAAGTGGTTTTGTTTCCATTCCAACACCTGGAGCTCTGAAGGGACCCTGTTTTGGGGGTTTTTTTGGTGGTCCAAGTGTCCCTGTGCATCACTCAAGAGGAGGACACCCTCCTCCAACAGTCAGGAGACACCAGACCAGTCTACATCTACCTCCCAGAACCGTGGAGCCAGACAGGCTGTGGAGAGGCACCCCTCCCCCCAGGCAGCCTGACATGAGCTGTGTAGGGATGGCCTCGCCGCGGGGCTGACCTGAGCCCACAGAGCCTCTCTCAGGTGCCCCCGCGCACGGCCGGGGACAGGGAGCTTTACTGGAAACACCGAGATGGCCTTTCACACACCAGCAGGCATAAACGGGTGATTTGTAAATATTTGCATCCTGTAATTGTCTTTAGGAAAGATCAGCTGGGTTAAATCACACCGGGGCCATTCTTCTGTGAGGAGCAGCAGAGCCGCTAACAGGTTTCATTTCCACCCCCGAGCAGCTAATGTGCAGTCTCCCAGTCTGATCACACTCCTGCTTCAAAATGGCACTTCACGAGGGAGCACCTCTAATCACACATGTTCTTTCAACACTTTGCATGGCAAATGGCTTTCCAGAGTAGCTGACAGCTGCTGGGATGACTCCTCCTCGTATGAGATGGTTCTCCTGAGTGATGGGAAGCAGCATGCATGGCTCTTCGTGGGGAAGAGAAGGCGAGCAGCTGGAAAGTCATGTGGGCTCGGCTGTGAATCTGCAAACTCTGGCACCAGGAAAGGCAGCTGAGTGGGTCTGGGTCAGACCTTTGGAGGTCTTCAACAGAGGACCACAGAGTTGTCTCGGCTGGAAGGGACCTTTCAGATCTTGGGTTCAGCCATCAAGCCATCCTGCCATTCCCACTGCTAACCCACGTCCCCAAGCGCCACATCCCCCCATGTTTTATATCCCCCCAGGATGGTGACTCCACCACCACCCCCCAGCAGCCTGTTAATGGTTTCCAGTAAGTTGCTGTGACATGGTGAAGCTACATCATGGCTTGTGTTGAGGGTTAGTGACTCGGTTGCAGACAGTTCCTGAGGCCAGCCTGCAGAGGGGACTGCTGACAGTGACACACTGCATTTCTCCTGGCTATGGAGAGACAAGGGACGAGCCTCTGAGCCTTCCTTGAAGAGAAAAGAGTCGCTTATGGACCTGATCAAACATCTCAGTCTGCTTCTGTAGCTGTCCCCTTTCTGCAACTTCAACATTTCAGCCCTGTTGTAGAGGGCTGCAAATGAAGAAGAGAAACAAAAGACTGGGGACAAGGTGAGGACAAGGGAACCATGTGGGTGACGTTACCCTTATGACCCATGTTTGCATTCAGACTCCACAGTCAGACCCACTCTCCCAGCATTCTGAGGGCTCAGGTGCAAATGCTGTGGCTTGGGCTCGGTGTGAGCTCCAACCTCCCTTGTCCCGTGAAATGAGTGACCTGCAGAGGTTGTGCTGTCCTGAGGGGTGGATGCTGAGGTGCCCACTCTGCACTGACCCACACCTGCAGCACCAGGAAAGAAACTCTGAAGGTCTGTCATGGGTGGGAGAGAGCTGTCGTGCCAAAGGGCCCTTCCTGTACCAACACTGTGTCAGTGTTCTGGAAAGAGGCCGTGGGTGAAACAGTATTTCCAATGTGATAACAAAATGCCACCAAAACCTGCACTAGTCAGGCAGAGAACGAACAAAATTCATCTCTTATCATCAAGCAATAGGTAAAAACAAAGGTGTTTCTGCCAAGAAATGCCAACTGCCCTCACTCCTGCGTGCTGAGTATCACCATTCTGAGCACCTTCACATGTCAGGAGCATATCAAGCACTCCAGAACTTCACAGCCGAGGGATAACTCTGCTCCCTGGGCAGCCAGTGGTCTTTCTCCTCGTCTCCATCTCATCCCTGACACGGACAGGGCTTCTCACGAGAGGCTCTGCTCTAGCCCTGCAGATCTTTGGCTCTGGCTGAGAAGCCTGCAGTTGTGGTTGTGGAAACACAATGTGGGGTAGGGGATGAAATACCAAGGGAAGTTGGAGGATTTTAATAGTGCCTATTTTTATATCTCCTAGATGCCAACCATCTGAGCTAATAGAATATAATTGGAAGACTAGATTTAGTCATTTTCTTTATTATTAGGTCTTGATGTACTTCTGTCAACTCCAAAATACTCATTACATGTAATTAGGAAGAAGATTAGAGTGCTGTTAAGATGCAGAATAATGATGCAGCTCAACAAGGGCCAGTGGAAAAAACAACCCACTTAGGAAAATGTCTCAAAAGTGCCGAGCAGAAGAGGGCATTTAAAAAAATGATAAAGATGAGAGCTGGTGCTAAATAATGAAGATGAGACTTTGAAGTGGGAAAGAGTTGATATGCAAAATCAAAGCATTTGATGACTGTACCTCCCTCTAAAATGAATCCCTTGTGTTTATTTAGACGGCTGAAGTACCATTAGTAAGATAATTCCCTAAGAACCACCCTCGGTGCCTTTTTCATAAACTCCCACCCCAAATAGCATAATTAATTTCACAGTTGTATAGAAGAATAATAAAGAAAAAAAAATCATCCTTTGGGAAGTAGGTGGCAATTTCTATCTGATAGAAATTGTCATTAGACACAGCATATAAAATGTTCTGATAATTTATTCACCAGAAGTTGCCATATTAAACCTATCAGAGGGCTGGTGATATGAAACTTAACAAGCTGATATTTCACTCCAATTTCTTTGAGCATGGTCCCATTTATTAAATCAAGATTCTAGATTAGTTTTAATATGAAACACGACTTTTTATATTTCAGAGTAATGTATGTCAGAATGCTGAAACAGGTAATGGGGCAGCCACCGGTAATGAAGCTGTGCACAGCGCTGAAAGACGGGTTAAGGAGAGGAAAATTTCTAAAATTCAGGAAAATTCCTGTGGAACTAGGGATGAACAGCAAGAAAAGGGAGCTGGCCTGTGTCTGTGATGCCGTACGAAGCAGCATGCCACCAGGCACTGCCAGCATGGGAACCATTTCTGATCCCCTGTGACATCACATGAACATCACATGATGTTTTATTTCAGCATGGAATCGCTTTTCCAATGGACACTGAAAAGAGCCGTTCAAATCCAGTCACTTTTCCCATCTCGCCACGGCAGATCCCTGCGCCGGTGCCAACGGGCATCTGATGGGCGCAGAGAGCCCCCAGCGACCTCCTCGCCGGCTCGGGTGAGGGTCTGCGCCTCAGGGCCAGGCTCAGGGCTCAGGGACCGCGATGCCGGGCACTGTCCCCTTCCTCCGAGCCGCGGCGGTGGCACGGGTGACATGTGGCAGTGGTGCCGCACGGCCAGCACTGCCTGCGGGGCGCACGGTGCCGCGGGCGGGGACCTCGCCGTGCCGGCCGGTTGCTGCTGCAGCCCAGTCAATCTCCTCGGCTGGTTCATAAGTGTCTGTGACTCACAGACGTTTTTCCTGCTCCTTAATTGCCAGTTTCCTGAGAAACCGTCGCAGCCAACCAATCGGCTCAGAGTTACCGCTTGGAGACTGGGTACGATTGGGAAGAATAAATAGGGCAATATTGGTAAATTGAACAGCACTTCCCCAAGTACAGCACGTATCTATAAACAGCACACATCTGCAGGCACCGAGAGCCCCCTCGCCTGGCTGGGGGGGTCTCCGGAGGTCTCTGAGAAGCGGCGCCCGCTCCCCCTGTGGGATGAAGGATGCGCGCAGTGGACACGCCGGTGGCCTGGTCCTGGGGACCACGAGCTCCCTGTGCGCCATGGCCGGGCGCACGGTGCTGGCAGCTCGCTCGGGCTGGCACAGGCACCCTCGTACCCCCCCAGGAGCCTGGCCCAGGGAGGTGATTCGGCTGAGCATCACCTCTCCTGGCCAGGCTTCTGTCCAGCTGCCTCAGCATACAGGAGGGGACGGGGGCAGGGGACAGGGTTAGCGCAGTGGGGGGACAGCAGGAGCCTGTGACTCAGGTGGATGCTACAGCCAGGGGTGGGCTGAGGAGGGTGAACCTCCTGCCTTGGCCTGGCTCTGCTTGCCCCGCTCCCCCTCCCTGCTCCGGGCTGCACTGGGGGGCACTGGGGGGCACCGCAGGCAGCGGGAGGGAGGGCAGCTGCAGCAGTGAGAGGTCCCACCAGCTGTCTTGTCTGGCTCTCCCCTGTGTTTCCCAGTCTTGATTTGAATCCTGTGTCTCCTAAATCGTGCTGGCTTCCTAGGGACCCTTATGGATTGGTAGAGTAATTTTAATAAAGAAATTTAAATCCTTGGAGGAGCTACGATACGGTAGCATTATTATTATTATTATTATTTTTATTACTCGTCATTGTTATAAAGTGGTGCACAAGATCTAAATAAGAGAGAGAAGACAAGCTCTGCCTTCAGCATTAGTCACTGCTCAATTACAGCTTCACTCAAAGCCATTAATTGGGAGAAAGAAATAAGCCTGTGAAGTCGCTCTAGCCCAGCACGCTATTTCCTTTATTCTTTTAATACGTGATTATGTTTTGGAAGCTTTAAAGTCTTTTTTAGCAGTCATTTGGTAAAGCCACTCTAATAGCTGTTAAAGGCCTAGGAAACACAATGCTGGTTAATTTTGGATGAGATCATGGGGAACTAGGGGAAAGGATATAAAAAATGCAACGGCATAAAAGAAAATGGCAAGTTGGAGGAGTGGAGCACCTGAAGAACCGCCCGGCACGTACCATGATTCAGCCAGGCAGACAAGGCCATCAGAGAGTTGTCCCCGAGAGTTTTCTCCAAACAGTACTAGCAGCAAATACCCAATTTACTGGCAGCAAATGTCCCCAAGTCCTCGGCCCCCGCTGTGGCTGTCAGAGCTGCCTGTCTGCAGACCTCGGGCTGCTTCTGTACCTGTTACCAAACATTCCCAGAGTGGGCAGCGTGACTCCCCCCTCCTCCTCCCAGCACCTGAATCACTCCAATAGATCCCTCCCCCCTCCTCCTCCTGCTGACAGAACAGAGGGGAAACTGAGGCAGGAGGCCACGGGACTGGCTGGAGGCTGTGGGATCACTGCTGCTCCACAGGGACGATCCTTCCATGCCAAGGTGAGCAGGGACAGGTGGTTGTGGGGACTGGGCACCCCACACAATGCCAGAGAGTCCCTTGTGCCCAGAAAGCTAACACTGGCACTAATGGGCTGAAGATGAGGACCTGGGTACCAGCCCTGGAGCTGGAAGTCCCTCTCTGTTGGGAAGCTGACTTGTCAGTTGTCTAAAGTCACAGGATCATATAATACATTGAGTTGGAAGGGGCCCAACTCCTGGAATATTCCAAACTCATGTATCTGCTTTAAATGCCCAGAAAACCTGCGTGTTTCAGCTGGGTCTGGAGCAGACTGCAAGTCCTGGGCTTGGAATCATTTCAGCCAGGGGTCTTGGAAATAGGGAGTTCAGTTCCTTTCTTCCCCAAACCAAATACATCATTTTTCTGCAGGATGACACTTAATCTTTGGTTCTGCCCTCAGACCTGGAGCTCAAACCATGGTTCTGATCAGGATCAAAATAATTTCAGCTGGCCAACACTCAGCATTTGACATTCCACCTGACTGAAGCAAAATTGGAAATGGTATTTATGAGGAAGATTAGCTCATGGCCATTAAGTGGTCTGGGCTGAAGATGGATCTTTGCTGTCAGAGCGGTGCTGGTGATTTATCTCAGCTGAATGTTTCCCAGCTATATGAAGTTGCTGCCACAGAGCTCCTCTGGCAGAAGAAACCTGTGAATGTTCCTGAGCTGCACTTTGCAAAGCTGAAGGACTGACCCCAAAATGCTTTTGTGAAGGCAAGAGGGGAGACCTGGAGATCTGGCACTTTCCTTTTCTCTGAAGGAGCTGTCAGAATTACCTGCTCCTGCAGCAACACCAAACAGCTGGGCAGGGAGAGCGTGGGAGTGGGAAGGAAGAAAGGAAATTAAAGCACAGAATCACAGAAGGATTTTGGTTGGAAAAGGCCTTTAAGTTCATCAAGTCCAAGTGTTAACCCAGCACTGCCAAGCCCACCACAAAACCCTGTTCCAAGGCAGCAAGTCTGAGCACCTTATATCTACTTCCAGGGACAGTGACACACACACACCCCTCCCCACTGCCCCAGGCAGCCAGGTCCACTCCCTGAGACCCCTTTGGGTGAAGCTGTTTCCCCATATCTCCAACCCAAACATCCCCTGGCACAACTTCAGGTTATTACCCCTCATCCTACTGCTTGTTACTTGGGAGAAGGGACCAACCCCCACCTCACTACACCCTCTTTTTGGGGAGTTGCAGAGTGACCAGGTCCCCCTTCAGCCTCCCCTGCTCCAGACCAAACCCCTCCCAGGTCCCTCAGTTGCTGCAGATCACAAGTTGCCTGCAAGTGACTGCAGAGAGGGAGCAGGAGACCAGACATGCTGCATCATGCATGGAGGGCATCTCCTCCAGCATCCTTCTCTGCTGTGAGCAGCAGCACATATGGATGCTCAGGCAGCAGCACGAGGCATTTTCCCCAGATATGCTCCTCTCTTCTCGCTCTCAGGGGCAGGAGGAGCTGTTCAACGTGTGCTCGATGGAGAAAGGAAAAATAAGGCTCGTTGTTGCCCTGTCTTTCCCTCTCCACTGTAAGCCTGTCCTTCTGGGCAGGGAGCTGGAAACAGGCTCTACACCAACGGCACCAGAGGCAGAGATGATGCTGAGATGTGCCCTGGTACAGGAGTGGATGCATTTCTTCACACTCCTCTTAAAACCTGTTTCTGCTTGAGTGTCTGATTCCCCACATTCCAGACCACTGGCAGTGCCACTGCAGATTCCCGTGGGAGAAGCACGTCATGGGAGTAAGTTATTGATCCCATCGCCTGGCTCATGTGTGCAAGAGGTTTCCAAGAGAGAGGCTGTTCCCTGCTTTCCTGCAGCAGCATTTTAAAAAAATTCCTACTGCATTTTTCTTTCTGAACAAACCAGACCAGCTGCCTCAAGAGGGCTTTGCCATCTTTACATTTGCTCCAGCATAGAAATCTTTTATCTTCTACGAAGAAAAAATATTGAAGCAGCTCAGTGAAGTGCTGAGCAGACAGGCACAAACCTGAGGATGGATACGCAAGTTCAGACCTTTCAAACCCAGAAAATAAATCAAGATGACAAAGTCCCAAAACATCAGAAAACCTCAAACTTACGAAAACCAGACTATCATCACTTAAGACATTTCTAGCTCAAATCTCTGGGAACCATGAAATGTGTTTGTGTTGCGTACAGGGAAGCAACAGCCACCTGCCTCCCAGAGACTGCTGGTGCCTCCAGCCCCGATCCCAAGGACAGAGGATGGACATGGGCAGATGAGAAGGGAGAAGCTGTGGTGTGGGGGGTCGAGGAGCTTGCTGCACCCACATCAAACCTTGCAAGAAAAGCCAGAGAATCTACCCCTGAAGCTTAACTGCTCCATGGGCCACCACTGACACCTCAGAAAGTGGAGGGGACAGCATGGTGCTCCCAGGGTCAGGTCAGGGTCACCCTTGTTTCCATACCTGACAGGCCTAGGGATGCTCTGCATGCAGTGTGAGTCCCAGTTGTGATGCCTGCTGGGTTTTACAGGACCAGCCAGGGAGGTAATCGTGGCAGCTCCTTGCATAGCCTGATCTGGCAGCCAGGCTAATGGCTGGGCACTGGACCTCGCCACAGTGCACCCTCTGACATCTCATGCCACATCAGTGGTAGGATCCCCTTCCAGCCACCCTGCAGTGCTGGGAGTATCCCACGTCTACTCCGAGGTTACGGCCTCTACTCAGACAAAGCTTGGCTCTGCTGCAGCAGATTTGACGTAAAATTATGTACGAGCTTACTCAGCACCTAAACAGACACCTCTCGCCCTGGAAAATTTTGTTGAAGAGGATATTAAAACTGTCTCTTCCAATTCTCTCAGGGAATCTCTAACCATAATGTCAATAAGGTCACGTAATAATAATCAGATGTTTCAACTTGGCCCAGATAAAGGAGCTGCGGGAGAGCAGCCAGTCTGCTCTCATCCAGGGCAGTTGGATGCCAGCTGGTAATGAAGAATGATGATAAAAACCAAATCTCTTCAGTTTTATCTAAATGTTAAAATTAGGAGCCAAACCAAAGTGCATGTTCTTGAGCAAAGTCTGACTTAGTTTAGGTTTGGTTACAGATGTTGGAATAAAATATTTTGACTTAAAACTGCACTTAGTAACGGCAAAGAAGAAACCCTCGCAGTCACCTTTTCCTAACACCTTCCCCAAGCCCTCAGCACTGTCCCACCACCCAAGACCAATTCCAAAGCCACCTGTGCCCATATGCCTCGAGTCATGTGCACAATTGACTTGGCCTTTCAAGTCCTAACACTCTAAATCACATCTGCTCTGCAACGAGATGGAGCCACTCACCTGGAGCCCCGAGAGCTGTCCCATCTGAGGCTGGAGTTTCTCATGTAGTGCACTTTTAGCACTCATGTAGCCTTTGCTAACACGGGCAGTTCAAGGCTCATGGAGCAGCAGAGCCTTGCTGAGGAGCTGAGGGGACGTTGAGAAGAGCTGAGGGGACATTGAGAAGAGCTGAGTTTTGGAAACAGGATTCTGAAAGATCTTGATGAGAAACTCCATTAGAGCGGTCACAGTATTTTTCACGGATGCCCGAGCCTGTAACCCCATAATAATTACCCCAGCACACACTGGCAGTCAGTTGTTCAGCAGAAGCACACCAAAATCCATGTTAATGTCACTGGCTGATGGCCTTCTCTAGGCTGAGCTTAAATACAGACAAGCAAAAGGAGAGGAGTCACTGTGAGATTCTGACCCCTGCGCATCCGCAGTCAGTCACTAACGCCGCTGGAGCGGCTCAGGGGCACCAGCTGCTCTGAACCACCTCTGACACTTTCTGCAGACAGGGACATGCAGGGCTGTGCTGAGAACAAGTGTTTAACGAACACGGGGACTCTCACAGCCGCGCTGCTGCTCCACCACGGCCTGAGCTGCTCCGCCACGGCCTGAGCTGCTCCCCGCTGCTTGGCGGCGTTTCCTTCGCCCATCCACAGGGCACTCCGCTCACACTGACTGTGAAAACCTCTTTTCACACTTCTCACACGATTTCCCACCAGACTGCCTTGCACAGATGGAATCTGGAGTAACACTGACATCACAGATGGACAGGGCTGTCACTGCTGACGCCCCGCGAGCGCATCCCGGGCTTCGCTTGCGGCCAAGGGCGCGGACACTGCACGTGGCAGCGGCCGGCGCAAACCTCGGACTCCTCGTTTGACAAGGTGCCAGGTAGTGGTGGATTATTTGTTATCTCTCTCCTGGAGCACCCCCCAGATTTCAGAGCTGCTGATACACACTTGGAGCCACACGAAGTTTTTCCCAGTGCTTTCCAGCTCAGAAAACAATTTCAGCGAGAAGATTGTTAATTGCTGTAAAGATGCTGGAAATGCCTCCGTTTATTTTAGCAAATATAATTATTTAGTAGAGGCACTTTAATATTATTTATAACTCTAACTGGACCCTGAAGGGCCAGAATCTGTTTTTTCTGCTGCTTTTGCATAGGGCAGCCTCCAAGATTTGATCCTCGTGTACAAACATTGACATGAAGCGCCTGCAGAATCTGGCTCCTCGTTTAAATTACAGCGTGCAACAAAAACTGTCTTTTGGCATTTTGAAGACTGGAGAGAGAGCAGCAGTTTTAAATAATCATCCATCACATGGGAAAACATTCAGCTGTAAATTTGAAGTAGAAACCTTAAGGCATGAAGCTGCACAAACATTCTGGCTGAAGTCCACCATTAGGATTGTCAGAGTAAATATTAAAAAGAGTTTTGTATTCAGCTAAAATATCTGTTTACAGATTTCTTCTGCTGAAGTCGCATATTGTACAATGAAACGAGATCTCCAAAAACATTTTTGTTCTAATAACTTTATAAACTCTGCTATATATTTTATGGAATTTGAATGTATGAGTAGTTGGCCCAGAACTACTTCTGCAGGAGATTATTGGGAGAAAACATTACCATATGTCAGTAGGATGGCAACATCCCATAGATACTCAGAGGATCGCAGGCTCAACCCAGCTCTTGTGTTTATAATGTGGCAATATTTCCATAATTCGTATATGGGTACCTCTGCTTATATAAACAATATTATGGCAATGGCTGTCAAAGACACTTAGAGGATTCCAGTAAAAATAAAAGTAAATTTCTTCTTACACATTTCCATGAAAGCGAGGCTCTGCTGGCACAGCTCGGTGTGTGAGACCACAGCCCACCAGCCCCATGCCCAGCATGGCTGCGCTACGTCAGTGCTCGGCCCTGGCCCAAATGCTTTCTGGGGTCCGCCTGGGTGGTCGCTCCGCCAGACACCGCTGGCGCGGAGGGGCCCTCCTGCACCCGCGGTCCCATGGAGAGCGGGACGGCCACGACTCGAAACCCTGTGGGCATCACCGTGCCAGGGCTCTACGAAACCTCTTGAGGTCCGTGGACAGGGCTCTCTGAAGAGAGCAGCCTCCCTCCTCTGAACGTGTGTGTGCAGCCCCGTCCTGACCCACCGTGTGCAGCCCGGGGGGCCGCGGGGGTCGCCGCTCTCCAGCCGCTCAGGGGGTGCTGGGCTCGGGAAGTGCTGCAGACCGATGGACATCTCGGGCACTGGGCACCAAGTGGAATGTGGCCCATAAACTGCCTGACCCAAAATGCAGGCAGGGCTCAGAGAGCACGATGCTCCTGGCACAGGGCACACGTGTCCCTTACATGAGGCTTTTTATGATGCTTTTTGAACGAGACGGGGTCACGGAGCTGCACATCATTCCAAACACATCGACTATCGGAGTTTGTGGCATTTTATAAGTGCAGAAAAATGACAACAAGTGGCTAAATCAAACCTTTGTCTCCTTCAGGGGTAAATGAGGGGTTTTCCAGCTGCTCCAGAGCACACCTCAGCACACAGGCAGCCGTCTTGTGGTTTGCTTTTACGGTAAAGCAAAGGGGCCGTTTGTAATGACTGGAGATTAAGAGTTACCCAAGCATCACCTCAGGAGAGCGCTTTGAGGGAGGCTGTGGCGTGGAAGCACGGCAGCTGCACGGCTCGTGCCGCTGCAGGAGCGGAGCATTTACTGGAGAGTGAGACACAGACCTGAGAACTGAAACCAGCCTGGACCAAGGGGGCAGCTTCCCCATAACTGCACAGGGTCAGGAATGACGATGTAGTAACTTGCTAATACCATTTTCAGCGGAGATATGAGGAATGTATGTGCTGGTATAAGAGGTGTGGGAAAGCACTGGAGGAGGAGCTGAGGGGAGATGGGGACACTGGAGAGCACCCTCAGACACTGGGTAACTTCTGGGAGAGACAGTTATGAAACACACTGTCAGGTAACAGCTCATGACTCCGTGAGAGTGACCTTGAGCCTCGCTGGAAAGCAAAGCGGGGCTGCGGTGGGCAGCAGCCCCTCGAGCTCAGAGCCTTGCCAAGGGGACAGTTGGAACGCTGCCAGCGGGCAGCAGTGGCACCAGGGGTGAGCAAACAGTCCTGGTGCCCGGCACGTGCAGGTGCAAATCCTGAGTTATCTTGTCAGGGAAATGCGGTTTCCTACTCCAGTAAAAAACCACTTGGCTTAGAATTGAGTGGCTTCCATCAGACGTGTTTGAGATTGGCATGCCCAATTAATATCACTAATTAGTATCTGATCCTTTTTAATCGGGGAAAAGTGGAGACTGGGAGATGTTTAAGTTATTTATTTGACCTTTCTGTGTAAATTCCAGCAGTTTCCCGAGGACGGAGCCGTAACGGTGGCTGCAGCAGCTGCTCTGTTTGGTTTCCTCAGACAAACACCTTTTGTGCATGGGCATGAGCAGCCACGTTGGTGGCACCCTCACGCCCATAGAGATCCCACACCATAACCCAGCAGCCCTGGCCAACAGCCTGTCTTGCAGTGTTTCTGTGTGCAGTGATTTCCCTCTGTGGTGAGGTCTAGTCCAGGACATTAATCTGTGTTTCGAGAAATAATTGTCTCCGAGACAGGAGCAAAACACAAGTCAGATTTCTCGCTGCCGGTGTAGATTATCCCTATTTAAGAGACAGGCTTTTCTCCTACTTACTCAGCATTTACCAGCAGGCCAAAATTCTCCTTAAAAAGATCAGGCCAACCACTGAAACCCTTCCAGGGCTTTTCAGCAAATTACAAGTGTACGTGATCTAGTTCATTCCCCGAGCGGGGTCTGCTCCACCCCCCCCACTCGGCAAAACTGCACTGAAGCAACAAAGTCCTGTAACTGGAGTGAGCCAGAACTTACTCTCCTTTTCCAACGTGGGGGAAGACCAGGTCCCCAGTTGTAGGTGTTCTGGGTCTCGTATAAGTGTCAG
The DNA here is from genome assembly GCA_013399135.1 of Heliornis fulica. Lineage (NCBI taxonomy): Eukaryota > Metazoa > Chordata > Aves > Gruiformes > Heliornithidae > Heliornis > Heliornis fulica. Next base: position 53,302 of record VXBZ01001446.1, read on the forward strand.
CAAAGCAGCGTGTGGTGCTTGTCGAACTTTGATGGAAATTGTTCTCATAAATGGTCCTTTCTTGGGGGAGGTGGGGGGGGGGAACATAGGAAGCTGTAAAACTCAGACCATTAAGTTCTTCTGAAATTTCAGGATCATTCCTTGGCAAGAAAGGATTTTTCTGCCTTGAGTTACTTTCCAGCATCAGAAACCCCAGAGAACGGTACCCAACCACTGCAAACAAGCCTTGGCCACCAGTGTAAATCTTAGCTGACCTGACATGGAAATACACAGAACACGAGAGGACAACAACTCCAGAAGTGCAGTTCACAAGCTCCTCTGATCAAAGCCTCCAACTTCTCACCTCACAGCACCCTGAGAGACACTAATCACTGGGGCTTGGGTAGTGTCCAGGATTTAGGAATGGTACCAAGGATCACCTGCGATTCAGGGTGAGCAAGATGAAGCAGGGTTAGGTGGGGGGTTGCTCTCTGTGGAACCTTCCAAAGGAGGTTGGTCCCCCCACCCCAGCGGTGCACCATCCCCCTGTGGGGGCAGAGCAGCAGCCTGATACAACGGGTTCTACGTGCTCATGTGATCCCACTCAGCTGCACAATCACACTGGTCCCCCCAGTGCTGGAACTCGCTCACCAAGCACACGAGAAAGTCATTTCCTCGGGTGCAACCTTCAGGTGTCACCCACAGTTGACAGCTGGTGCCACTTGGGACACTGGGCCCAAAGGGGCTGTGGAGAACATGGTCTCAGGGCGCTCAGTGTCCCCGTGGTGTCCAGTGGGAAGGGAAGGAGCCTCTGGAGCCCCACATGGAGGGTGGGTGATAGAGGAGAGGGGTGAACTGCTGCAGGGGGGAGCGAGAGGAGCGACACAACCGAAAGGGCAAAGGCAGGTGAACAGTTCAGCGTGAAGACGTGTTGGTTTTACAGATCCTGGCACGCGCTTCCTGTGACTCTGAGGTGACAGATTGCTCCTCTGGCCCCAAGAGTTTCATCTTCCAGCTCCTGTGTTGTGGGTAACCATAGAGAACACACAGCTCACCATTTCCCACTGGTAGCTGCCTCTAATAACAGACGTGCTGGTGCTACGGCACAGGCGCTCGCTGCCCGTCACGCCGACGCGCTGGGAATTCCAGGGAAATGGTGCTTTGGGTTTGGTGCTTCTACTCAATCAGGGGAACTTAGAGTGAACTAGAAATCTGTGAGAACACAGGTGTGTGTGTGAGACAGAGACATGGAGAGAGAGAAAAGGACTCCAAGAGGAAAGAAACCCATTCGTCCTTTTCTGTGGGAAGTGGAAGAGAAACGGTTAATCAGAAGAACTGTTCCTGAGGTGATAGGAAGAGGGGTGATGGCTTTAAGAGAGAAAAGGGAGATTTAGGTTGGATATTAGGAAAAGATTATTCAATAGGAGGTTGGTGAGACCCTGGCCCAGACTGCCCAGAGAGGTGGTGGAGGCCCCATCCCTGGAACCATTCAAGGTCATTGTGGATGGGGCTCTGATCAACCTGCTCTAGTGAAGATGTCCCTGCTCACTCCAGGGGTGGGACTAGATGGGCTTTAATGGTCCCTCCTAACCCAATGCATCCTATGATTCAATGATTCTATACCCATGAATTTGTCCCCCAGGCTACAAACTGCACTCAGTAACTCAACTCCCACATCTCCCAAATTTCATGTTTGTCCCAACACACCCAGTTTTTGAAGGCCCAGAACGGTGCCAACCTTTCTGGCAGCACTTTAGTTTGGAAAGAAAGGCATCAGAAAGAGAAATCTACTTTAACAATGCTTTCTCCTCTCCTCTGGTGCATCTAGTTAGATGCAGAAACTCAAAGGTTATTACACAACTCCTTGCTTCACTCCCCAAATGATGATGTGATCTCCCATGACTCCTCATCAGAGAATGTCTTCAAACAGACAATGTCACTCTCTAAGGGATGATAAAACATCCTTGGGTGTGTTTTTCCATCCTATAGCAAACATGTTCTTCTTTCTGGCATCACCAGCTATCTAACCTCTCAGACAATAAGTGTCCCATTGTTGGATGACCTTTCCAGCATCCGTGTTTGAGGACACACCTTGCTCTGGCACAACATATGGTAGAAGAGGGAGCACAGATGAAGCAAACAAGCCCACGGGGAGCTTGTGTGATCCAAGGCGTTCGCCTTGGATGGTGGGAGACAGGATTGGGTCTGAAAAGGTCCTTCAACTGGCCATTGGGTAGAGAAGTCAGAGACAAAGCTGTTCTTTTTTGGGTGCTTAGCAAGGGGCCTGGAGCAGAGACAGGCTGGCAGAGGTGGTTTGATAGTGGGGGTAGCAGCAAGCCAACCCTGCCCGGTTGACTCTCAGCACCCTCATGGGACAACTGGCTTAGAGAAACCTTGTGTCCTGCAGCCAGGACCAAGGACACCGAGTCGCGGCTGAGCCTGTGGCTCACGCAGGAGCTTCTGCAAAGCTCTTGTGGCTTCTCAATCCTTTTGAAACAGCTGGCACAAACCAACCAAAACTGCTGACTCAACACTGCAGCATGCTCTTGTGTGACCCTGTACCATACACAGCAAATGGTTAGTTTGCACCAGACCAAACAGCACCAGCCTGTGCCTCAGCCACCGGTCCCCTCGTTAGCGCTGGTTCATCAGTGTCCCCCCAGTGCGTTTCAGAGCCATCATTTTCCCTCTGCCCCGGTGGCACCACCCTGTGCTCTTTACCTTGCTTCAACTTGTTGTTTGCCTTGGACCCAAATCCAGATCTCGACTGCTGCTGCTTCCACCCAAGCAGCGTTAATCTCATCTGGAGTTCCCTGCACTCAGCCTCAACCCACCAGCACAACGCGGTGTTTAGGCGAGCGCTGCCTCACCTCCGCTGCGGATACCCGCCGAGCTGAGCCGAGCCGAGCAGCAGGAGGGTGTTCCCTGCACCCACCAGTGCTCAGAGCCCAGCACCCCTCCAGGGCACCCGCTCCTGCGCCTCCGGGCTTTGCTGTCCTTTATTGTTAAGCACATTTGCGAACACGTCAGGACTGCGGGGCGGCCGCTGCCGAGCTGCACGTGGCTGAACTCGGAGCACTCCCACAAGCTCTGCGATTCCCGATTTGGGAGTGAGACCCCTCCAACCACCTATCAGCAGTACCCATCACCCCTATAACTAGCAAGCAGCCCAGCTCTCCCCATCACACGCGCACAGAGCGAGTCTGCGGGTGGGCTGGAGCATCCCCCAGGCTGTGCCCTTCATCCCCGCTGAACTCACTCCTTCCCCCCCATCACTCCTCCATCACAAGGACTCACAGTATAGGCCTCTGCTTTATGTGTTTTCAATTAAACACAGTCAAATCTTCCACCGACTATTTCCGCTGGCGGCCCCAGGACTGTCCCAGATTTCTCCCTGCACACTCCAGCACTGGCGCCGATAACAACTTGTTTTCCACCCGAGCAAAGGGGACGAATACACTTTACATGGTGCAAAGACCTCAGCTTATCCCCAGCTGAGCATAACATAAGAATGACCAGAGAAAATAACAAACAGCCAGTAGTGTTTTAGTCTGGCTTCCAAGCAGATACAGGAGCCATCCAAACCCCAGGACCTTTTTGGCATCGCCTTTTGTCCAAGATGCAACAGAAGCCGCTTTACCTAGAGAGCTGCACACTGTTTTCCTCACTCTAGTACAGAAGCAGGTCTTTGATTGGTGCCTTTCAATCACTAAACAAATCATTAAACAAGTTAAGGGTTTCTGCTTCTTGGAGCTGTCACCAAGAGAAATGTAATGGCTCTGGAAATAAGGAACAAGTGAATCGCTCCATTTCTTGCAGGAGATTAAATATGCACCATCCAAAAATAGCTAATGTACATACTTTTCTCTGGAAAATGGAGACAACTTCCAAAATCAAAGGTGTCAGCCAGGGACAGAATTGATGCTGCAGAGGCAGCACAGCCAGTCAATGGAGCTGTGAGCAATTTTCATAGCAAAACCCTGGCGAAACACGTCCAGTTCTGGATATGATCACAAACCCAAACCTCGCCCAGGCTCCTGCAGCTCCCGGCCAAAGGGAGCCAAGTAAGAGTGAATTGCAGCAGGATGCTGCCTGGCCAGGGAGTTCAGAGCCCAGTTGATGGGCAAGAAACAGCTCAGCACTTTGAAGCTGCCCTCAGCCCCCACGAGCACCCACCCAGGGAGCAGGGGCACGGGGCAGCATTGGGGGGGGGGGGGGGGGGGGGCCTAAGGCTGCTAAGCCTTAACCCAGAGCTCACAGGCAGGAAGGAACATGCCAGACACACATGGCAGCAAGTGGCAGGGAGCTCTGGCACGTAGGAAATCGTGTGGTCCCTAAGATACACTCACAGTGGGAGGGGACAGCAACTACTCTCAAGCAGGTTGATGGTTGAAAGTTTCCATCTTGCAGACGCTGAGCCACAGCTGTCTCAAGGAGCTGCAGTGGACCCCGTGTGCTGCAGGTAAGGACCTACTTTGGGCCAGACCCTGGGCAAGGTGATCTGGGTGGACCAGGGGATGGACACTGGAGGTCCCTCCCAACTGAAATTATTCCATGATTCTGCTGGACTTCATTCCTTCCCTCTGCACTGAGATGTCTACGAGAACAGAAAACTTCATATTGTCTTTGTTCCTGTTCCCCTTTTCTCACCTCAAGCTGCGGGTTTAGTGATCACACAATCACTTCCACAGCTGCTGGCTGAGATGTCACACACACAGAGCATAATGAACGCCAGGGGGGAAATACACAGCAATGCAATACCAGCACCGAGAAATACATTAAAAGTATGAATCAGTAGAAGTGGTTTCAATCAACCCTGCATCTGGTTTCATCATTTCTTTCACCATATCTGTCTGCCTTCAGCTGCTCTGCGATGCCAAGGCCCCAGCACATCCATCTCACCAGAGGCAAGGCACTGACACGTTGTCAGCTCCTGGGTCATTCCGTGCTCTTTTCCTTGAGAGCGTTTTACCTCGAGAAAACGGGGAAAGGGAGACTCTAATTTGGGGGTGGAGTCTGAGTAAAAGTAATGGCAGATAAAGGGCTTTTCCTACACATTTGTTTGCAGCTGGTAAGATAAGGAGAGACTGCAGCTAAGCTCTGATAAACAGTAATGCATGGCTGCAGCTTCACAGGGCTGCCCTGGCTCTGCTCTCCCTCAGCCAGCAGCAGAATGCTGGGGCCCAGGCACAGACCCCTCCTGCTCGTGTTCAGTGGGAGGCAAACAGCCCCCCGGAGGAAACAGCCGCATCCTTCAGGTGCTTTCAGAAGAGTTTGGAGTGAGAGAGCCTTGGGGAGGAGGGACAGGGCAGCGTGCCTGAGGCCTTCCACTGCCGGCCCCCCACACACCCCCACGCTCTGGGCGAGGATGTGGATCCTCACCGGGCAGCTGCTGAGCGACCGCTACTTGTGCACTAATGAGAAGTGACGGGAGATGCTGATTCCGGAGGTTTCTCAAGGGCTGAACCTCCGAGGGCCTGGAGGGGGGTGGGAGAAGCACTTCCATGCACAGCCCAGCCTGAGTTGGGCAGATGTCCTGTATGAAAGATCTGTATTAAAAATAGAGAGACCCTGATTTTGCTCCACTCCCAACACAGGATTAGCACAGGGGATCTGGTTGGGGAAGAACTTGAGTTGAGGAGGAGGAGGGGTGGTGCTCTCCATTTGTAATGCAGGTAACCACAGGACTTCGTGGAGTTGAAGCACTCTGGAAAGTCAGATCTTGTAAGTGCTGAGCGTGTTTAGTGCCAGCCCTGCTCCCTGTGGACGGCAAAGACTGGCCTGAAAGAGTGACAGAAGATTGTTTTGCATATGAAAGGTCTCTTGCAGCCTGAGGTAGCTCCGAGGTGGGAAATGAGCTTTGCTGCTCCGGGTGGGATCTTGGCTGCAAGTTCACGAGTGTCTGGGGGTGAGCTGTGCTGGATGCAGAGAGTTTAGATAGGGGTGGATTAAAGTGCTTTTAAAGTTACATGGTTGTAACCTTTACACGCTCTTCCCTCCGCTCTTGGCCTGGCCTAGGTCAATGGATTTCATTTTCTGAGAAGTATCCTCGCCTGGAAAAGCTGCACGAAACAGAACCCAGGGTGGTTTTATTTGGCAAAAGCTGGTCAGGCAAGTTTTTCACATCCTAAAGCCAAACTCAGATGTGTGGTTTGCATAAATATTCTATTTTAATTCCAACCTGCAGAGTCACGGGGATTTGGAAAGTAACTCAAGCTTTGGCCCACCTCTACCAGGAAATATTAGCTGGTGTGTAGCTGCTGTTAGCACTGCAGGTTCCACCAGTGAGTGTCCCGGGCTTGCAGAGCTGTCACCGAGCAGGACTACCGTGTGCCACCAACAGGCCACCGCCTGGCCAGCCAAACCCTCACCGAGAACAAACCCCGGCCCCACGGCCGGGTGAGCTTTCCACAAATCACACCCAAAGCTCCCACCTCCACACAAACACTGACCCAGCTCGGGCTGTTCAGCAGCTACAGCCTCAGCTCCTCCAGCCTGGAGCTGGTCCATCACAGCAGCTTCACCCTGGGAGGGGGGACACTGCTAATGAGTGATGCTGTGCCAGGCAGGCAGCTCTCCAGAGGGGCTGCCCGGTGCCTCGGGCACTCCAGTGTCCTGCTCCTGCACAGGCAGCGTTTGGGGAGTGACAGCCCAGTGACAGCACTTGTGAGGGACGCTGTGAACAGCCATCCCTGCTATCAGGGTAAACCTAGTTTGCTTCTGAACAGCGATACCTGCACCTGAACAAACCCACAAGCAGCACCTGAAAGGAATGATAAACGTGTTTAAGAGAAAACTGATGGTATTTGTCTGGATTTGGGCTTATTTGGTTATTCAGAACAGTCAGGATGCCCATGCATGTGAATTTGAGGTGTGAGAGGCAGTTATTTGAGATTGCTGCCTGTCTTCTGTCTGTCAGTGCAGGCAGAGGAACAAGAAGCGTTTACAACAGCTGCTTTTGGATGCATCTTCATGCGTTTAAGGCTGCAGCCCTGACTCTGCTCTTACAGAGTTGTGGGTATATATTTATGTTCATTCAGTCTGGAGAAGCAAACATAAAGGGTGACTAATATTGGGGTTTTTCTTAAATTAGAAAACGAGCAAATTATGAATTCCATCAAGGTTTTTTAAAGGTCAGAGTTACCATCAACATTCTGCACCAGTTTTGCTGTTAGTCAGTTCGCTCCTGTATTTAATAAAAGAGCCCTCAAGACAACATTTCAGGGTAGTGCATGCTCCTCGCCTGCACAATGAGTCATTTTCTGAATGCTCAGCTCTTCCTTTAAGCTCAGCTGAATAATATTTGCTTGAAACACTTTCTGTTCTAATTCTTACTTGTGGAAATAAAAGGCTTGGCTCTGCCTCGCTCTGCAAGGTGGCTGCAGCCCTGCTCTTCTCAGCACGACTGCCTGGGCTCTGGCATCAGTGGGGAAGCAGCAACTCAAAGTAGCTGTTTGCAACACAACAAACCCATTAAGCAACAAGAGAAGGGAAAATATTTAAATACGTAGGGAAGGTGGAGTTACATCCTCGAGAGGTTTAGACCTTGACATGTGACATAAATTACAAAGTGTGCTCGACTATTTGCACGTTCAGTTGAAACTTAGTAAAAAATTCCCTCAGAAAGAGGGGAAGGAACATTTGGTAATACTGAAGTGTATAAACTCAATGGGTTTTTTTAGAATTTCTTGGAAATCATGCAAAACAAGAAAGAAGAAATCATCCAGTCCATTCTCTTGCTCCAAGTCAAGACCAATTATAGCTAAATCATTCCTGATAACAGCTGCCAAACTTATTCTTAAAGACTTCCCATGATGGAGTTTCCTTAAGCTCTCCTGGCAACCGACAGCAGTGCCTCACTATTTTAATCATTAGCTAGGTTTTCCTGATGTCTAGCCTAAATTGCCCTCACTGAAATGGGATGTTTCATCAGATCTCCTCTCTTGACTCCAGAGCTTGATTATATTAAAAGGGATCTGCATACACAAATTAAATCTCTCATTTGTAAGAAACTGTTCCATTAGGAAAAACATTCACAAAGGCTCAACACAAAACCCAAAGGGGCTCCACAGCCTGTGCCAAGGCAGGAACCAGGGTCCAGCGAGTCAAACTGATGATTTGCCTACAATTAACACATGAGAGAAAGAAATCTCAGATCCTGGAACATCCCGTAGCTTATTGAGTTACTGCTTGGACAGATCAGTTTATAACCTGGCCCCAAAAAAGGGTCTGGCACAGGAGAGCAAAATCAGTTGAACTGACTTCTCCGAACTCTGGGTGTGTAGATGAAGCCAGGTCAGCCCTTTGTCTGGGAGAAAGAGACCCAACACACTCCAGCACTGGAGCTTTCCCACCTCCCTACAGACCAAGTGTTCATGGCAGTGAGGAAACCTCTGCCCCTGCCAGAGCTAGTGGAGAGTGCCTGGCCTGGAGGAGCAGCGCCCCGAATCTCTGGGCACAGCTCCCCTGCCTGGCTGAGCTCCCCCCTCCACGGGATGCTGGGGTGCACTCGTGCTCCCCACCCCGTGTGTGGGACATGTGGCTTCTGAGCTGCAGAGGGGGATGGTGTGGCTGTGGCTCTGAGCCCCTTCCAGTCCCCCAGGGGCTCCAGGAGAGCTGGAGAGGGGCTGGTGCCCAGGGCAGGGAGGGCCAGGCCCAGGGCAATGACCTTCAGCTGCAGGAGGGCAGAGGGAGAGGAGCTGGGGGGCACAAATCCTTCCTGGGGAGGGGGGAGGCCCTGGCACAGGGTGCCCAGAGAAGCTGGGGCTGCCCCTGGATCTCTGGCAGGGTTCAAGGCCAGGTTGGATGGGGCTTGGGGCATCCCAGCAGGGTGGGTGTGGGTGTCCCACTATGGCAGGGGCACTGGGGGGGTCTCAGGGCCCTGCCCACCCAAGCTACTCTAATTCTGTGAAAAAATAAATTTAATTATTTAAATACGATTTACTGAATCTCTGCCTGCCCCCCTCGTTTAGTGCCTCACAAGAGACAATCGCTTTCAAATTCCTTGAAATGAACAGAAGCTGCTTTTGTACTTTACAGCAAGTCTAGAAAAAAATTTTGCAAGAACATTTCCAGGTTAATGAGTGTGAATTACAAAAATCAAGATGAACATGACACTAATCGCTAAATCAATGCAAGTCAGGGCACAGTTTCACTCTGCCAGTCTCTTCCTCTTGTGATGGTGACAGAGTGCAAGATTAGCAACAAAAGAAATATTTGTCAAATAAATTACATTTTTGAGAAGGAGCATGGATTTCATCAAACCACACAGCAATTACTGCGTTACCGGTCCCAGGGATGAACACTTGGGGCAAATTACGAGGGATCTGGAGGGAGCTTAGGAAGCAACTTGCCTTGGTCCTGCTGGGCACTGCCCGTGTCACAGCAGGTGACCTGGTGGAGCTGGTGGGGAAGGCACCCTGCACCCCCTGGCCTGAGGGATAAGGAGCACCCAGAGGTGACACCCAAGCTGGGGTGAGAAGCGTTTCTGGGCTTCGGGCACGGTGACATGACTGCCTTGCCAACGGCCAGGAGTGGCAGAGACACGAGGTGAGGACCTGTCCAGTGACAGGTGAGCACACAGCTCGGTGCCACAGGCACACTCCTGGTGACACACTCGCCACCAGAGTTGTGCCCAGGCTGAGGTTTTCGGGACTGCCAGTCACAGACACAGCAGCGTTTCACAGGTCCCCGTTTGAGACAGCACTTTGATCACTACAAGCCCAATAAACAAATTACATATTTCCCCCACTGGTGACAGAGCCACTTCAGCATCACTCCTGATGGGCTCAGGCTAGAGGAGGGGACAGGCACCAGCTTCTCTCTGTGCACAGGATGGACCCGTGAGCTCCACTCACATCACCTCCTGCTGCGAGACCACCCCTGGCTCCTCGGGCTCTGGGGACGGTGGGATGAAAGCAGAGCACAGCCTCTGCCCCCCTGGAGCTCCTCACAGAGCGAGCAGGGAGCTGCCAGGGAGAACCACCCTCCCTGTGGAGCCCCAGCTCCTCCAGACCCAGCCTTGAGGCTGCACATTCTTGAGTGCCACCTACCGGCACCGTCTCCACACCGGTTCGTGTGTGCACACACGTCCCCACCTCCCCGGCTGCAGGATGAGGCAGCAGCACAGCTCTCAAAGAGCCCCAAACAAAACAGTGTCAGCGCAGGAACAAGGAGATGGCCCGAAGCCCCTGGCTGATGCTGGCCCAGCACCGGTCCCCACGCACCCCCGGGGTCCCGCCATGGGCTGGGCTGCTCCTCAGCTACCACCTTCCTCTGCACAGGTGGGACTGGGGGAAATAGAGGAGGAAAAGGCTTCTCCATCTGCAGCTTAACAAGGCAGCACTGCAATCTCTAGGGCCCTGGCCCTTACTTTTGTAGATGCTTTATAGCAGCAATAATATTTAATTGGATTTGACATGCAGAAACCATCAATCACTGCTGAGGAGTGTTACTGTTTTGTCACAAAACGAAGTAGAGACCCTGGGCTGTGAGCAGCCAGTTGCAGGTACCTACAGAATCACATCTCTGAGTGCCAGAGATCCTCCTGCCTTGGAAACCCTGCACGAGGTGGGGGAAGAGCACACAGCCCAGCTAAAACCCCAGAGATGGCAGATCGAGGCACAAAGTGCTAAACCTCTTCAGGGTACAAGCAGCTCTACTCAGCCATCTTCCAGCTGGGTGGGTTCATCACACAGTGTCCACACAGCTCCCCTCCCTCCTCTCACAGCCCCCCAAACAGTCAAGGGTTACTTCAGTTTTGCCCCTTCCCGGGTGGGATGGGGAACCAGGATCAGCCCTTGTCACCAACTGGCTCTTCCTGGGAAGGAGGAGGTGGAGCAGCTCCTTGCTCCAAGGTGTTCAGTGGGACCACCAGTGCCCCACAGAAGTGCCCACATGTGCCCCAGTTCAGTCCCAGTTTACACAAGGGTCACTCCCAGAGACAGGACAGTTGGTAAAACCACCAGAGCTCATCTCCCCTCTGCAGGGGTTGGACACTAAAAGCCAAACCCAGCCAACCTAGAGCAGCCCAGTGTCCCCAGACCACTGGAGTCAGGCTACTCCCTCTGAACACGGCAGTTAAAGGCAAACAGGAACGAGTTCAAGGGGATACAACCACGAAATAACTTCTGGCTGCTCAGCAGGGAGCAGACTCTCCCCAAGCACTCCAGGACTTGACATATCATTAAGTTCTGTTCTCCATGAGGATTTTTGCATCTTCCCCTTTACCCAGGGACATATTTCTCAGGCATTTTGCTACAAGAAAAGTGTCTCATACTAGAAAAACTCAGTTTTGTACTTTGAACTGCAAATATTAGCACAAGGGGTCTGGCTTACACTTCTTTTGGCAACACAACGGGAGTTTACCCCCCTGCAAGCGTAGCTGTTGCAGTCTGAAGAGCAAACACTAAATAACCATAAAAAACCCACCCAGAATTACTTCACTGAAATATAAATAGGGAAAATGATCATCCCAGTACTACAGAAGGAGGAAAATACATTAGTAAAATTAAAAGGAGAGGTCAAGTTTCATAGTTCAGAGACTAGAAGGCACTTCCCAAATTGTTCAACTCCTGTAGTTCCAGGAGCACAGGTGGGAGCAGCGGATTTCTGCCTCCCATTGAGTACATTCTGGTCTTGTTCCACACAGGACCAGTGTTTTTCTGTCTTTTCAGTCCCTTTTAATCTCACTCAAACGTGGTTTCAAAGCTGAGCACACCAGCTTATCTACAAAAAGGCTTTTGTTATTCTTTTCAGTTTCTAATTACAGACAAGCAGTAGGGGGGAGGCCACCTTCCAAGGAGGAGCAGAGAGGTGACGTTCTTTGGAAGGTACATTCCAATTATCTTCTTTTCTCAGAAACCAATCGTTTCAGGTGGTACCTCAGGAAGTTTAGTGCCTTTAGTGGGAAGAAACTTGGTTAAGGATGGCTTCATGGTGATGGTGGTGCTGGGGCTCCTCTGCCCTCACGAGATCTCAGGCGCCAACGGAAAGTTGGGTCTTTTCCTGGAATGGAGATTGGTCCTGTTGCAAAGCAGAGCCATGTCCCAGCCTGGGCTCCCACCCCACAGCTCTGCCGAGAGTTGGGGGGACTCAGGATGGCTCCTGACCAGCTTTTAATTCAGTGCCACCCTCCTGCCATGCCCACTGATCAAAACATCCTATTTCATGTCATCTTTGAGGAAACTTCATGATGAAAAATTATTTTCAGAAGGCAGAAGATAGTGTTTTAAAGCAATAATTCAACTTTTCTTCAGAAGTGATATGTTTTAATGTATACATCCTTCTTACAGGACTCTGAACAAGCTGCTAAAAGTTGGGACCCCCCATTGGTTGCTGATGGCCCTTGAATTTCCATGAAGATTCAGCTGTGATCACACACTCAACATCTGGATTGCAACAAAGTGCTGCTGAGAGCAGTAGTGAGTTTGTAACATTCAGTTTTACTTCTGACTTCTGCAGCCCTCCCAGCTTTCCATGCTGGCCAGGACAGAGCTGCCCCTTGTGCCTCCCGAGCCTGCCATGAGGCTGAGCACCGATGGGAGTTCATTCAGTGGTCACCTGCCCATCAGATGCTTGTGATGAAGCTTAAAAGCTTGTCCCCCACTTACAATAAATATTGTGCTTTGCTTTTAGTGTAATTCAACTTAGCTCAGAAGAGAGAAAACCTGGGAACAAGCACATTCATAAAACCCAAAGCCAACAACTAAAAATTCAGACCTTTTTTCTCCCTTGTATCTATTTATGATCAAATAAAGAGCCTGGAGTTTTAAGATGTAATTTGAAGAGTTGGGTTCATGGTCACATAAGAAGAAACATGCCTTTCTATTGATTTGCCATTGTAACTCATCATCTTTTCACTGCTATCAACGAGACAGGAGTAGAATGAACAGGCAGCTAAACAATGAGGAGAAGTTCTGCAGTTGCCTAAAGCCAATAAAATAACTGTTATTGACGAGGTTATCAAAACCTCAGAGGTGCCAGCTCGGTGCGCTTCTCCTCTGCCTTTTCGTTACCACCTCACTGCGGAGCGGAGCGGGCAGGCAGGGCTTTGGCATTCGGCTCCTGTCCCCACCTGCTTGTTTAGGGTGTCTTTTAGCCATTGGTTTCCCCCTGTACCCCGATAAATGCTCACAGGTCGGTGGCCTTGAGTCGGTTTGGGTTTGCTCAGGTGTTTTGGTGCGCAGGAATCGCGTCCCTGCTGCAGATGCAGACATGTGCTGCCTCCCCCCGTGGTCCTGAGCACGAGAGCAGGAGGAATATCCCCTTCCTGGGCTGGGTTTAGGATTTACATCACTGCTCAGGACGAACAGCCCCGAGAGGAACCCAGGAGAGGTGCAGGACCGATGCACCCCCTGCTCCCACCCACCGCGAGGGATGGTGCCACACCACATCACGGGTGAGCTGTCCATCCCATGCCACCCTCCCAGCCCAGCCAGAGGGACCAGGAAAGCCAAACTCGGGCTCAGCCAGAGGCAGTTGACTCTGGCTCTTCTACTCTTGGTTCTAACCTCATTTAGGTACACAAGAGACACCCACCCAACCAGCCCTAAGAAAAAGCTGAGTTTAAAATGAAGACGCCAACGCCAACAAAACACGTTAAAAATCTGCTGCCTGCAGTCAAAGCCCTAAAATTTGTAGTCCCCAGCTCAGGCCTGTGCTGCAATCCAGGGCAATAAATGTGGCATTGCCTTGGCAACATTTTTTATACTTTGATTAAAGAGCAACTGATGCAATATTTCAGGAGACAGGGAGGGGGGGGAAAGGAAAAAAAAAAAAGGGGTTTGATATGGAGAAAAACATTCTGGCTGTTCTGTATTGTCCTTGAGGACTTTACTGTGTGCCGTCACTAACTGCTTAGCAACAGATTGATAGTGGCTTGCAAATCAATCTTTTCAGAGCAGAAAGCACAGTATACAATGCTGCATGTTCCAACTCAAGAGATGCTATTGGGAAGCTATATAAGCATCAATTATGGTTTTTTAGATGTAGTTAATTATAGCAGGGAGAACTCTGATCACAAATCAGCTTTCCTTACTCCCCCTTCTGCCTTTTAAAAATCACAAGAGAATTACTATAGATTAGCAAATTAGAAATTGCAAAAATGTAATTATCCAAAATTAAGATGGGTTGGCAAGCGCTGCTCCTGAATGGGTTTGTGCCAGAAAAGTGAAAGAAGATAAAACTATTCTTTCTGCAGGGCTCTACTCCCAAAAGCATACACAGGCATCAGAATAGAAAACACAAGTGGACAACTACAGCAATCCAGACTGGAGGGAAACGGAGTAAACCCATGAGCACAGCACACGCCTACGGGGAGCTGCACGGCGAGGGGGCCGCGCCGTCCCCGTGGCCTTTGGCTGGAGGAGGCCTTGAAGCAGCGGCCAGGCACCCACCTGAGCAGGAACAGGGGCAGCACAGCTTCATCTGGGCTCAAAGCCTCAGCTCCCTCCCCTGCCCAGAACCCCCGAGGTGTCCTGGCCACTAAAGCCCCTCGGATGCTCCATGTGCCCCTTCCCCATCAGTGCTCCACGGAACGAGCATTTAGCCAGCCAAAAGCCACCCATTTCAGAGGGCCTGAAGTACCCAATCCCCACTGGGAGCACAGCCCCAGAAGCTTTTAGGAGCCTTGAAAAATCCCATCTAAAAGCCAGGCACAAGGTGCACAGAGTCTCTTCGGGGCACGGGAGCAACAGCTCCTCGCACGCTGCCGGGTGAGATCTGCTCCGAGCGCCCCAACGTACCCGTTTCCCCACAAGGAAGGGGGAGCACCACCAACTTTAACACAGGATACAGCTACCTCATAGCACAGAATACACTGCCCCCACCCCCCATGGCTTCAGTGCTGGTGTCACACCCCTGGCACACAATTCATCACCAGGGCTGGGCCCTCTGTGACTCCACCAACGAGGGTGGCTTCACACTCAGAGTTACTTTTATCTTTTCATAACGAGGCCATAAAACACAGTTTTAATGATAGTTTGAGTGTCTAACTGCTATTTCCCTTGCTGCAGCTGCTGGGCAGACACACCAAGAGGGAGCTTTGGAGTGGAATGGCCGAATCTCCTCCCCAGGTGCCATCAGCTGGAGTCAAAGCTCCCTTGGCAAGCCCGTACCCCTCCCCCCGTAAGCCTGCCCACCATTTGAAATAAGAAATGGCTGTGCTGGCCCCCAGTGAAACCACTGTCAATCTCCTGCCTGACTCCTGAGCACTTGCCTGAAGGGCTCGTGGTCACAGAAGTGTTCTGGAAGTCAGGCCACCCACCGGGGTGTCTCCTGTCCTGCTGCTGGCCGAGTGGAGGGGATGGAAGCGGCATTTCCACACTCCGAAGCCTCAGCCAGCGCCTAAAGAATGCGACATGTGTACCTATACCTACACCCCCAAGGCTTTCTAATTCCTGAAGGTTTTACTGGCTGCTTCAACTTCTGGCTGATTAATAGTTTGTCTGAAACAACTAAATAAACAGAAGTTACAGTGCATTAATAAAAACCCACCTCTTGCTCACACATGTGTATTCAAAGGGAATTCAGCTTCTCCTTCGGAGCTTCCCCTGCTTTAAACCCTTGATGACTGAGATTAAAAGCTTCCCTTCCTTGACTGCATTTTATCATGATTTCATATCTCTCCAGCTTTCTAGAATCCCTCAACTATATCCCTTTAAATTCTGTGCTAATTGAATTTAAAATTAGTCCCCAGTGGGGACTAAGTAGAAGCCAAGTAATTTAATGGTCAGACAATTAACAGCCCCGCATTAACTAGAGCTTCTGAACAACAACTGTTTCCAGTGGAGCAGGCAGGCTGTCCTCCTGAGCTAGGCTTTCCCTTCCTCAACAAGGGGTGAGGATCACAGCCCAGCACCGTTAGGGGAAAAGCTGTTTCACTGCCAAAATGGCTTTTTTTTTTTTTAAATTTATTACTTGCCCCCCTCCACAGAGAGAGGCAGCTTTGTGTGCTTCCTCTGCTGGATCTCCTCTCAGTAACCTCTCACTCAGTTTTCACACTGCATGAACATATCTGTGCTGTGTTGAAGTATTTCCACAGCAGACCAGGCAGAACATGACTCCTTCTCTAGCAGGCAAACACCTGGTTGTGTCTCAGTATTGTCACATCAGCGTTTCCATCCACCCTGGATGTTTGGGAGCCGTGGACATGTCAGCATTTTGAAAACCAGGAGGGTCCCACGTGGATGCAAACCTAACAGCATAGCTGCACCTCATGTGGGCACACAAAACCACTTCTAGAACATAAAATAAACTCTCCTGGAGAGGCTGTTACTAAGGGCTGCTTCTACACAGAGGCCCATTTACATCCCTCAGGGTCCGTGACTTTTTCTACCCTCCATTAATTTAGCCACACCAGTGGAAACACCGCACAGGTTTCCACTTCAGAGATCTCCAGAGAGGAGGGAACCATTTCTTCAACCTTTTCCCAAAGGGTTTTCCCACTTCAGTCATGACTCCAGCAGACCATCTTCTAGAGTAATGACCACTTATACTTGTATGGAGATCCAATACAACAAAACACTCTTCCTAGAACATGTTACCACTCTATTTACTGTGCATTATTCTCTGGTACTGCAACTCAGAGGTGTTACCCCAGAATACTCCAGGCAGGATAAACCCAGACATTAAATGACCCAACACCCTGGGAGCCACCACACATCACACTGTATTTCTCTTTTTAAACTCTTATTCACTGCATTATGTCTTAACCAGGAACAAAGGAGCATTTAGTACACGTTCAGTCTGTTTTCCCACCACTGATGCCCCTTCTCCTCGTCTGTGGCCCTTTGGATGGGGGTTCAGCCCAGCATTCTCCCCCACGTGGGAGGGGAAGCACAGTCCTGGTGGAGCTCACTTTGGAAGGACTGTACAGATAGAGAGCTGAGGACATGTAATAACACCATCAAAGAGAGTTGAAAATGTACCCCCTCTTCTCCCAGATGCACAAGAAGCTGTTTGGACAAGACCTTAACTGCCTTGATGCTAGAACAGGAACGTGACTTGTTCCATTTTACTCATACAAGATAATACTCAGTTATTTTCCTTATATTTATCATGCCTTGGAGATGCCATAATTACAGGTTGCAAAATTATAATTAACGATGACTAATTAGGAGGGGGAACCAAACCAAAACAGAACCAACACCTGCTACTTCACCCTCAGAGTCCACACAGCTCGGCAGTGACCTTTGCATGAGGGTGAAGCACAGGATCACCTCCAGGGCAGCTGCTCTTCACTTACAGAGGCGTTTTTGGGGGAACATGACAGTGCCCCGCCACGGTGTCCTGGTGCTTCACCCAAACCACAGGTGGTGGAAGAGCTGCCCCTGGGTGATGTCATGGAAAACACGATTTTTTCCAGCCATACTGCAATCTAAAGCACCACATCCTAGTTCTTAGCTACTGTCAGCCAAACCTTTTCTCGCCCACGATGCTCAACCAGGCTGAAGCGCAGGAAAGCAACTCCTCCTCCTCCTCCTCGCTGGTGCGGGCAGACACCCTGCAGGACAGCAGTGTAAGCACAGGGCCCTACACAGCACATCCTACCCCCTGGGGAAGGGACAAAACACTCTTCAGCTGCTAAGCCATGTTCAGCCACCTGCTGACTGGCCAGACACCTTCACCTCAGGATTAAGCAGTGCTGGGGGGAACGGACCTGACTCCTAATTGTGCTCATTGGCACGATGGGAGATCACAGAAGCACAGCTGGAACAGGCTTTCCCTTTAAAAGGAATAAACACCTGCTTTTCAACAGCACGAAGCCCTGTCACAACGTGAGCAAGAACCTGCATTTCCTGAGCCTGTTTCTTCCCCAAAGTCCCCAGCACTCCCTTCTGAAGGGCTCTTACTTGGCCCATCACAAGGAGCCATCCCTTCCTCCTGGGAGAGGGGGTTCTCCTTTCTCTCACTGCCATAAGGACACCCCTCAAACACTCCCTGAGCACTGATTACCACCCTATCAGCCCCCCACCCCCAGCAGCTCAGTCCTGCTGCCTGCAAAGCACCTACCTCAGTCCCCAGGTCCCAGCCTGTGACAGTGCCAGTCTTCAAGAAGCAGGAGCAACCTTTTCACTCTGAGACACAACACCCAAAACCCCACCCCCCCCCAGCCCCTGCTATCTAAACCCACCAAGGGAGCTGCCCCCTTGCTGCCCCTGCCCCCAGCTGCACCTCGTGTCTGCCCGGTGCTGCCTCTCTCCAGCTGCACAAAGCCCATTTCACCCAGTTTTCCATATTGCTGGTTGCTTGAGAGCAGGTTCCCTCACAGGCTCTTGGAAACTTTGCTTTTTCTTGCTTCCCCCTCCCCCAAACCCACGCTCCTCCGCAGCGTTGTGGTGCTCCTGCCACAAGTGTCTTCTTGATCCTGAACCAACCCATCCCCACGCTGCCCCAGTCAGCTCTCTCTCAAGCAAACATCCAGGATGGTTTCTGTATTTATTCTCCTCTCCCTCCAACTCACGCCCTGCCACCTCTAACGCACTTTAAACCCGAGTGCTCATGCCACGGGCTCTGCACAGAGCACAGAAATGGGTTGGACTGGATGACCTCTCAAGGTCCCTTCCAACTCCTGATGTTCTGTGTTCTGTCTCTTAGCTGCTGTGTAGGTCAGCTGCTGATCAGAAAGAAACAGTGTTAGAAATCTCCTCAGTGCCTTGCAGACACGTAACTATCATCACAGCCAAGCCCCAAATACTCATTCTCTATGGAATGGGCATAAAAAGGAGGATCTCAAGCTTAGGAAGGGGATGTTTGTGCTGACCTCGTGTTACAAGAGCAGTGTAATGCCCAGGATCCACAGGCAGGGATCCAGTGACAGCTCTGGAAAGCTCCAAGCAGGATCAGACCAAGAGACCTCTCCCAGCCCCTTCCCACACTGGACCCTCCTGGTGCTCCCAGCGGCCGCTCGTCTGCGCGGCGGCAGCTGCGAGGGCAGCGCCGCGGAGCACGGTCAGGGCAGCTACAGGCCCCGTGTCGGGGCTGGGAGAGGGACATTTGGCAGAAGTAACTCTGGTGGGCTCTTAGGAAGTAATTCTACAACCATCTCGTAGGTCAGCTTTTGTCTTATGACAGAGCCATCACCATCCTCCACTCCCTGTTCCACCGACTCCTCCGGCTCCTCTCGGCAGGAGCTTTGCTTCTCATGATTTTTCTTCTGCTGGCAGCAAGTGCCATTTATAACCCAGACAGACGGTTTCCATTTTTACTTAGACCAAACTCCATTGGTTTCTGCAGAGAAATCCCTGAACTACTTAGGCAAGAGGAAAACTGAGCATCTCCCACTGATATATCTCAGTTTACATAACCTGGGGAGCCGACCCCCATCTTCCTTCCCCACCTTCGTCCCCTGGGTGTAAGGAGGTGAGTTAAACTCTTGGGATCTACAGAGATATTTGTTATCTTTTTCCAGTGTTCCATCTTTTTTTTGATGGTGCAAAATGTACATCTGAGGAATAAGAAAAGGCAAATGGAACAAGCTTGGTGTGGATGTAGGAGGTGATAAATGGGCATATAATCAATTTTGCAGAAGGAGGAAAGCTGACTTAACGTGCTGCTGCGTGCAGAACCGTGTGCAGCAGCTTCCCTGCACCCATGTGAACGCTGCCCTCTCCATCATTCTGCACAGTGTAGCCCTCAGCCAGTACCTTGGTGTGCAGAGGAGCATCTCTAGCCAGTGGGCAGGCAAGTGATGGTTGGTGGAACCCAGTGCAACACAGCCTGGCTGTGCCTGGCCTTGACTCATAACTTCCTCCAGCTCTCCCGCTGCCAAACCCTCAGAGCATCCACCAGTGGTGTGGTTAACACCCCTTACGTCTGCATTTCGTTCTCACAGAGTCCTGCACGGGGCCTCTCTACCTCCTAAACTCTCCTCTGAAGCTGTGGCCTCATGATTTTATAAAAGAAGCAGGAAACAAATAGTTTTGCTCACCTGAAAATGAATAAGGATTTGGCGTTACGAGATACAGCTTGGTTTGACCAGCGTGGTCCCAACAGCTCCTGATGCACAACCTCTGCAGAACCAGGTACATTAAGGAGAAATAATGACAGCATCCTCATGAATAAGTCAGCACCTAAAATTGTGAGAGTATCTAAAATAGAGAGGAGCATCATCTGAACACACTTTCACAGTTCAGTGTGTAGAAAAAAAATCTGCCCTGCCACCAGAATGGGTAAAAAATGCCTGTGGAGCAGCAGAGCTGGCAGATGGGCTGTGGGGGTGAACTGCTGCTGCTTCTGGAAAGTGCCAGCACGTGTCCCTGCAGACTGGGGGATATCCTGATTTTTTGAGGAACACTATTGTGGCCTCTCCCCTCCCTCCCAACCCTGGGCTGTGTCATGGAGGCTGCCAGGAGCAGCGGCACCGGGCGAGATTGCAGGACAGTGAGTGGGGGCCTCAACAACCGAGGAAGGAGTTTGGGGGAACAAACTTGAGGACACCAGGACACCAGCCCTGCCCAGGTGCCCACTCTGGGGGTCCCAGCCAGGCTGCTGCCCTTCAGGTTAGATACAAGCTTTCAACCTGGGGGGAAGACTTTGCCTTTGAACCCCGGTGTTGCCTGACGTGGTTTTTAACGAGGAGAGCTCCCCGAATCAGCCTGGAGAGCCGGGGGTGCATCGGCTCCCAAGCAGACCAAGACTTTCTCTCCTAATTCCTTGCTCTCCTACAAACAAGAGTAATGGAAGTGCAGTTCTCCGTGGCTCTCAGATCAATGGAAGAAGTTTCATTATCGGAATGACTTCGTGTCCTGGATGGAAATAAGGTGGTGGGGCCTGAAAGAGAAGTGAAAATATTTTGTTCAGGAGACATTTGTAAGTGAGCTGATTGTCTTTGCGTGGTATTAACTTTCGTGTCTTTCTGCTGCTTTTCTTCCAGTTCTCTTCTCAACAAAGTCTTTTAAAGCTTCAGTTTGTGGTTAAAATCCCTGTGCAGAATTTTAAATAAATATTAGTGCATCATGAAATGTCAATTAGTAAATGCTTTCCACGTGTCATTGCTACTAACTCCCATTTGGAGCTACCCAGGGAGGTGGTTGAGTCCCCATCTCTTGAGGTGTTTAACAGACGGGGAGATGCGGTGCTTGAGGACATGGTCTAAGGGTAGACTTGGTGGCGGTGGGTTAATGGTTGGACTGGATGATCTTAGGGGTTATTTCCAGCCTTAAAATTCTATGATTCTATGATTCTCTTCCCATCTCTGCTGGTGCCCAGTTTTTGCATTTCCACAACACTGGTTCCCACATGGAGCCATCTGTTTCGCTGCTCCCTTTGCCCTTGGACCAAGTTCTGCAGAGTCCAGAAGGTCAGGAGCCCGGGCACCATCAGGCTCCCAGAGCCTGTACTCACTCCCTCTATGTCTCAGTCCAGAATATTCCTCGAAGAAACACCCTGTATCCACACCCTCATGTCAGAGATGAGTTTTCCTTTAAACCACACCGCAGTGAAACATCCAGAAATTTCCACACTCTGCCAAACCAGAGAACAGACGGTGTTGCCAGCCAAAGGCTATCAATTCTCCCCTAACTGTGGGAGAGACAAACTCCCTGTTGGCAAGCCAGGACACTTCCAGCTCACCAGGAGAGCTAATTTTAGCCTCGGTGGGGCTGAGGACACATCTCCACTGACCCTGGACCACAGGCACCCTCTCTGTGCCGATGGCTGCGCGCAGAGGTCACGGCTCGCTCTCGCTGCAACAGAAAACTCCTTTGATTAATGATTAGCCACAAAAACGGTTTCAGGGGTTTTATTCTTAGAAACCGTGCTCCCAAGGTTTATGTTAAAATATCTGCCCTGTTTGCATGCTGCCTTGCAGCTGACAATCTATCAAGGGCAACCAGGAAAATGCTGTATGAACTACAACAAGCCATATGCCAACAACAACCGCTGCCGTTACCAGCGCGGGTGAACTAGCACTGCTCAGCCATTCTGAAGCGAGTGCTTCCCACCCCTCCTCGAGAAATGTGCCTTGGAGAAGGTTTTCCTGTTATACTGTGGGTTGTTTTTAATTGGAGCCTCCAGCACATGAAGACACGCTCGTGGTAATCACATTATTTACACATTTTCTACAGCTGCTGTGTACTTTGTCGGGGTACAAAGGAGCCGCTTGAAAATGCCCAGATTTCATTTTTCTTCCACCTTTCTGATGTGGAAAGGGTTTTGTTATGAGGTTAGGGCATCTTCAGGCTGAATCCTGCTCTAATATAATATGTATATGAAGAGTCACATTTCTTAGTGCCACTCTGTAAAGGTTTTACTATTTTCTTCACTTAGCTTCCATCTACCCTCCACACATGGGAGAGAAGCAAGGATGCCAAGGATGCTCTTTAAGGTAAGTTAAGGATGGTCACTTCTCCTGCTCCAAACATGTAATTTTCTAAGCAGCCAGTGGCTAATGCTTTAGTTACACCAGTGACAACTATGAGATCGACACTACTACAGGAATTTATTCTGGGCATATGAGAATGACTTGTGGGCTCAGTCTAGTACTTAAGCAACTGTCTTCATTTCAGATCTAATGAATTGTAGCCACTTAAAAGGGAGCTCAGACGCTGTATTTGTCACTTTTTTGACCTCTGAGGAACACTAAATGTGGAGCTGGGTGCTGTTGCCTGCTCTGGAGCTCTTCTCCTGCTGCAGACGTCATTTCCAAGTCCTGGATGTTAAAAGAATGAACCTGTGGGGAAATGATTCCAGCCTGAGGATTGACAGACTTTTAAATTAGATGAGACTATACCTGTTGTGGGGTCTTTGGTCAGGTTTTTTGCTTGGTTTTGTGTGGGTGGGTTTTTCTTCTTGTTCCTGCTATCCAATATCTTCTAATTCTATTTTGTAAGAAACTGGGGTAAGTTTTCGTGCGTGCAGCTCCTGCAAACCATATTTCCTGAAGGGATGTTTTCAGCCTTGACCAGGGAAACCCATTCCTGCCGTGACCCACAGGAAATTAAGGACGATATGAAGACAGTGGAGCCTTGTTGAGCTTTCCCTGGTGTGTGGTTATTGAGGCCAAAGCACACTTCAGCCTCTGCAGCTCAGGTAACTCTAACATTTATTTCCAGTACATATAATTTACCATCTGTGAATTGGAAAAATGCAGAGAAACATGTGATGAAGCCCAAAGGAAAACAGTTTTCTCTGGATCGGAGTGGTGGGCCAAAAAAGTTTCTGAAGTGTAGGAAAGAATGAAGTTGGAGGTGTTGGAGAAAAGCAGTAGTAACCTGTATGTTCAACATAGAGTGTGTGCATACATTTGGTAGAGGGGTTATTTAACATGGCCAAGCATCCTAAACAAGCTCTTACCAAAGCTGAAGTTCTATTTAGGAGTACATCCTCTGGAAAGAAGGCGTGTGATGGAGGTTGCTCTGGTACAGGTGTGTCCTTTGGAGATGGAAAATGATGTCCTGGGCACTAGGGAGGGCTGAAGGAGGGGAACAAACCAAAATCTGGCTGAAGGAAATGATAGATCTGATCAGAGAGAGGGGGACGAACCCAACCCCCAAAGCACCTGACAGAATCTGCGTTATGGAGAAGAAGGGGTAAAGAAGCAAAATCCAGCAGAGCTTTGTGTATCTGGTATCTCGGTTTTTCTGAAGAGATTCTTTTCTGATAAGGCTACTTCAAAAAAAAAAAAAAAAAAGGGAATGAGACCCAGCAGTGTATTTTGAAAGTTTAGGATAATTGGAAGTGATTTAAGGGGATTGTAATTTACCCTGCAGTGGTTAAGAGTGTACTCAGAGTACACTTTCCACGTTAAAAAGCGTGGAGGAGGCACGTATTTTTATAATCTGAGAAAGAAATGGACACATTAAGGTTAACTAAAATTGAAACAACTTCATTTGCTTTTAAGTACTTTAAAGGTAAGCTATGAAAATTGGAGTGTGCCTCATCTAACTGCTGGCCGGGCTGAGGGCGGGCGAGGAAGATGAGCCCAGAGAAAAGCCACGAAGCTCTTGTCAACTGCTCCTGAAGTGCTCTAATGAGTAGTGCTTAAATATTTTACAAGATGCTGTCACTTGATCATGAGGGATATATGTTTGCTCCAGATCTCACAGAAAAATCAACAGATTAGGACAACGGTCCAGGTATTTCTAATGGTTTTGTCACCAAAGAAATCCCAACCCCATCTTCACACGGGTCCTTATGGACAACTGCCAGTGCCTGATGCTGACAGCTAATAATCTCATCTCAATTAGTCCCCGAACATCAATTAGTCCCCAAACATTCCAGGACTGTGCTGTGTTATTTCAGGGGTCGTGAAGTGGGGACCCAGAGCACTGCCTGGCAGTCTGACATGAGGACACCTACAATCTACTGTTTGCTGAGCTCTCACACTACCACGTAACAGATTTCATTTACATTTGAGTTAAATACATTTCTGACCTCAATCTCTTTTTTTCTCATTTTCAGTTGCTGATTGATATCTAAATCCATATAAACTCTTGAAGTAAAACATTCTGAAATAGTTTTTTTAGTGAATCTTTAAAAAGATCTCAAAGCTAAAGCCTGCTCTAAGAAAAAGACAAGTTTCCTTGGGGTTTTCTGATATTTATATCCTTTTTTTTTATTTTCAGTGAAAACAGTTGCTAGCCTAAGTCCCAAAATGCTTTTAGTCACTTGAACAGAAACTTCCCACCCGAACTGTGACAGTCACATATTTCCTTCATCCATTCTAGAACAACCAGTTACAAAGATGAACTCAGATGTGTCCATTTGTCATGTGGGTGATAAGATTTCAAGAGCAAGGAAGGAGCTTTTCCTCTTCAGCTCTTTGACTCTTTTCCTTGTGAAGAGAAAACAAACATTTCTCAGCACTTCAATCAGCCTGGACACTTCATCAGACCCAAACAAACAACACAAATTCTACGATAACTCGTTGTTGCTCAACCTGGCACGAGTTCCATACATGCAGTTGTGAGTCTGCCTCCAATAATTGTGCCGATGGCCCCTTTCGAAGGGGGAGGAACGTGCCGCGGACATGGCAGCAGCGCAGAGAACATCTGGCAGACGCGGTCGACGCGCCGGCCTGCACACGTCAATAAACTCCTGGCTCGAGAGCTGTTCTGTTCCTGGAGCCTTTGCCAAGGGTCTGTGCTGTCCATGACTCTTTGAGCTGGAAATCAATAGGTTTGAAGCAACCTGGAGGAGCTTCAGTGCTAGCCCACGTGAGAGAGAGGCTGGCAGTGGTGTTCTGGGAGGACCTGGCATCCGAGCTGGTTATCGCGGCGTTTTTGCTGATCAGTAAACACGGTGCAATTTGTGTCATGATTTGCAATTAAAAACTTATTAACAAAGTGCAACGATAACAAGAGGGATAAAATGCCAAGATGTGGAATTGCTTAATTATGTGAAATAGTTCAACAAAAACCCAGGGCTCCACGGAACATTTTTTTCCTCTCTCTAATGAACAATCAGTTCTCACTGAATTCTAATTAGCCTCAATAATGTTGATCCCACTCAAGTATTAGTGGCAGAAAATGCAAACTGAATGCTGCCATTAAACCAGTGCCTTCAGGTACAAGTGTGCTGTGCACGGCGTACAGCGAGCTGCAGAACATTTGTGTCCCAGGCAGTCTCCGAGCACGGCTGAGCCATCTTCAGGGGACAGGAGGGCACCTGCCATGCAGAGTGATCTATTGTCACATCCAGCATGTTGCCCAATCTATACCTTGCAAGCAGATTAAGTCTGTGAGCTTATCCAGACCTGTTTTAAAGCCTATTTGATCTCGAAACAGGACTGAAGAATCTAACAAGAAGAGGCTTGTAGGAGATTTTCTTGTTTAATCAACATTGGAAATGCAAGAATTGGAAACTCAAGAATAGACCCCCTTCAGCACCTTCCTTTTGCCAAGATTACAAAGTTCTGAAGTATATGAAAATGAGAAGATGACACCTCTTCTAATCTGCCAAGCCTGAACTGCTTCCCATCCCCAGCCATGAGGAAGCGAAGCAAATACAGTTCTTGAGAAAGTTCTGGTAATTTCTGCATTACAGATGCCAGATCCCTCGTCCTTCTCTCGGTGTCAGGTTCTGCTCAGCACAAGACCTCTAGCCTGTTACTCCTGTGGATCCCCTCTGCTGCAGCATTCGTGGTGGCTGCCTGGTGCCCAGCCACCCTCAGCGGCAGTCACAGCCCTCGGCCACTCCAGCACCGGGGATGCCACGGTCCAGCCTCATGCTGACCCGGGATGAAGCTCCCCCTTCCCCCCTCATTCCCAACAGCTCTCAGGGATGCTCCCACAGACACCCACCAGTGACAGCATCACAGGTGGTGCCAGGGGCTCCAGTGCTGTGAATGAGTGTGATTCACACGCACACGTGGGTGTGCACACTCATCACCTGCACACACAGTGTCAAGGCCAGCCTGGGAAAAAACCTGCTGCAAAGGAATCTCCTTCCTCTAAAGCCCTGTTATAGGTGAGAGTCCCTAAAGTCTCTTCATGCCTTTCCTGGAAATCAAAAACCTCTCTCCTTCCCTCGACACCTTCCTCCCCACAAGAAGAGAAAATGCAATGCTGCATTTCACGGGAATGGAGAGCTACGAAGCCATAAGGTAGGTCAGGCACCCCTTCACTCCTGAGAGCAGCAGGGAAATGAATATTTCAACTGACAAAGTTCAATGTATCTACTTGCAAAACCCATCAGAGATGTGTTGTTAATGATGTCCACAGTAACGAGGATCATCGAGATTTTAGTGATTTCCTATGGTTGATTATCTTCAGTGTTTCAAGAGAGTTGTGATTTTGGGAAAAAAGAGATTATTGCAACCACTGAAAGCAGTGAGTAAGGCAGGGATGGAGGCCCTACACACAAAAATATCTGTGGGAAGGGTCTTTCCCACATTTGGGGGTTGGTTGTCAGAGATATTAAATTGTAAACTGAGACTGAATCAGACCCCATCCCTTTAACAAAATCCGTTCGGTCTCCAGCAACAGCCCGAGTTGCTCCCTCATACTTCAAGCGCTTGAACTGGAACAAAGCACTTTCTCTTGATCTACTTTCTCCCACTCCTTGCCAGCCTTTGCTTTTTTTAGTGTGCTGAAGCATTAACCCCATGCAGATTTGTTGCTTTACATGTCCCAGCAGTGAAGAGAAATGAAACACATGCTCAAAGACAAATAAAACCCAATTCAAGCAGAAGCCTGTGAGACCACTGGGTTTCTTTGTATACAAAAAAACCAAGAAGGGAGCGAGAAAGCCACCCCTCTCCCTGCAATAACTTCCCAAGGGTCAGACCACATTGATGGAGTGGGAAGTGCTGGAAGTCCCCACGACATGTTAAGCCTTTACACAGAGATGGAAACAGCTCCGTGTGTGTAAGGCCGAGCAGCGGGCGGTGCCTCCCGCAGACACTGGCTTTGTCCCGCTCGCCCCAGCCCCGGAGCACTCGCCACACAGGACTTTTAGTTATGTAACCACACTAATGAGATCCAAATTAAAATAATTCTTTTCAGTGCCATTTTTAGTGCTCAGACAGAAGCACCAGATGATGTCACACCATTTCAAAGGGATGTTATGGTTGAGAACAGTTATTGGGAAAGTGCTCCCAGGGCATTTCCTCGTGTCTCTGAGGCTGCAGGAGACTCGAGATCATGTGGTGGTGCCACTAGCCTCGTGCAACAGACTCTGTGCACCAGCTGTAAGGACCAGCTCACACAGACCAGCCAGCCAGTGTGGGTCTGTTCTGAAGGTCTGCTTGTCCAGCTGGGTTTCCTCTGTCACGAGGTGACCTGCGTCGTGGGTGCGGGTAAGGCTGTGTGTGTTGTCTGCCTGGACTTCAGTGAAGCCTGTGGCACTGTGTCCCACAGCACTCTCCTGGAGAAGCTGGTGGCTCAGGCAGGCGTACACTGCACTGGGCAAAGAGCTGGCCAAGAGAGGTGGTGGAGGGGGGGGGATAACCTGGCTGGTGGCCAGTCACGAGTGGTGTTCCCAGGCAGTACTGGGGATGGTTCTCTTGAATACCTTTATCAATGGTCTGGATGAGGGGACTGAGGGCACCCTCAGTAAGCTTGCAGGCAGCACCAAGTTGGGTGGGAGTGTTGGTCTGCTGGAGGGAGGGAAGGCTCTGCAGAGGGACCTGGACAGGCTGGAGCCATGGGCAGAGGCCAGTGGTATGAGTTCAGCAAGGCACAGTGCGGGGTCCTGCCCTTGGGTCACAACCACCCCAGGGCTCCCAGGCTGGGGAGAGTGTCTGGAGAGCTGCCTGGGGAAAGGGCCTGGGGGTATTGGGCATGAGCCAGCTCTGGTATGGGGTGAGTGAAGCAGCAAAGCCAGAGCAATGGGCAGGTCTTCCCCGGCTCAGAGCCGGCGTTTCCTACTGCAGGGGCTTGTCATGAGCTCAGTTCTCCTCCACGTCGGGGATGATTTATCTAGATGGGTCAGTGCTCATTCTCTGTGTATCATTCATGGAGGCTTTCAGTCTTCAGACATAAACTCCTTCCTATTGCTTTGGCATTTCCATCCCATGAGCAATTTTCTTCCTTTCTGGACTTTGTCCAAAGCTCATCAATTATCGAGCGTTAGCACCTAATCTGTGTACACCTCCTGCAGCCTGTTCACACTCGTGATTACCTCACCTTACCCAAGCACAGCTCATCTCCTTCCCAAGATGTCTTACCCTATTCACCTTCATGGGGCAGCCATCCTTCCTTCTGTTTTGAGGCTCAAGAGGTCTTTGCCCTTTTCATTTTACTTTTGACAGCAAATCTCATTGGAAATAGAAGCGGTTGATGTTTTTCAGAGGACCCCAAATTTCTTTCAAATCTGGAAGCATGGCATTAGTTTCATCCCCTCCCCATGCACATACACATAAATATACAGACATATCCCCACACAGACCTGTGTACACGAAGCCATGTTAGTTTCTCAAGTGCTGGGGTCTGTATGTACATGTAACAAAAGGCACTGACACGACAGCAGCAACTCAAATCCCTCATTCACAGACACACCTTTATAGACTCCCTGCTCGGCTCCCCGGGGCACCACGGGGTGCTGGTGGGCACAGATGCACCAGCCTTGGCTTCAGACTTTCCCTGGGAAGCGAAGGACCCCCAGGCTCTGCCCAGCAGATGAGGTCTCTGCACCTGACTGAGCATCCTCTGGGGACCGGTTTTACCAAGGCAACTGGGAAACACATGTGCAGGTGCACAAGCTGGTTTGGAGGAACCATCAGTTTGGTAAAGAGCATGGCAAAATGCACACAAAATGTTAAAATACAAAGTTCACACAGCTATAAACACTGATTCTTCAGCACAGGGGCTGCATATGCACGACACCGTCTGTAGGGTATTGGAATGGAAGAGGAGAGAGGAAGCTCAGTAAGATCAAAATGAAGAGAAAAAGGGTGAAGTGGCCATGAGGAACACCAGTGAGCCTTTCCTCCTGGCCAGGCTGTATCCATCTCCCCAGGGACTTCAAAACCAGTGTGACTCCTGTGAACTCACATCAGTAGTGAAACAAAGAGCCGTGGCACCCACTTGCCCAGTGAAATTTGTCAGCTGATTGTTCAGCAAGTCAGCGGCTTTTCATTTTTAATATTTAAAGCAAAGCAAGCACATAAACAGTGGCTGCTGTGTGCATCAATTATTCAGGTCTATGGACTTGCCAAGTCAATACATATTCTACAGCAGCAGTTGTGCTGTTGACATTGGCTCGGGATGGCAGCAGCTGAGTGGGAGGGTGGTGGGCAGGGTGTGAACACCCACCCCGCTGCGGGTGATGCCCTGTCCCTGCTCTGGGCAGGCCCTGCACTAACACACTTCTGCTTGCAAACGCTACGGGGCAGAGGTGTCTGTCAGCACACCTGTGCCTTGGTGTCCTGGAAGCCCTTTGCAGATGCCACCAGCACCTGCTCACCATGGGAAGGGTTCCCAGCGCCTGGCACAGCAGGAACGACGCGGTGCCCGGTCAGGACCGGTACCCAGATTCCCCACCCACCGCTGCTTCTGTGGAAGCAGCTCTCCAGGAGCATCAACTTCTTTCCCTAATCTCTGATTCCCTTTTAGGGAAGCATAACACTTCTCAGGCATGACTGAGCTCTGCTATTCTTTTTTGGTTTAGTTTTGTTTTATTTTGAGGTTTTCCCTCCCTTTGCCAGGAGAAAGCTACAGAGGAAGACTGATCAGAGAGCAGCGCAGCAGCTTCACATCACTCCCCTGGCCTCTCCTGCTCTGGAACAGAGTGGAACAACTCCCTTCACTGCTGATTTTCTTCCTGTGCTACTCTTCCTCCAGCTTGTTTTTAAAGGATCATGATGGACCCTCCGCTAATGTCAGCAAATAAAGGACTGACCAATACATGCTGCATTCTTCTCCTGGGCTGGCTCTTTCCACTGGGCACTTGTGTGATACAAAAATAACCCAATAATGAGACTGAAAATCAATGGCAGCAAAGCCATTAAAGACACAAGGTCACGAAGAGGGCACAAGTGAAGTTCCAGGAGCGCGTGTGCTGCCGCGAGAGCACGCCGCTCTCCAGCGCGGCGAGACGCGTCTTTCCACGCTCAGGTTCTCAGAAATTATCGACCAGCACTTGAAGAGATTTGAGAGGGCAAGTTCTCAAGCAGCAGATGAAAAACAGGCACTGAAGCTTCCCCAGGCTGGGCAGTGGGATGTGACTGCTCAGTCCCCTCGGACAGGCAACAGGCAGTGTCCCTCTGGGCAGACACTCAGCCTGGAATGGCTTCTCCAGAGAAAGCTCCAATTTCCTGCCCATCACCTCGAAACTGGCACACCCAATGCGATGGGGAGGCTGGTACCTGGATGTGGTCCTGCCCAAGGACCCTCACCCCAACAGAGCCACAGCAGAGTGTGAAGTGGTCAGCCAGACACCAACTCCAAACCTTGGGAAGCATCTCAGGCCCCAGGAGCATCACTAATGGCATCACAGACGCTTGCAGCAGTGCTGGGCATTTCCCTCTCTCATGGTGCCATGACTGGGCGCTGAGATGCTCATTCCAAACTCACCAAGGCACGTGACAAAAGTCAGGTGAAGGTGTTCATGTATGTACCCTCTCCCCAAGGATTCATGGCATAATTGCTTACAAGCATTTGCTTATCCGGTGTGTGAAGTAATTAACTACCAAACAAATCACATTAGGCAATGCATGGCCAATCACTCCCCGGCTCAGCAGAAAGCAGCTATGTGCTGCAGCCAGCTAATTAAAATTCTTGCAATTTTTCTTCTAAGATACTTAGATCACGGCTAAACAGCATAATTAGCTAATTAGAACCAGAACCAAATGAAACCAAAGCCTGAGATATCCAGAGCACACACTGCTTCTCGAGTAGCTGAGCAGCCCAAGCAAGTGCCGCTTGGCCGAGTGGGGGCACGTGGGCACTGCCCACAGTGCAGCAGCCCCGTGGCACCGGTCCCATCGCTGCAGGTTGGCAGGGACTCTGCAGGCACGAGGTGACACAGCTCAGAGCTAAGGGGTTTGCCTCGAGTAACGTGTGTCACAGCACCAACCGTGAGACACCCAGTGCACAGAAGCCACCGAGCTCATTCCAGTCGTTTCTCCGCCCGCCGGGTTTCACCGAAAAAAACCCTTGTGGGCGCTGAGCGGGTCTCCCTGCAGCCTCTGCCTGGCCTCACACCCCCGGAGCACCAAGAGCCGCTGTGTTTGCACCGAGTTTGAGGCAAGAAGCGAGGAGAACTTGACAGCAGGCTGCTAATGCATGCCTTGCCACAAGGTCATATTCAGTGTGATACCAGCAGCTCCGCAGACACTTGTCGTCTTTAGCATCGCCCACAGAGAAAATCCTAAATTTAAATGCTAAGTAGTACTTACAAGGATGTTATAAATTCAGACTCCCACTCTGACACACTTCAGGCAGGCTAATGCCGAGTTCCCTGTGATTTCCAGCTCAAACTTTGCCTGGTTTCTGCCGCTCACACATCACTTCTCTCCCCGAGTGTGTCAGCGTGGCGTTGCCGCACAGGAAGCGGGTGGTTCTCTCCCCCAGGCCCCACGCAGAAGCATTTGCTGTGGGGCAGCTGTTCCTGCTTTCCTACACACACCAGGAGAGTGGAAATCTTTAGTTTCATTGGTCGTCAAACCGGGTTTCACAAGGAAAGTGAAGAACCCCTGGTAGCTGGGGGAATCTGTGGTCTGCTCTGGGGTCATAGAGCCAGTTACCCCCCACACTCCCCCCACAAGTCCCCCAACAGGGCCCTGTGATGGCAATCAGGATTTTGCACGGGGTTTATAGTGCATTTGGTGGGGTAGAGCCCAGCTCAGCAGCTCCAGGCACCGCTAAATTACCCATCATAAGTCACCGTCCCCGTGACCGCAGGGCGAACCCTGCGGAGGTGATTCGATCGGGTTCAGCTCTCTGTGGCAGCCGGCTCCCTCCCGCTCCCGGGGGTTTGCTCTAAGCTCAGAGGATTTTTTTCAGCTGTTGAGGCAGAGCCAACCAATTTGCACCATTCCCACAGAGATGCTGCGAGAGATTTGAAAAGTGAAACCGCGACGAGCATCCCCCCTGCTCGCCTGACCGCTCCGGACCACGGCCCTCCCGTGTCCTCGTGTCTCGCTCCCGGCGGCTTCCGAGCCGGCTGCCTCTGGACTCCTTCCAGTAACGAGCTCAACTCTTTGTGCTAATGACCTGCACCTTACCAGTAAACAGCACCGTGTTGCTGGGGGATGCAGGTGGTGTGGCACAGACGATGGCACCTCCGGCTGACAAAGACGCTGTTCACACGAGAATCGGTTGCTCCTACTGTAACCCCCAAGTATTTTCCAGGTGTGTTTTTTAATGGGAAAAAAACCCTTGTGCTTACAGATGCTCTGATCTGTGGGGACACACAGAGCACAGCCCTTAGCACTGCTGTCAGTATTTACTCATCAGCTCTTTGGATATTTCCTTTCCAACCTGCACAAACCAGTTTGTTAGTGGGAAAGCTTTCTAAAAATCACAACTGACTGGGAAACTCCCAGCAAAGACTTGCCAGAATCTCACGCATCCCCTTGGCAAACAGACAGAGATTTTTCAACACATTATTTACTTTCATTAGTGACTACATGTACTCCTGCCATAGCTGGAATTAGGAATTAAACCATAATCCCCAACTAAAGAGAATCTGGTTCTTCCCAGCCTGAGGATTCCCCAGCTCCCACTGCTCTGCACTGGGTTTACCTGATCCCACCTCGCACACAGAGGCCTCTGCTGCAGAAAACACCTGGCAGGGCTGAGACTGAGCACAGATTGTTTGAGCCCAAGAGCTGGATCGGGCAGTGATGTGTCTCAGCCAGCCCCGATCTGCTGCCCTGCCCGGTGCACAGCCGTGTGCCCTGTCCCCTGCTGTAATCTCCAGCATGAACTGCCCCAGTTGCAACAGATGGGAGACTGGTCCCTGCCTCCCCAGCCCCGAGGAACTACCTGCTTTGGAGCGGACATCGTGCAGCTCCAGTCCAGGGGACAAAACACTGGGGTGCTGCAGAGGAGCCATCACCTATCGGCTTCATCCTAGCACCCACCTAACTGAAGTCTAACCAGGGAAACTGTGAAATTAGCCAGTCTTGGAGAAATCTTACAGTCCCTTAATCTGGTGAAGCATTTTCACCCCTGAGCACTGGATGGAATAGTGCCTTGACTGCATCTGCAATAATTACTGCTCCAAGTCTCACAGAGAGCAGAATCTCTCGAACTGGCCAGTGCAGCCTGAACTCCCCAGTGCCAGAACCTCCTGCCTGTTCTGACCCAGCTAACAGACCTCTTTTCAGTCCACCCTGCTACAGGGGTTCCTGCCTGCTCTGCCACATCCCAGGCAGCCTGAAATACAGAAATAACAGGGCTTCCAATTATTTTTTAAAACTAGTTTTTAAAATCTTGCATAAATTCATGACCTCTCTTTGCACTTATGGCAGGGACCCAACATCTTTATCTCCTAGTAAACATTACTGGGTATTACTGGACTTTACAGCACACTTTCCTGACAGATGAAGCCCGGTTTTGGCAGCAGCTGTAAGATGTCACTAGCCAGAGACCTTTGTGAGGCTCCTTCACTGATGGAAATGCAATTGCTTTGGATCCCGGCACCACAGGAACCACGAAGCGCTGGTAACAAGCTGCTGGCCAGGTTGCATTAGGAGCAAGGTCCAGCAGCATTATCCTCAGAAGCTTTTGGAGCAACCTGGAAATTCAAGTCTGCAGTTGAAAAATGGGGTTAATTCATGTTCCCCTCCTGAGTTCTCCTCCAGGGAGGAGTTGGGGAGATGGTGAGCACCAAGACAACGCTGATTATCGGATGAGCCCATTGTTTTGTTCCTCCAGCATTCTCTTATTGCAAGGGGAAACTGAACCTGTGTCAGGCACTTATTCAAGCAAAAATAATTTCAGGAACTTTCGGTCAGCCAATAGATATTACTGGGCATGGGGCCCTGAAGCACCTTCTGCTCACAGGATGGTTTGCCAGGGCTCTAAATGGCTCTTCCATGGCAGCACTAATATGGTACAAGCAGGCTCAGCTGCCTGCATCAGTCTTGCAAAGATCCCTTGGGGACTTGTGCAAAGAAATCATTATCACAACGCTTGGTATGGATTTTACTCCAGGCTCTGTGATGGGTTTGCAGAGCAGCTTCAGGCACAGCATTTCCCTGCAGTGTGCCCTGGCTGCTCCCATCAAAGCATGATCCCTATGTTTGAAATTCCTTTGCCACCTCCTCAGAGAAAAATGCAAACACTGAGACCCAGGTCACTTCCAGAGCAGGGTGAAAGCAGCAGCCCCTGCCTTACGGCTGCACCACGGTTCAGTGCACAGACTCGACCTCTTCCCTCTGTTGTGCCCCTCATTATCTCACTGTTCCCCAGTAATCAGCTGGAAGCTACAGTTTCCATTCTAAATCACGGGGTGAGCTGGGGCTCACTAGCCCATTTCTGTCCCCAAGCTGCAGCAGCCAGAAGAGGTTTGTGCTCTGTCTCAACAACCCGACTACAGTAGGTAGAGACGTGCACCGAAGGAAAACAAGCGAGGTCATTTGGCCGGGCCAGAGGGGCTACAAACAAACACTCTGAAGGACACATCTTGACAAAGCTCAGATTTCTGCAGCTGTGCTGGTCCTGCCCTATGCTGCAGAACAAGCTCTGACCAGTACCTGCAATTAATTCTTATTCACATCACCTTATGGCATTTATAACATCTTCAGACTGGACCTTGGAGGAACCACTTTTCATCTGCTCTGGTCACGTTCTCGATGCCTAGACACGCTCTGAGACCGCAGCCACGCTCACAAATTAATTTGTTACTCCTACAACTGTAAAGCTTCCTCAAGGGAGTGACTACAGAGGATATCTGGTGGGTTGCAGCTCCATTCCTTTCTTACAGCGCTTGGACAACTGCACATGCAGCTCCAGGGAGGGGCACAAAGCTCTGGGATAGAAGCTCACAAAGGGCCTCGCTGTGTTTTGGTGCTGAGCTCAGCACCTTTCTGGTCCAATCTGATACGTACAGCATCTGGCCTTGCTCAGCTGCCCAGTCATCCTCAAAGCAGTTTTGGCTTGTAGCTACCAAATGAAGAAGGCAAATTTCTGAGGGCACAGAAGTCTGAATGGGTGGTGGATCTTGTAGCCTGGATCGTGCTGCACTGTAACCCTGCCTGAAGGGTGGAGGGATTTCGGTGGAGTTGGAGTTCTCCCACGTTCCCTTTGGGGCTGCCTGAAGTTTCCTCAACCAAACTGAGCAGAACAATCAGCTTGCAGTCTGTGCTCTCTGGAATGATGACTTATCCTGGTTATCCAGCTGGGAAACACGGACACCGCTGCGCCCTGGGACAGTGCCAGCGCACGGGGGGCTGGGAAGGCCATTAGCACCAGCGTGACCACCTCGCCAAGGCAGCCTGTGAGGAGTCACAG
Organism: Heliornis fulica; assembly: GCA_013399135.1. Classification (NCBI taxonomy): domain Eukaryota; kingdom Metazoa; phylum Chordata; class Aves; order Gruiformes; family Heliornithidae; genus Heliornis; species Heliornis fulica. The sequence goes on from VXBZ01001446.1 coordinate 89,124, forward strand.
CTGTGACACAGAAGCATTTTCTCTTCTCAGCCACACGGTTCTTGGCACATCAGGCAGGACCAGTATCAGCCCTACTTGACATGTCTGGTTACCCCTATAGACGTGCCATCTACTGCTCTACCAGATGCCTGAAGTCCTGTCCTCCCGGGTCTCCTCTCTGGTCCTTTCCCTCTCTTCCTGGGGACAAGTGCCTGTTTCTGGCTGGGAAACCTGTCCTCACCCAAGTAGGGTCTGCTGTCCCTCTTCTGGGAAGGTCAACAAATAAACCCCTCAGCTCTTCCTTCATCTTTCTTGAGGAAGCTCCTGGAGAGGATCTGCTGACATCTGCCTGCTGCCCATCCTCCCAGCAAAATCCATCCAGAGAGCACTGGTCCTGTTGACATCTTCAGTGGGACAACCTCGTTGTGTCACCTGGACCTAGGGCTCTATATCACAATCACTGCTGCGAGCTCCAACAGCTGTAGGACATGAGACAGGAGAACGCTGATGTTTGGCAGATATCAGTAGTGCACACGGGTTTTTAGAGTTCCTGATGGGGGAAAAAAGGTTGATAAAATTTTGATAAAGCAGGATCTATAATTAGATCACAGTGTCCATATCAAAAGCACTTTAACAATCCCACGTACAGATAAAACATCTAGCGTAGACAATCCTTGAGGAACATAAGAGCAGAGGAAACTCTTCCTTCAGTGGTGAAACATTAGTGCATTGCAGGTAAATCTCAGATCATCAAATGAAAGCCTGAGCAATATTGTGAAACCTCTCTGCTCCTGGTAGCTGTTGTATTTCAGGTTTTCCATGTTATTTGGTGCTAAGGAGGCCAAGAAACCTTGTTGCTGTTTTCTGAAAACCCAAAGTCCCATCATTTCTGACTGAACCCAACAGCTCTCCACTGAGCACTGTGTGCCACCATTCCTTTCTCCTGTCCCCACCTGGATTTAGTTAAGGAAAGTAAAAATTTTTGGAAATTCCTTTTAAAAAATCAAATAAGCTGTTAATGATTGTACTGAATTTTATTGCAAGCAGTGTCCTCTGGTAAATTGAAAAGTACCTTCACCTGATACTCTGGAAATGAAGTCATGACCTTTAATAACTCCATTTAGTCTAAATGAATAAATAGAGCTAAAAGAGAATTGAAAGTCTTCCCAAGTGCTAACCGGGGTATATCCTATATATCTTGCAGTCATTAATAGCTGATGAATTCAGCTAATAATGTCAGAGGACATTGTCAAGGTTGATGGACCCAGAAGTTGGCCTTGTTTTGACAGTGCTTCTGTAGAAGTGGGCTCTCTTCGGGAAAGAATCACCCCAGAGAGGGGGGTTGGTGAATAGTGGACTTCTTCCAGAAGGCTTGGATGGATGGGTAGTGGTAGATGGATATAATAGGATTATTTTTTTTTCTTTCAAAAGCACAAATTGTGATTCACCCTAATGTTCAGTTCTGGTTATTTGCCGGTATTCAGTGACAACCATTATTAGCACAGGTCTTTATGACTCCCCGTGGTGTCACGAATGGCAGAGCCAACTAGTCAAAAAGCCTGTCATGATTTATTGTCTGGTCTCCACTTTCTTAATCTTCTCTCACCCAGGTCAGTCAAAAAGCCTGTCATGATTTATTGTCTGGTCTCCACTTTCTTAATCTTCTCTCACCCAGGTCTGTTCTTTTTCCTTTTCAAGAACTATAGAGAAGTTTCCCTTCCCAGAAACACAGCCCTGAACACAAAGCAGGTTCAAAGAACCGTGAAGCACGGCGCGTTGGTGGCTTGCCGGTGTCCTTGGAGCAGTGTGGCTTTGTGTGCTGAAGGGCCTGGGGACTGCTGACGCACGGGCACGCACACGCAGGGCCATGGGCGGGCAGCCTCTTGCAAGAGCCAACACCACACGTTTGTGTGGGGACAGGCATTGTGCAGAGGGACCAGAGGAGAGTCACCAAGAACCAAGAACAAGCCTGCTGTGACGCTCTGGGTGAGTTACTACCACGGCGAGGACATGCCGTGGGGCGGCATCAGGCTCCATCGATCCAAACATCGGGTGTGCAGGTTGGACATCAGCTACTTGCACCACTTCACCTGAGATGCCACTATAGACAAAGTGCTTTGGCACCTGAGTATCACCTGGAAGTGGCCACGGAGGAGCACTGACGACAGGTGCCACGTAAAGGGCTTTGCACACGCGTGTGCACAGCGTGCAGTGGTGGCCAAGTCATCCACCCTGGTGGGGCAGGTTGCCTTTAGCTCCTCTCCACATTCATTGAGTAATTATTGCCTGGGACCATGTCAGTCCCTTCACAAAGATCAGAGCGTTATCCTTGACATCATCCACTGGCGTGTGGGTGCTGTGGGGCGGAGATCGGTGACACCCCCACAGCCTTTGGTCACTCGTGCACGGGGTGCACCCTTTTGCATTGCTCAGTGCTCTTCTGCATCCCCACTGGGGTCATCTGGAAAACATCTAACACTGTAAGACAAATAACTGGGCAGGCACCGAGGAAATCCTCAATCGAGGGCAATACAGAGAGAGGAACTGCAGAGATGAAGCTGACAACTAACAGGATGTGCTGACAGCTCAGATAAGGTGAAGTGCAAAATTCCAGCTCTGGTTAACCCAGCTCACCTGTCTATGTCACCAAGGTGGTGGCTGCTAATCCAGCTTTCCATGTTTAGCACAGTGACCTGACTTCAACCCAACAGTCACATCCCATCAAACACGCGGGATCTGAGCACATCCCTAAGTGCTTCACTGCGAGTGGCTTCCTCATATTCTTTAATGTAACTGGAGAACTACTGCCTTGCTAAATCAGGGACTATGATTGGTATAAGGGCTTTAGGAATAATTTATATTAATCTAGAGAACCTTTACATTTACAGAAAAAAAAAAATTGTTTTGCTGAATTTTTAATCTACTTTAATCTATTTTTAATCACTTTACTTGTCAGGCAAATAACAACCGTGACTATAAATCCCTCAGCATGAGTATGGAAAAACTAAAAGACACTGGGCATGTTTATACGGTTTTTCATATTATTCTGTGCAAGATAAGGTCGTACTTTGTTTGGAGTAATCTCTACCTTGATCTTCCCTGTGAAATAAAAACCCTTGCTCAAGTCAGGAGGAAGGAGTATTTGCTGGCTATTGAGGAATACTAAAGAGGGAAGTAAAACAGGGAGCACAAAGTACAGACCGTCAGCAGGAAAACTGTGTTGGTGCTTTTTGCCTCCTGACTCACAGCAGAGTGGAGTGAGGAAATGTAGACCCAAGACAAGCACTGAAGTATTTCGATTTCGTTTCAGTGCTGCAATAATATCTGTTATTTTGTGGTTACATGGTCAGAGGAAATAAATCTCTAGAAGGGTGTCCCTTTACTCCTCTTCCTCAGGGAAGGCTGTTGCCAGCACCAGAGAAGAGGGCTCTATGGACACTTAAATTTTGTGGCACCTCCCAAACTGTGAGTATGTTTTAAAGTGACAACTTGTATCAGTCAGTAGCCATTAGTTATAATGCTTTTAACTCACAGCTGTCAAACATCATTATACAACGTGTTCACTACTCGTTTAACTCAAAGGCCAGATCCTCATCTCGACCCCACCAGCAACTCAAAGCAAAACCATTACTGTGGTGGGGAACCGCTTCAGGCTTCCACGAGCACTGCCGAGACGAACACCCATCCCTCGGTTTCCCATCTCTAATCAAGTTCAATTGTACAGGGTACTTGAAAGATCTTTTTTTTAGCCTGTAGTGTGCATGATCAGGAACATTGGTCATTTAAAAGATAAAAAAGCTAAACACAAACCCTGAACGTATGTAGATGTTTAGGCCGTCGGGAATAAAATTCTCCAATTAAAATACTAATAAATGCAGAATATCCCCTCCCTTAATTAATTGGTTAAATAAACAGTGAGACTAGGTGAAATACTTCTGTGATTATTTAACACAGAGAAAAACCAAGAAGGTTGACTGAATAACAATCCCTCAATTAACGCACAATGAAGAACATTTGAGTTTTAATTAATCCTTATTGGCACTGCCGTAACTTCCACGGAGAATCTGTTCCGACTCATTTCACAGGCAGGAGGTTCAAGTTTAGGTAATTTCAACATTTGGTGCCCAATATAAATCTACTTATTAAAAGCGATCACAATACCCGGGATTGAAATGAGATACAAAGGGCAAGTACACTCGGGGAGTTAATTTCTCTGGGCGGCTGTTGACGGAACACGGCACGCTTCGTCTCCCTGCCCTGCTGATGCAAAATGCTTTGGTTTTCTGTGGCTGCTGAGCCACAGAGGGCAAGATCCTTCCCTGGGAACGGTGGGGAGTAGACAAACCCAAGGCGGCTGAGCCGGTGCTGGACCGATAGCCCGGCAGCGCCCGGCTCTGAGGTCGGATGCCCGTGTTCAGCTCAGAGGGCTGAGGAGGAGAGCGGGGTGTAAACATGTGCACACCTGATGTCTCACCTTGTGCCACCACCATCGTGTGCCACCACCATCGTGTGCCCCTGGCACCATCTGCCCCAGCCAGCGGCACCGCAGCTGCGGCAGCCCCCTCCAGACGGCTGCCTGTCGGCGCCGCGTTGGCAGGGAAGGCCCATAAATTCAATGCACTTAACGAGCAGGTCCCCACTTATTTAAAAGTCATACAAACTTAATGGGGTTCCCCGTTTTATCAAGGGTGGACAGTGTTCTGTCACCTTCTTCAGAGCCATGACAACACCCAGTGCTTTGTGGCTGGGGACCTCCCTGACTCGCGAGCGGCTCTGCAGGCGTCCGCGGGAGGTGACTACGATAGCAAAGCTGGTTCCAGTGTCCTAAATTCACAGCACCCAAGACCATGCTTCCACCAGAAAAAAAAAACAAACCAAAATAAAATCCCCCAAAGCAGCTAATCTAAAGCCAGGGGTGTTTGCCAAGCTCAGCAAGACCCAAGGCTCTCACCAGTCATCCAAAGGCTCCCCAACACCTGCCGGGGGGAGCGAGCCCCCTGTCAAACGGGCAAGGAACACCTGATTTCTGAATTGGGACAGCACAAACACAGGTAGTCCCATGGAACAAATATTTAGATGCACTTAACGGCCACAGCCAGCTTTACAGGTAGGCTTAGGTAATAAATATTTTAAAAGACCTTTCAAATAAGAGATAATAACTCAATAACTAACTGTTGTTTTATGGAAAACACCTGCAGCAGTTTTGCTGCTGTGCTGCATTTCAATCCTTCTGCTGAGCTGTAGGTCACAGTGTTAACAAGATACCTTCTTGCCCTTCAGTGAGACCACACACTTCTTAAAATCTAAGTTCTGGTTTTCATAACCTTAATTTCTTTTTCTTGCCCAAGAAAAGTACTTATGTTTGGATTTATAGCTATATCACAGAATTTCTTTCTATATGCTGGACTGGATGGACAAAGGGAAGCTTGCTGAAGTCAGTGATGAGCCCCATTGCTGATACAGTCCAGAGACAGGATCACACTGATGCTGGACAGAGGTGGGAGAGGCTGAAGATCTCTATCTCCTGAAAGCACAGCAAGGTGAGGGTTGGCTCCCTCTTGTCACACAGAGAATTTCTGTGTTTTTCTTGGCTCTGATCTTACACTATTACCATGGGTTTGCTTAGGGCTAAGGCGAGCTCAGAACAATTTAATAACAATTGAAACTCAACACCACACTAATTGGATAAACAGAAGTAGGACAGTCCACAGAGGAGCCCAGAAAGCCTTCAGGAAAGCCACAGAGACGGATTTTTCCCAAGCAGAAACACGCTTGGAAGAAAGCCCGTCTAGCAATGAAAATCACCCTACTCCAAACCCTTTATGGAGAGGAGCTGCTGAGTTTATCCAGGGTCTGGTCCCCTTTCAGTGAGCAGAAACATCCCCCTGGGCTGGCTGCCAGCCCGGGAGCACACGACATCTGCACAGAGGGTCCGCAGAGGGGGGCAGAGCCCCCGCTCTGGCAGCTCGCCACAGTTCGGGAGCGCAGTCACTGGCAGGAGCTCGGCAGGGGCTGGGAGGGGAACACTTGACTTTCACACCCTTTTTTTTCCAAGACAATGCAAAACCTCACAGGCAGCTTTGACCTGGTCTCTGTTGGATTCCAGGTTAGACACAGGAAAGCAAGTGAAGGCAACATGCAGAGTCGTCTGCGACTGCCTGGGAAGCTCCCAAGGCTTTCAGCGCCGCGCTCTGCAAGTAATTTCTTTGTGCCTTCTCTGCAGGCAGCTGATGCCAGTGTCCGTGGCAAACACAGCCTATGCCATCACAGTCAGCTGGAAAGTCACCTCTGCCCTCAGCAGGAGATGGGCAAGGAAAGTGTGAGCTCGGAGCGGATGGACAAACCAGCTCCACTACAAGGAGCCGGCCGTGAAGCCACAGACAAAGCCTCCTGGTGCAGGACACTCCTCACCACTGGGATATGTTACCACACAGGGGAACAACATGTGCTTTCACACCAGTCAGAGGAATTACCCACTGCAACAGTCCTTTCAACACAGCTCGGCCTTCGCTCTTGCAGCCACCGCTTGCCGTGGCCTCACCAGCGCCGCGCCAGCTGCGACGCGGCGCTCCTGCCCTTCGGCACAGCCCGAGCCTGGCCAGACGAAGCTGAAGCGATCAAGCTAGGTGGATTTTGGTTCACTTGTTCCATGCAAGGCCTCGTGTTTGTACAGCTGGTGCTCCTTGCTAAATACAAGCGCTTTCTGAGGGACTCAGCATTTTCACCTCACCCTTTTTTTCAGGAAACCTAATGCCCAAATGGGAAAGCTGAAAATACATCTGTAGTGGGGAATGGAAATACATGAACCAAATCACCCCCATTCGAAAAAAGGGGCTTTCATGAAAGAAATCCCACAGCAGATTTTTTTCTTTTTTTCTTTTCAGGGGTGTGTTTACACTAGAGATGAAAAAGCCAGTCTCATAATCAAACACGAACCAGAGGAACATGGCTTCCTAGCAGGCGAGCTCGTCTAGACACCCCATCAGCGGCCTAACCACAGAACAGGCCTGATGGCAGCTGCAGAGCTGTCAAAACAGCTCCTGGGATGGCCTGTCCCTGAGCCACAGCCAGGGCACAGCCCCTGCGTGGCGGGTGCGGGACAGGGACGATTCACTGCACGGGGCCTGCGCTGCCGCAGCCCCCTGGATGCTGCTCCAGGCTGCAACCACTGACCGGGCTCGTGAGTTTCAGATGGTTGGCAGTTACAGCCGGCAGCAGGGCCACAAAAGCCTTCCTAAAAAAAATAAAAAAAAGCTGGAACCGGGTTATTCTGCTTCATGAAGAGCCCTGAAACACTGAAGCAAGAGTGTGTGGAGGTGTTTGCAGGCAGCAGCGCACTTGAAACCCATCCTGGACTGTGATTTGGTAGAGATGGAGCACGAGGGTATTTATTGGCTTTTCCAGGAACATAAATGTTTTAGGAGGGAAGGCCTGGAAAACTGGGGTGTGCTAGAAGCATGCTGTGCCCCCACCGCCGAGCAAACACAGGTTTGGTCTCTCTCGTTTGCAGACCCGCCTGAGAGGGGGACACTGGAACCGCTCCCGGCTTGTGTGCTGGGCAATGACACTGGGAGGACTGGCTTTATAAGCACATGCTACTTAACTGATTCTTCAGGAGTGCACCCTCAGCTGTGGACACTCCATGGAGCTTCTTGTTGACTATACACACACAAAACATACACAGTGATTTATTCCACACCCTTCCCTGCTTTCTCACCCTGCCGAGTCCTGTACAGGTGACAGCAAGTGACAGCAGCAGCCTGTGTGACATACCGAGTCTGTACGAGCCTCCTGAAGTCAGTTTGTTCAGATCACTCTGGAAAATGTACCTGCTGTTGAAGCAGGAGCTTCTTCACACACATACACCCCCCACTACCTCAATTCTGCTGGATGGCTTCATTTCAAAGTTCATTTTGTGTATCTTCAGTTCCCAGCTCCTGCACCAGGACATCTCACTCCTCATTCTTCACCTGGGGTGCAGTGATTTCTTCCTTATTATTTCAGTACCAGAACCCTCTCCCAGAGCTGAGCCCATGCAGAGCTGCTTCAGTAGTTTAACACACAACTTGGAGACCGTTAAGCGATACCTGTGTTAACATCTTGTCTAATTCAGCCTCCTGTAAAATGTTTTCCTGCATCCCATAAATGCTCAATAACAGAAGCACTAGTCAGGCATGTGGGGTTTGGGGGCCCTCAAAAGGGAAATAAAATTAGAAAACTGCCTTTAGAAATAAAACTTCTACACATTAGCAGGCAAGGTAGTGCTAAGCAAATTGAGAGCTCTCAGGGAGCCACAGCCATATGTCAAAGGTTCACAGAGGAGATGACTGTTTCCTACACAGTACTAGAGCAGTGAGAAACGGGGAGGACACACTGGGACTGGAAAGTGACCTCCCCAAAACCTCCTCTCAGTGCAGCCCTTCAGCACCCCCCTTGGATTGAAACAGGACCCCCCAAGGTGACTCTGGCTGACAGACAGCGACAGAGCCACTGAAAATACTTCCCTGCTCACAGCACCTGGAAGTTGGGAAGTCAGACTCAGAATAGCCCTTTTCAACACCCATACCCTTCCCAAGGAGAAACAACACTCGTGGGTTCACAGCCAGGGGTTTGTGCCATCTTATGTCATAGTGACAAAGGTTTTCCAGACCGAGCCAGGTCTCAGTGATTTATCACCGGGTGAGTGCAGGAGCAGCATGCAGAGAGGTTTCCCTTCTGCAGGGAGACTGCAGATGTGGCCCACAGGGAAAGCCACAAAGTCAGACCCCAAGAGATGGAAGCCATGAGAGGAGATTAAATTCCCTTTGTACTTAGTCATGACCATGAGGAAGGAGGGATCCTGCAGAACTTTCAGACATACTAAAAACCCTGGGTCAAGGCTCAGCAGGAACCTGTTGTTGCTTGCCAACTGGGTCACCTAGGTCAGAAAAGATTTATCTCCATCTATGAGCCTTAGTGATAACATGAAACAGCTTGTGAGAGAGGATTCCTGCTTTATTTAAGTGTGTCCTGCAGCTGCTCCTTCGCAGCAGAGCCGCATTCCTGCGAATCCTGCCTGTAAATGATGCAGCTCTTTGCGTGACCAGAAATTGTAAAGAAATCCATGTAAGGGCAAACAGGCAGAGTTGAATGCACAAAATCAGCAACATATTTTATACCCTGCTTTACAGCAGGAAACACCCTGTGCCTGGAAAAACTTGGTTTGCCCATTCCAGGCTCTGGTTTCAGCAGAGGATGCAGTAATGGAGCTGGGCTCTGGGCACAGACCAGAGACCAAACCCCGGGCAGGGTACCCCAACTCTGCAGAGGGTGTACTGAACCCTCTGATGCTGCTGTTTCAAGATGCAGCTCCAATGCTGTTGCCTTTTGTGTACAAAGGCCCGTTTCCACATTAACTCTGTGAAACCTGTTGCTTAGGTGACCGGTCATCAACTACAAATAGCACCCACCAAAGGCGGCACCCTGGCACCTGCTCGCAGATAAGCATCAGGGACCAGAGGTGTGTTATTCACCACAAATAATTTGATCAGCCCTAAGACACACACTGGTGGCAGTACTGTGGTGGTAGCTTAGGTGTAAGATGATGAAATATTTCCAGAAGCAGCGCAGAGAGGGGTCTGGTGTTCCATCAAAAAGCTCCAGGTTAAAGAAACACCTTTGTCTTTACTCTGAGGGTTGTAGCTGACTTAGGCTCTAAGTTCTGTAGGCTTCTGTGACAGGAGTGGGTATGGCAGCTGTGTAAGTCACAGAAACAGTGGGAGATCTTAGAGCACTGATTCTGAGAAGTGAGATGCTAGACCTCGGTTTGAATCCCACCCACCACTTTGGAGAACTACACTGACCCTGTTCATTTGTTTGGCTTTCCCAGCACCATGGCAGTGCACTCTGCTGTCTGGGCCTGGGGACAACTGGGTTTGTGGGTGGGCTGCCAAGCTTCAGCCTCTGGTTCAGAAACCTATCAGAAAGTTGAATGTTTAGTCCTTATCCTTTCTCTCCCCACGGTTCACGATGCTGAGCTGGGGCACAGCACACACACAGCTGCATGAAGCCCTCCCTGGTGAGGCACAAAGAGGAGACCTTGAGAACAGGAAGATGAGAAGGGTTGCCACATCCTTCAGCTAAATTCAATACTTCTGCACAGTCAAGAAACCATGAGGAGAGAATCTGCAGCTAAGTCTGGTGCCCAACCCTACTGCTGTACCCATTTACAACATATCCTTCCATCTCAAACCTCATTCTCTTCAACTCCTTGTTCTCACCCTGCTGGTACACACTCTGCTGTCCTTATCAAGTTGTGGGACTCTTCTGTGGTTTACAAACCCGAAGTTAATCCGTTTTCTCAGCTTCCCTTACCAGCATCTTGCCCCTTCACACAGCAGTAACAGCATCCCACTCACCACAGGTAACTGCTGCAAATATCCACAGAAACAAACCCCAGGAGCGCAGCCCCTCTGGTAAATGGAGCTGAATGATTCATCCCTCTTACAGCTAAAAAGTTTAAGAGGAAAATAAATTAAACACCTACTCAGAAATTAGAAGGTTTTAGGTCCTAGCAACAACAAAGCACACAACACATGTTTTGATTTTACAAACATGTTGGGCTCCGTCCCCCATAAGAGCAGAGGCTGCTGCCAGCCCCGAGGATGAGGAAGGGTAGGGGCCACCAGCACCATGACTCACAGGGATGCAATCCCATCTGCTCTCCTCCGGGCACTTCACAGCACTCATCCAGTTCCTTCCCCAAGTTCAAAGGAGCCCTGAATTCTATAGCCAGAAGGAACTCCGACCTTTTATGAAATACCAAGGAAAGTTCCTGGCCTTGCTGAGGTGTCACGTTTATCTCCACCTGGGACACCTGGTGCACCCTCAGGGTAAGTGTTGGGCAGAGGTAGAGCATGAGGAAGGGCTTGGGAAGATCCATCTGCTGCTCTTAACCTCCACATCCACTGTTCCTCTAAAGGGTTGGCAGGGAAGGGTGGCAGGACTGAGCGAACCTGTCCACATCCCCTGAATGGACTCAGGGACTCTGAGTCAGGATGAAGGTCTGACTCAAAGAGCCCTTGGCTGTCCTTCCACCACAGTACCTGGATCCCTCTTGAACGCCCACCAGCCTTCAGCCTTCGTGACACCCCCGGGAAGAGGCTCTCAGCTGTAGGCCATGCTCCAACAACACTTTGGTTCGCCCCAAACTGCAAACTTCACTTGGCAGCTCTCGGTTCTACAGTTAGATCTTGGTTCCTATCAATCATCAACATGAGACTGATGATTTTATAGACCACTCTCATATTCCACATCAGTCATCACTCTTCAGGGCTGAAAAGCCTTAACCTGCTCAGATGTTCCTGAAAAAAATTAATTAAAAATTACGTAACTGTTGTCCTCAGGAGCCCCCTCCACACCTGCCTGTCTCCTGGAGCCTCTTAGACACAGGAATACCCACAGGGCACCGATGCCATAACTGTCTTTTCTATGTCCTTCTCCTTCCTACCCCTAATCCCCCCACATGCTTTCTGAGCACTGGGCTGACCCGAGATCTGGTCCCTTGGCTGCAGTAGTCAGCCTAAATCCCACTGAAGCCTTTCTGCAAGTCAGGCAGGATTCCTTCTCCCTCTTACAGTCACTTTACATCTATTTACCCTAAATTTCACCTGCCCTTCCATCACCTACTCACTCAGACGACTCCTGCATTCATTTGCAGCCAGGTTTTGCCCCTGCTGACCCTATTAACTCAGAGTGTCAACAAACTTTGTCACCCTTTGCACACCAGGCATGTCTTGCACCACACACTCACACCCCTTGCTGCTGCTTAGCAAACACCAGCGCTCTCAGGGTCAAAGCGTGCGGCTCCACCGCTGCAGCACAACGACGTCAGCAGCAGCAGAATGCAGAGACTGCAGATTTGTACCTCTTCTCCCAATGTCAGTTCATTGATTAGACCTTATGTCACCACAGTGAAAAGTGTTCTGACCAGGCAAAAGCATTGCTTTGAAAATAATGGCATGATTTCATAAATTCTATCCTCTTTCACATTTCTTACACCCCTAGTGACTTAACTCCTCCGTCAGATGTACCTCTTAAACTCTACTGCACCGTTTTGGCAACACTTGAATCAAATATTGATCTCTTTCCTGGTGTTCTTTACCTTTTTGTAGTGTGTGCTTCCAGGGTGGTGTCAGCCCTGCTCTGAGGGGGAGGAGGTGCAGCTCTGCCATCCATCACCGAGGTCAAGGGTTTGCCACCCAGCTCTTGGTGAGGGCTGCCTGTCACCTGCCCCTGCCTGCAGGCTGCCTGCCGTGGTGGCCCAAGCCAGTGCCCAAGAGCCTGTTGCCCTCCCTTCACCCCCAGACACCAGGCTGCCAGCAGCAACAAGGCTCCTGCTCTTTTTACGATTGGATTGTATCGACCAGAACTGAATTTACATCCATTGTACTGAGATAAAAAGGAAAAATAACCAGCAGACCTTGAATGAAACAGGATGACTCTTAGTAGGTTAACAAACACGACTCATTAAGGAGTAATTGAAGAGTATGGAAACATCTTTCTGCTAAATATTTTATTCCAGCTGAGACTTTAATCAAGCTTCCGAAGAACATCTCCTACGGCTTCGCAAGATTTGCATAGGTAAAAACCACTGCACTGAAAATAATTACATTTCAAGTGTCAATAATGTAAATAAATATTGTCATTCTCAGCTTTTCCTTTTTGTAAAGGCAAGTTCATGATGTTTGCAAGAGTACTGCACTGTGTCAGGAAAATCAGAGTAAGGCAATTAGAACATGTAACAAAAGGAAAAAGTAGATTATTTATGTCCCTGTTGATCTCACACAACTCCCATAACCCAGCCAAGTCCCAGGTTTTTGCAGAAAAACTTGAATCCCCCACAGGTTTGAGACAGGAGTGTGCAGAGTTGCTTCCCAGAGTTGAATCATTAGCTTTTATAGATCCAGTGGCAACACTTTAAAATAATGACCAAGCCATTACTCATTCCTGTGACATTTATTTTAATAACATTAATCATAACGAACTCATTTGGTATTAATGTAGGTGTCACAAGGGCTTCTGTAGAATTCCTCGGGCATTAATTAGCTAGGCCATTATTTTTATTATTTTTATTATTTCCCTAAAAGTGAATCTAAATGTGCCTGAAAGGTGCTGGACTGGCAGAACCCAGTAAAGAGCCCTGTGTCCACCCACGGAACAAACACAAACCACTTCCTCTAGCACAGATGCTTTTTGCCTGCAGTTCAATGGGATATGGGGCCAGGAATCTTTCCCCTTTCCCAGCCCAGTAGCAGGACCCCAGCATCCAGACCCATCCCATGAGCAGTGCCCTGAGCTCAGGTCTGCATCTGCTGTGGGCTTGGAGGGCGCTGGGGACCTGGTGCCCAGCTCAAGCCGTGCCGTATGGCTCCGGCCATACCAGTTATTTGATGAGTCCGTATTTTCACAGCCTTTTTTTTTTTCCCCAGGCATAGACAGGTTGCCAAGGAACTGAGAAATGGTGCCAAAGCCCCTATCTCTGCAGGAAGCTGTGAAATGAACCTCTTCTTTCTTTGGGCTACTTTTTAATCAGGCAGGTTCTGCGGAACCAAAGCTGTAAGATGCTATCTGAGGAGCATGCACATGCTCATGGCACTCATTCTCCTCCAAAGATAAGCAATGCAGCTGATCCAGGCTCTTCAGCCCTAATCCAAACACCACCCTGTCCATAAATATTGGTGTTTCAAAGCTCCTCACTTTGCCAGGAGCTGCCAGGGAAACAAAGAAGAAGAAAATAAACCCAACACAACACACTAGCTCTAAGACTAGAAATTCTGAGAGTGAAACCTTCTCTTTAGGTCAAATCAGTTTTGCTCTTAAAGCAAAGGCAATCCTGCTTTGACCCACATCTCCAGAGGGGAAGCTGTGGCCATCTAATGATGGAAGCTCCATCAGCACTCACAGCTCAAGCCCAACACAGGGACCTGGGTAGAGGAGAGAAATCAAGGTAACAAGCACAAAAAGACCCTCCCAGTACTGCTGAACTCTCTTCAGCTCAATTTCAATTCAACAGCCACATGGCCATCAGACAACAACTCCTTTGAGGTGTGGCAGAGCAGAGAAATAATACAAATCCTGGCTCCTTTTTCTGCTTTACAGCACATTTCAGGAGAGTTTATAACCACCCACACCTTTGAAATTCTCAGGTTGTCATAATCATGGAGAAAATACCTGAAACTTCCAGCACTAAGAGACAGTTTCTCAACTAGACCAAAAATTAAATGTGAAACGAAGGCAGACTACAGATTTTTCTGTGATGAGACTCTCATTTTTGGCAGTTACCAAACAGCATTTACATGGTAGCAGGAACATGTTTAACACTTACTAGGGCTTTTGCAGTCGTGGGATTAGTGCTGCAGGCAGGACCTACTCGTAAAGCACCCTGCCTATCGTCTCAGGCAGCTTACAATCAGAATATTTTCAGTTTTATATTCCAAGCCTATGCAGAAAGAACTTTCCTGTAATAACACAGTGAATAAAATGCCTACAGAATCCTGGAATGAGTCAACCTGAATGTAGCAGACAATAATACAGGAACCCAAACTGCTTGGTAGTTAGACCACAATCCGCTCTCCACCTGTCTCTGAACAGGCATGACGGAGAAAGAGGCCCGACCGTTAGACATCGCTGATGTCTATCGGAAAGCAGGGACTGCTCTGCACCCAAACACCTGTGTGAACTATGGGGCAGTGATTTTTGGACAGATGAGATCAGTCCTGGTCCCTGCAAACAAGCAGAAGGCTACAAGCAGCTGGGCAGTGCTTTAACTGGTACTCCAGCAGAACCTGCTTCCCAGGCAGATTGTACAGGTGCACCAGCCTGAGCTTTACAATGCTGGACTCAGACATCATCTGACACTTGCTCATGACAAAAGATGGAGGGATAATTGAGTCTTAAAGAAGTCTTTCAAAAATGGAAAGATGTTTTGAAAGAAGTACTGAAACATTTCATTCAAAAAGCATCAAAATGGGATGTCTGACACTACCTGAATTGATTGTCTCCATGTCTAAGCGGGTGAAGGCACTAAGTTTTCAGCAATGACAGTGTGATTACATGAAGTATTTTAATTTTAGCTGATCTGCTCTTTGACAGAGCTCTTCATCACGTTTCCAGCCAGCTCTACACATACCAGAAGTCTTTAAAAGCTACCTTTGTGCTCTGTCATACACAGAGCAACAACTGCAGGACCGATTACCACTTCATTCCTGGCTTTCTGGGAAGCTGTGGGGCCCATGAACACACGTGTCCACACGTGTGATGGCAAAAGAAGTATCAGAAATGTGTCTGTGTCATGCAAACATTGAAGTACAGTTCTGCTTGTTGGGATGCAATGTACAAGAATGGTTTACTAGAGAAGCTTCAAAAACGAAACCATCATTAAAGAAATCACATGCTGAGGAACTGATGTAAAGCAGATTTCACTAGCGTGTACCAAGCAGCAGAAGTTTCTGACATACATCCATTTCTTGGCTTCAGTTACCTTTTCATCTGCACTTGCCATCCCAGTGACACTGCCTGTTTTACAGGCAGGCACTGAAATCTTTATGTGCTTTTTGGACACTTCTTCATTAACCAGGCTGAGCAGGGAACATGTTAGAGTAGTTACTCAGGCATCCTCAAAGAGTTTTTGATAGGGGAGATGAAATCCCAAGAGCAAGCAAGTTCTAAAATATGCTTTCATATTTTGGCAACGGCCTCTGGAATCAATATTTTCCATTACCTCTACACACGGTGACGGAATGTGGGGTAATGTTTCAGCTGCTAATAGCTCACGGACTGATCTATACAGAGTATCTACTTTCTGTGGCCTGATTGCATTGATTCCTCATTCAACATACAAATGAGGCTACGAGTTCATTAAAAAAGGGAACAGCAACTGCTCGGTACTTTATCCTTGTCGCTCGGGAGACCGAGTGGGATTTCAGCGAGCTTCGGGGGTAGCGGTACCGGGCAGCATGTGCACACTCGCCTTCGCAGCCGCGTCAATCCCCCGGTGACGCCTGCGCCAGGTTCTCTACAACCTTAATGCCCGGAACACTCAAACAGCATCTCTTGGCTGCGGCAAGAGGCCCTCGTGCCAAACCCAAGGCACCGAGTGATGCTCCAGGACCAGTCTCCCTCACTCCCCTTCACAGCCCCGCAGCGAGCGCACAGCCGGGCCCGCCGCGCTCCTGCCCGGGCGTGGGGAGGCCGAGGGCAGGAGAGGAGCACCCTCAGCCATGAGGCGCAGAGCAGCGCTCAGGCCTTCCCTCTGCCTGCGCCACACAACCCTTCCTGTAGGACAAACCGAGCCCCAGGAGTGGAGGATTGGGAATCTGGGAAGCTTTTCCTCTGTTTTAGCACCAGCCACAGTGTTTGTACATAGGAACAGCCAGAGAAATCACACAGCAGGGGAGAACAATGAGGGGGAGACTGAACTCCCACCATTCTCACCTGGTGTATACCCAAGGAGGGCAAAGCCTCTGGCTGCCGACAGCGGCTCAGGCAGCTTGCACTCATCATCGTGATTTGCTCATTAAGATTTCTGTTCAGGAACCTGCTCAGAGTTGAAGTGTGTCTCCAACAGCCTCTACCAGAGCGATTTATGGCCAGGTCTCACCAACTGTGAGGCTCAGACATCATTATCAAGCATGACTCTTGCTCCTGGGCAAAGCAGCAAAGGAATGGGCAACCGTCCCACCAAGCCCGACCTTCCCAGCAGCGCTGTGTGAGACCAGCACCAGGACACTCGATCCGAGGCGCTGGGGCACACTGCACACAGGCCTGAAGCTCTGCAACAGGAGGACATTAAACCATCGGCTCTTTCACTGCCGGAGTGAAATGCCAGCGGGAAGGGATGGGGGGGTGTCTGGCTGACATTTTGGGAAAGGCTGTGTAGTTTCCAGGGCCCAGGCTCTGACCTGTGACTTGGAGCTGACATCTACCAGCCCTGTTCGAGGCTGAGGCTGGTCTAATATTTAATGGCATTTCAAAAATTCCACCCCAGCACGCTCACACAGAAGCCTTGAAAAACATCAGGTAGGAACAATCTCCTTCGTTAGGGAGCTGTGCTAATTTGGATTAATAAATCAGAGGGGAGCACCCATAAATCATGGCCAGTTTTGTTCCCTTCTTTGCTGCAGGAATAAGGACAGCAATTTAAAAAATTACAGCAACGTGGAAGGGGAGCTCGAGACAAACCGCGAGTACATAATGAACAGAGCCTTGTCATTTCCAAGGCTCGGCAGGAAAGGGAGAGAGATGCATTAGGTACATTTATGTCTTGCATTACAGAGTCACAGTCTACTCTGGATAGAAGACTCCCAATACTTTTAAAACCTATGTCCTTGAAAAGGTAATGACTATGTCAGGCGATGAAGTTAAAAGAAGAAATGCGAAAGTAATAAAACACTACCCATAAGTCGCAGCAGGTGCCCAACCTTTTCACCTGCTGACGTGCCAAAATGTCTTTTTTTTCTCTAGAAGATAAGCTGTGAGAGATGACTACTCTGGAAATTACATTTTAGCTCCAATGAAACACATTTTCCATCTCGAAGTCACTCACCGTGAAAGTACCGTGTGCCCGAGGAGTCTTCATTTCCAGCAATAATGCCTGGGGTGTCTGGGAGACAGACTAAGGCTGCAGCGCTCTAGGGAAGCACGGATGCTATTTCAATGTACCTCAAAGTCTCCCCCAAAGACCACAGCAACCCTGTATTTTTAATTTTCCACAGACCATAGCAAAGATAATTTGTGCTCCTCTTGAAAACCAATACAGACATCTCTTAATCAGCCCTGGACTACCCCAAACCACCCAAGAGCACCGAGCACCTGTCCCCTCTCGCTGGACAGGCTTTATTCAGAGACAACCCCAGCTATTTAATCCATCCCTTCGTGCTGGTCCGGCTCCCACAGCGAGCATCCCACACCACGCATCCTCCAGAGGTGCCCACCAGCTCCCACCCAGCTCCCAGTCCTAGCCACACCTTACCTGCCTTGTAGCTCAACTGCCACCTCCCTTTACACCCCAAAACCTCTCACTTGCTTTCAGTGCTTTAGTGCCTGGTACAGGCTTACAACAGCACAGACACACCAGTGCCGTGGCCTCTCGGGGAGATGGCTACAGAAACAGCGAAGAGGAACAAACAGTCTGGACTTGATGCTGCCACATAACCTACCCTAACACTTGCTAGGCATTGTTTTCTCTTCCAGTTGTCTTCTGCCCATTCTGCTGGTGATGGTAATTACGGTTTTAAAGGCGAGATGAAAGGGACATAGTTAGCTGCAGAAAATTATAGTGCTTTATGTATTCATGTGATTGAATGTTTTCCTTTTCTTGGATATTTACATGAGCTATTAATTTTATTTTCTTTTAGGTATGGAAGCTGGAGCTTCAAAATAATCATTTGGCTTGTTTATTTGCAAAAGATCCTCTGATTTAATTATTTATAAGAATTATGAATTGAGAACGATGAATAAACATGCGTGACAATTAATAGATTCTTTGTTGAAGTCTCATATGGAACCAGATGGTCTACTGATGCATGTAAATAGATCATTTATTTCATTTGTAAATCTGAATATTGAATAAGAAATTAGATATTTGCAGTTAAAGACCTTACCAAATGCTAAAGCTAATTCAGAACAGAATTGGGGAATGGATTATACGCTGTCATATGGAAATAAATCCAGGGCCGCCTTCAGAACCATCAGCATAGTTTAGCACATGAGCTCATCACAAATGCTCACTGTGCATACAGAAGAAAAATACTTGCCTATTTGAACCCTTTAATCACCACATTTTTGCATCAGAAGTGTTTATTTTGACTCACAAGCCGGCGAGCTGCTGACTTTACACACAAACTTCGCTGGCAGTTATGAACCACCGGTTCTTACACGACTGCTTCACGCAGCGCAAGGAGTTAGAGGTGGATGGAAAAAACACAGCACACTGAACAGCACCAGGGTGCACTTGTCCTCTGACATGTCAGCACCACTTCTTCGAGACACGTTTTTAAGCAAAGGAAAACATGTATATGAAACCCAGACACTTGGCAAGTGATGCTGCTGTGACATGTTTGCAAATAACCACAGCAACAGGAGTCGCTCAGATACCAGTCACTGTGGTTTAACGGCTCAATAGTACACACATGCCTTGAAGTCATTGATAAATAAACTCATGGGTGCACTATAAAACTGGTTTTCACTGCCCTCTTTAATAGTAGGAAAGGTAAATACGACTGTGACCTTTCTGCAGATCTGTGGAGTCCCAGCACTCTAATTAATTGACTCCGTATATTATTCAGAATCCGTTATCACAGTGACCCTGGAGAGGTAATTTATGAACACAGTAGAAAGCACTAACTCTTGCCTTGCTAGAGGGGGTATAAATCAGATAGCCCTGGTGTATCCTTGCTGCTAAGCCGTGTCACGGGGAGGAGAGGCCGGTCCCACGCCCACAGCGGGATGTGCCGTGGCACGAGTTGGTATTTCGGTTGTGTTTGGTCAACACAAGCGGCATCACTGCTAAGGACAGCAGGGCACAGACACTTTGTTCCAATTCCCCACTGCTGCAAAGCAGTTTTGTATCGACTACAACATGATTTTCCTCAACACTGACTGGGATGAAGCTATTGGAAAGGGCTGAAAACCAAAACAATTTAAAAATCAAAGAGTTAAAGATCTGTAGTTACGTAAACTGCACAGATTTTGTCAGCTTTTAACCGGAGAAGGCAGATACCAGAAGGAACAGAAGATTATCTCCTTTAATTTCGAGGACTGAGAGGGCCTGAAGTCCAGCTGGGATGATGGAGGGGCAGAGGCACTGACAGGAATCAGCTCCTAGTCGAGTGCTGAACACAGGTTTCAAAGCTGGTGTTTGTTGTTTATTTTGACGGCTCCTCTCTTGTGTTTTCAGAATTCCAGGAAATCTCAGGACACACAGAGCGCACCCGCTCCGAGCCAAGAGGGAAGAAAACCTGTCTTTGCAGGGTGAGCCAGACAGGAGGAATACCTGGTACACAAGTGATTGATGCAAGTGGATGTCCTGGAGATTGAATTAGTCTCTCCTTCCCCCACCCAGACCCAGCCAGCACCCCCAGTTAAAGCCCGTGCTGCTGCTGCGACAGAAAGCCCAGCTCTCGTTTACCTCTGGATTTCTTACATTACAGATCAGTTTTAGCTGTACCAACTCTTACAGCTGAGCAATATAAATTAAGACTATAGCAAACAGTGCTTGCAAGTGACACCCCACCGCGGCGCTGGCCTTGCTGAGCGGTCACACACCGTTACGCAAAGGCGGAGGTGGGCAGGTGCCGAAACGCTCCTCAGCCGCGGCTGCATCAGGGATCCCAAACCCGAGGCAGTACCTGGCAACCCTCTATCCCCCATGCACAGGTCTGGGATGTCCCCAGCCAATAAAAACAGCTGACCAAGCGGTGACAATGGGTACAACACCACCCCCCAACAGCCGATTTGTGTTTAATCAAAGCCATCACATTGGTGGCAGCCTGCAGATCACCAGAGCCACCACCGTGGGCAGTGACCACCAGCCTGTCACAAAGAAAACAGTCTATTTCCTAATTAGCTGCTTTCATAAAATTGATTAACTGGAGGCAGATATGCAACCAACAGGAATTTCTGGAAGGTGGATGTACAGACAGTGTATGTGACACTGAAGCCAACCCAACGTCGGGACATCAGAGCAGCAGCTTACGGCGCTGCTGAACGACTGCTCCTGCCCAGGCCCTTGCAGATGCAGCTTTGGAGGCTCCTGCTACCTCAGAGCCCACCTGGCTCCCAGCTCATGTTTGGGGACAGCAGCTTCACACCCCAGCACTCTCCTCACAGACACCCCTTCAATCCCTTTGAGAGCATCAAGGTAATTAACCCACGGAAGGACAAGCTCAGTGCAGGGTTTGTTCTTTGTCATTTTCGGGTTTAGTTTCTAACTTTATTTTCTTGGTGCTCTGTGAGTGACTTCAGTTCCCTTTAAAACACAAATACATTCCAACCTGACCTCAGGACTTATGTTTGTTATTGTAAAAGCCCTGTAATGACTCCTGGCTTCCTCGTCCAGGGGACCTCTTGCCAAACTAGGATGCACTCAGCACAGCAGCCCAAGCTGGCAGCCACAGTGCTCAAAGAAACCTCAAAACTTCATGAGGATTAACTAAGGTGACATTGAGATTCAACCACATCTTAACACCATCTGTTCCCTGATAAAAGCTCCTAAAGGGGAAAACGCAGTAACCAGCTTTGCATGGACCTCAGAGCTTTCCAGCACGCTCCCTCTGCCCCGCAGCCCTGCCTCCCCGCTCCCCTCCTCGGACCTCTGAGCATGAAATGGGATTTGCTGTCTCTGCTGGGAAAGAGGCATCTCACCCAGCTGCTGGGTCTCCATGAGACACAATCACAGCCTCAGGAGAGCAAAGAGCCTCCTCGTTTTTTCCAGATTGGACAAACGAGGTTTTACCCTTCCCACCGTATATATACATTTATATATACATAAAGCATCTCTTTAGAAGGAGATAAACCACACCCCTCCATCACCAGAGGAACCTGGCTCAGCTTGGCTCCCGCCACCAGTTCCCATCTCCCACTGCAGCCAGCCCCCAGGGTTTTGTTTTGGGGCAGGGGTCTGTTTTGTGTTTTGGAAGGTAAAGCACACACACTGGGCAGCTAGCCCACAGGTAGCAGTGCTGTGGGCTGGAGAAAAGCGATGTAGTTAACAGAATTTAAATGATTAGCTGAGCTCAGGAGATGCAAGCACCTCCTAAGTGACCATGAATATTCAGGTAAATATGTTTAGCTGAAATATTGAGTCATCAGCAGACACCACATGCACAAGATGTACCCCTGCCTATTCCCCATTAATTTATAACACAGCACTGGCCAGTGCTCTCGACAGCCTGCCATGGCACATCTGTGGGATTTCTCAGGTACCTCCCAGGGACCTGCTTTCTGCTGGCATGTTACAGGATACAGGAGAAAACAGCTTGTGTACAGCAGCTAAATCTGTACTGATAAAACCCAGAGGCTGGGTGAGGGTGAAGAGGAACAGAGTTAGAGAACACGCTTCTCCTTACAGGGAAAAGGCTGATCTACCATCCCTTCCATGACAAGCACCAAGGACTTCCAGACAGGAGACCCAGAAGCCTGACCAGAGGCACACACCTTGCCTGGCCTGTGTGAAAGCACAGGAGGGGCAGGTGAGGAATGGGATGAAGCAGGAGCATCACCCGACACCCTGTGCGGGGGGCACTGGGCAGGGGAAGGTTTAAACAGAGGGAGGCAATGCCTGAGGATTTGGAAGTGGGGGCAAAGCTGGGCAGAAGAGGAATGTCTGCTGGGCAGGGGGAGGCAGAACAGCATCTTCAAGGTAATATTTCCCATTAATTGCTAAGAAATGGGGGGAGGTGAACTGGCTTGGGTGAAGTTCTACACAACAGCAAGCAAAAAAGACAACAAACTTCTGGGACACGAGAAACACAAGGGCTGGCAAAGCTAGAGGAGGAGCTAGGCATGGAAGAAGTCTGAAACAACAGTCCATGGCTGTTGGGAGCGTGCTGGAGAGGAGCTAGAAAGGAGTCCAGGAGGAAAGCAAACCCCGTCCACCCCGCTGAGAGCCAGCTGGCAGCTCGCACACCAGCCGGCACAGGGACCAGCCACACTCAGAACGGTCCAAAAGAGCTTTTTTTTAAAAAAAAAGCTGTTTCCAGCCCCATGCTCCAATGTAACAAACTACCTACCACCATGCAGAGGTGGTGGCTAAGGGTCAGGAGCAGCGTTCCACTGACCCCTGGAGATCTACAGCAGCGGCTGAGGCTGATGCGACCTGGTTTAAAATCAATGTCCACTGAAGAGCAGGAGCAGCCTGTGCCGGTGGCCGCCGAGCAGCTCGGGTCCCGCTGCCGCGGGGACGTGCGCCGCCCCACGCCGCGTCCCGCCGACCCCACGCCAGCTTCCAGCAGCAGCCGCTTGTGGAGGGAACATCATTCCCAGGCTCCAGGGCTGGACCATCCGGATCCCCGCCGGGCCCGGCCGTTCCGGGCTGCAGCAGATGCTCAAGCTGCCGTTTCACAGCCCGCTCTGAACAGAGGCCAACGTCACTCTCTGTCGCTCTGGGACAGCGCTAGGAAGCCAGACAAGAGGAGCAGGAGGTGAAGATGTGACTCAGACCTCAAAGGGAAAGTGTTGAAGCCATGTCACCGAGCAGCCACGGCTCAGAGCCCGCAGCTCGGCGGGGCTCTGGCAGTCGGCATCTCCTCCCCTCGCAGCACACCCAGGGCCGGCCGAGGGGAGAAGTGGCATTTTCATCTTTATTTTTAAAATCTATTTTTCTAGAAGGGGCTACAGCTACCACATCTCCCCTAGCTCTGTGATCAGTTTGGAAGCCACGGATTTGTCGCTGGAGAAATCCCCGTTCCTGAAGGATGTGGCATTTGCCAACATCAACAAATGGTTTGTGTTTGTTTCGGTAAACCCTGCCATCTCCTGTTTTAATGTGCTTATGGACTGGGACCAAAGCTTTCCTTACTAGCTGGTGTAGACTTCAGACTGCCTCTGATCTATTTCTATAGCTTGGCCACACTAACTTTTCCTCCCAGATCTGTTTCTGTTGCATGGGATTTATGCCTTGGTTCAGCTGTTGCTGTGCAGCTCCAGCTCTCAGTCATTCGCTGCTCGGTCCCTGTGAGAGGACCTCTCCTCTCAAAGCAAGCACAGCCGTGCTGAGCAGCTGCCTCTGCATGGTGACTCACCCCACGAGGGGATGACAGCCCAGACAGGCACACAAGCCCCCAGACCCAGGAGAGCACTTCAGCAGGTCTTGTGCTACCAGCTGCACTATTTGCTAGAAGAAGCCTCAGACAAGGAGAGATGCAACATTTCCCAGCGCTCACACGCTTCTCAGTCCTCTCCATATCCCAGGCAACTCTTCTTCCAGCTCAGCATCCAGAGGACAACCATCTCCTGAACATCCACAGCAATCAATGCTCCCTGTGGCTCCTTGTATGAACCCACCACGCCAGAGAGTGATCCCAAACCACCTCCCCATAAGGCATCAGCCTCAGAGGTCCCAAGTGCTTGGCCCACGGCCACTGCAGCATCCGGAGGACAACCTAATGCTTAAGTGAAGATTCAGCACATGTGGAGTATCTCCCCTGGGAGATGCTTAGCAAGGCATAACAGCCCTGGAAGACCAGTTTGAAAGCAGAAGGTGCCCGTTGCTGAGGCTCACTAGCCGCTGTTAGCAGCGGGGCAGCGAGGCTGGGGACAGACCAGCACACCAAGCACCACACCTCTGGCTGTGGAAATCAGTGTTTGGTGCAAGGAGGAATCCCCAGATAAGCAAAACTGTTTTACCAAACAGCTGTGAAAAAACACATTGTCAAGGAGTAGGGAGTGCTGATAATTAACCTCAGGCACTTCATCATAATTACATTCAGCAGAACTTGTGATTTGTTTGTTATCACTTTAAAGCAATCTTTACTAATAACAGCTCGGGCTTGTTTTGCTATCACTGACTTGCTCCTTCAATCTGTATTCTCCTGCCACTTCCCAGCATCTCCCCTCTTCCAGCCAGCACCACACACTAACCCCACGCAGCTGCACAGGGTTCCTTGGGCCTACGGGGCTGGCAGGTGTTTGCAGCAACACAAGAAAGCTTGTTTCACATCAAGAAGTTTTTTTTTCCTCTCCTCATCTGGAGCAAGATGCTCAGGACCTTAGAAAGCAAAGCCTGTGCCTTCCTGGGCAAGGCACCCCAGAGCCGTGATGCCACCAGTGATGCTCCGCGCAGCGCCAGCGCTGAGCAGAGCCTCAACAGGCCCCAGGACCTTCTGGACCAACAATCAGTGAAAGTTGAACAGCCTGATGATGGTTTCAGTTATTGCTAAAAAGCAACTTCATTTGCATACTGACAATTCTTTACAGATTAACTCCATCCATCCTGCTGTGTGGATATCCCACCCTGATACTATGGAAGGGAGAGAGAGGAAAAAAAAATAAATTCCCTAATCTCATTAAAAATAATCCATCCCTTTGTCATTACCCGTGAGCTGGGGGGCACAGACTGTCTGTTACTGACTGCAGAGGAACAGCTGTATTATTGCTAATCTCAGAGTAAGTCTGTTGTAGCACCAGCAAAGGTTCTCTTTATAGTCCACAAGCTCTTCTCACTTCGCTCAACACATGGATCTTATTTAAAAAGGCTTAGTGGTATGAGGAGTAAAGGAGAACTGGGAATAGAGAGTGGAGGGGGGAAGTGAAGGGAACAATAAAGTAACAAGTTTCCAAAAATCTTCCATTTATTTACAAGTTTCTAGCACTGCCAGGTCTGCAGGGTGCTAAGGGATACCAGTCTGCGAGAGCGTGGCAAGTAAGAAAACCAGTTAAAAAGCAAATTTGCAGCAGAAGAGAGGGGCAAACCCAGCAGCTAAACACATGCAAATTTCCATGAGCTTAAGAAAAATCAGGGGTTTGTCCAGAATTTTGTAGAGATTTGGCCAAGAAAACAGCCAAGGAAAACAAGGTATAGCTCGGAATGCCTGTACTCTTCCAAGCACTGGTTTAAGCACAGCGCACGGATAACACTGGACTGACTTGAATCTACTCCCTCTTGACAGGAAAGCTCATCTTTTCTCCTCCCCAACTGTCTATATTGATGCCCTTTTTCTTTTTTTTTTTTTTTGTTAAATATGCCTAACATCTAATTTAAGGACTATTCTCAATCTGATACCATTTCTTTCATTGCAGGGAGGGCGAGAGCTGTATCAACCACGCCGCTCGCTCACGCGGCAGGGAGAGCGCAGCGATGTTCCGCAGAGGATACACAGAACCCGTGTCCATGGGCTGCTCCTCCCAGCCAGCACCCTCCCAGTCTGAGGGGATCCTGTCCAGACATGGGCAGCCAAGTGCTGCAGCCCCTGGGTTGCTCTCCACTTCCAGACAGAATAGCACCCATAAAATGTACCAAGCAAACCTCTGAAATGAGCTTGCAAAGGACAAGTGTTGGTTATACAGTATTGCTGTGAGGGGAAAACCACTTGGTCTCCCTTTCTCTGGTGGGTGGGCTGAAGGGCAGCTCAGCAAAAGGTCTCACAGAGAACATTTCAAATGCTTCACTCCAGTTACAGCCTTTTCCTGTTACCCTTTGCCAGTACAAGATAACTATGGGTTCAAACAAAATGTTATTCCCAGCTTAACAGGTCTTTTCGGAGAAGGTCCTCTCCTAAGAGCTTCAGTTAAGAGACTTGGGAGAAACATGCCCTTCCATGAACAGGTTTAGTTTCATAAACATTTTCAAATGGAAAAAGAGGTCTCTTCCAGGCACCACCATACACGAAGTGAATTACAGTGATTACAGTGGTAATTAGAGATGTAATGACTCCTATCACATGTACCCCCAAGCTCTGCTGGTGGCACGCTGATTCACCATGCTCTCCCGACAGCATCATTCCTCCCCCGCTGCCCCAAACCACACCAAGATATCTGAGCTTCCCTCCCAGACTGCGAGGAGGAAAACCCTCACACGTAGAAAATAGTCCTGCTGAGTCCATCCAGAAAAAGCATAAATAAGGCCAACATTATTCTGAAGTCAGGATAAAAACAGTAAGGTTGGAGGCTGGTGCAGACGGAGGGCAACTCCCCTGCCCAGGCACAGCGATTCCTTGTGTTTTGGGTGTGTTTAATCATTTTATGTAAAAAGCATATTCAGCAAAAGCATCTAGTGAGAGGCTCGAGTTTGAGGACTTTTTATTTTCATGGAGCAAAGCTATCTGAGAGGAACAGCCTGGCAGTCAGCACCCAGGGATGCAGCCCCGAGGTGTAGGCTGCTTTCAGAGTCACACCATGTCTGATCTGCCCTCCGGGGAGATGGCAAGATCCACCGGACAGACTCCTCGCTGAGAGCGAAGCTGCAGCTGCTTGTGTTGCCACAGACCATTGTAAGAGCTTTGGCATGTCAAGTGGAAAATGCTGGAGCGTTACTTTAGGATAACCCAAACTCCCAGCACTTCTAGTACGAGACAGAGGACAATGCCCAGTTATACACAAGGGAATCAGACCCGTCATCCCCCAGACTGCCCCAGTAACCAGCACTGGGAGCACAGGACAGCTTGGGGGCATGGGGATGGACCCTCAGCACACTCAGACTCCCAGGGGTTTGGGTTTCCATTTAATAGCAGCCCCAGGGGTGACTCTTACCCCTCCCAGAGGGCCCAGCGTGGGGTGTCCATGCCCACCCTTGCACACAAGGTTGCTGCAGACGCTGTGGCTTGACAGGAAGGATAAAGGACAGGAATCACAGGCTGTCAGGAAAGAAAACACTCTGGATGCCATGCCTCCTACATACCCCAGCCCTTGCCAAGAGTGCTGGGCCCTTCTCTCCATGCCCACCCACACTGGCCTCCTCCATCAAGCATCCACCCACACAAGGGATTGCTGAGAGCAGTCCCCAGCCCCCTCCTGAGCCAGCTCAGGCAGAGGCCGTCTCTGACAGCTCTGCCACGGGCAGCCTCCACGGCCACAGCGGAGGAGGGTCTGCGAGCAGCTGCTGGGCCCTCCTGCTCTGGCACACCAGGCTGCCGGGAGCTGGGCCAGGAGAGCAGCCCCACACGACCACCAGCCCCGACACCCTTTCATCCCAAGGCAGCAACCAGGAAAACGGGAGAGGAGAGCAAGGAGACAAGCAGAGCTGCAGTATAACTGCAGAACATCCACAAGAGACCTCGTAACCTCACGCAGGAATCACGAGCTTTGCTGTCTGCCACCCAGAGCGCCGCATCCCGCGGCACCAAGGGGGACGACCGCAGCCACCAGCCGCTTGGCGAGTCTCCGACAGGCCAACAGACACGGCAGCA
Organism: Heliornis fulica; assembly: GCA_013399135.1. Lineage (NCBI taxonomy): Eukaryota > Metazoa > Chordata > Aves > Gruiformes > Heliornithidae > Heliornis > Heliornis fulica. The sequence goes on from VXBZ01001446.1 coordinate 116,984, forward strand.
GTGAGGGCTCACACGCTCCGTGGCAAAGCACAAATCAAAGCCCGAATCCAGGAGGAGGTCCTAGGTGGGGAAAGACTTACAAGGAGACTCCTCAGAGGACGGCAAAGCCTGACCTCTGCGGGCACAGCACCCCATCGCCGCGCCAACGCGAAGCGCTTCCCGCCCGGGGCAGCCTCCCTCCTCCATATTTGTGATTTTTCATGCTGCTGCAGTATAAACAGCCATGACTAGGGGTAAATGTTAGCTTTCAATGGCAACCACTGTACATATAGATCTCATACAGTTTACTCTTCGTGTTTTGGTTAAAAGGTCAGAGCAGTGCTCAAATATTTGGAGGAGGCATGAAATTTATAGCACCTAAGAAATTACAGCACACAGTAAACACACATGTGCCCTATTTATACGTCCACACACACAAAGAGGAACAGCGCAGCTCTGGCAGCTCGTTTGTCCCCGCTGCAGGCAGGATGCGAGACACAAACCCGCGTGTGCAGCTTCACCCCCCGGCACGGGGACGGGCCTGCCCTCCATGGCACACACCAGCCTAACACACACTTCTATTTATGTTATCTTAATTAAATGCTGCTCTTCATGCACACATACTATTTAGCTGACACTCTCAGCCCTCCCTCGAACCAAGGAAGGTTTCCTTTCCCTGGCCCCCTCTCCAGATGTTTGCCTTCCAGCAGCAGTGCGGGATTAACCCACCCAGAGGAGAAGCAAGCGGTGTGCCTGAAGCCATCCCCCCGTGCCAGCGAGGTCCATGCTCCTGCCCCAAGGCTCTGAAGGGTGAAGGCAGCAGAGGGCCAGTGCTGTGTGCCCCCCACACCGGCTGGGTCACACTATGGGCACCAAGCATCCCCCTCCTGAGCTCTGTTCTCAGCAGGGTGCCTGACCCCCCTTTTCTTCTGCACCCCTTGCTATCAGCAGGGAGGATGGAGTTTCCCCAACTTCCACCTCAGCCTTGAGTGCTGGAAGAGCACTTCAGCGAGCTGGTGATGGGGACACCCCACTATGGGGAAGGGCTTGCTGCCTCTCACTGCACCGGTGGGCTCTGGAGATGATAGATCACAGCAATACAAGTTGAGACCCTGGCAGTGGCACACAGCCCCTCTCTCCTTCCTGCACTCAGTTCCCACAAAAGGGTCAAGGTGAAACCCAAAGAAATCTCCCTGGGGGGGCATGCTCCTTCCAGGGAGGGCACAGGCCTGGTCCTGAGGTCCCTACCAAACAGGGACCTGTAGGTAAGGCAGGCAAAGCACCTCAAATGGTCCTCTGCAAGGCCAGCAAAACACCGAGGGCTTCACCCCAGCACACACACGAGCACAGGACAGGGCAAAGCTGTAGCCACAGCACAGGGAACACACCGACCCTGGGATCCCCACTGGGTCACAGCAGTCTGCTGTGATGAGCGTGGAAACCCTCCACACCTTGGGGTGACTCTGCCCCCCTGCAGCCCCCCTTCCTGCAAGGGCTGAACTCAGCACATCAGGCCGATGCGGCAGAGGGGAGCTGGCTCGCCTGGCCCAGCCAGCGCATTCATGAGCGGCTCCATGAAAGTTTAATTATGATTAATAAAAGGATTGCAGCTGCAGCTTGGATTTTGACATAATAAAACTCCTTTCTCCAGCCCTTTCCAAGAGTGGCTGAAGTTCATCTCTCTCCACGGTTCCAGCACTGGCTCCCAAGCAGCGCCCAGCAGCGAGAGCAGCCGGCTCCCTCCCGCAGAGCCGGACGGTTCTGCCCTGTAAGCAGCTCTGTTTAGTGAGCCCACCAAAGCAAGGAAAAGCTCACTAGTAAAACAATACACTCAGTTTCAAGAATTGTCTTTTAAAGCACAGAAGAAGTGGCAAAAGGAAAGACATGAAAGTCCCAGCCCTGATTACCAGGGACAGGGAAGGCAGCCAGCTCCAGACAAACAGCACCAACAGAAAGAAAGGGACTGGGTGAAGATTACCTACAGAGTTACTCGTTCAGAGTGCCACAGTCTGACTGTTGGGATTAGCCTAATTATTGTTGCTATTTGCCCATACAACAGCCAGCCCAGGGCTGTCTCCTTGCCCAGTGTTTGGGGCTTTAACCCTGATCAGCAGCTGCTGCCACAAAGTCCAACAATGGTCTTGCTCTGGAAGACTTTTAAGTTATCCCAAAGGTGAAGCTCCAGTTCCCTTTCCCTCCAGAGGGGTTTCATGAATGCATCATGAACACCCAACAGATCTAGCTTCTACCCTTTATATTCTGGAACAGTAGCTGCCACCACAGCAGAGCTGCTGCAGGCAACAGCATTTCAGAGCTGTCACTTGGCAGCTTCTCCAATGCTTTTACTGCACCCAACTCCTTCTAGGCAGTTAAGTTACAAAGAAAAGGAAGACTTAAAAATGAACTTCAGCATTCTTTGTACAGAAAGTGTTTTTAAAACCCTCATAATTGAAATAAAATGTGGTCATTTTGATGTGCATCATTTCTTTTTCCTTGGTTTACTTTTAGTGTTTTAGTTGCCATAACAACACAAAGTATTTTACTGTATGTACTGAAGTGAGTTTGTTGTTCCCTCTAGTGCACAACAGAGCCCTGACCACCCCTATACCCCAAAGGGGAGGAACACTCCCCCCACTCCAGGACCCTCCTGGTATACCCCCAGAAGCAGAAAGAACAAACCCAAGAGCCAGGACATCAGCTACAGTAGCCTGGGCACCCACCATTGCAGGGGAAAAGGGGGGCAGAGAAACAAAGCAGCCTAAAGGGCAAGCTGCCATTTTTGGGGGTGCAATAACTACCACACAGCCCCCAAGAAGCCCCTGTCTCACACACCCCATATGCACCCCCAGACAACCCCCCATAGCCCAAAGAAGCCCTTACCTGCACCCAGCACTCTCCCTGCAAGCAACAAGACCCTCGAAGGGCTGTAAGCTCCCAGCTGGCTGCACAGATAAACAGGGCTGTAGATGGGGCACACCTGAGTCAGCCAGGCTGGATGATGGATGTAGGTCCCTCCTAACTGCAACCTGTTCTGTAAATCCTGTGGATGGGGTACACCTGCAGCCCCCCTGCCCCTTTTAAACCCAGACCCTGCTGATGTTGCAAACTGTAGGTGAGCAGGAGGTTCTGTGTGACCTGAGGGTGGTTGCTATGGGTAGATCCACTGCTATGTCTGCTGGGGGGATCCTGCAGTGGTTATCAGGCTGAGCTGTGGCAGGGGGGCTGACACAGCAGTAACAGACTCCTCACCACCATCCTGCCTCAGCTCCCAGGGCCCATCTTCCTCACTGGTGACCTTTTGAATACGTGTTTTTGCTACTAAATTGTGTTGTTGCTGTAGACACAGTGACCTAAGTCTGAAAGCAAGGGCAGAGAGATGCAAGAGTGCCTCTTGTGCTGATACTGGTTGCGTACAACTGGGGGGAGCTTGTTAAATCTGGTCCTGCTGGGTTGGGGGACTCGGGTGCTGGGCAAAGGGAGCACCAGGGGAGCAGGGAGCAGAGCTTCAGCCCCTTCACTGTATGCCTTGTCCATGACTCTTGTGAAGTCTCCTTCTCTGGAGATATTCAAGACCTGTCTGGACTCCTGCCTGTGTGACCTGCTCTAGGGAACCTGCTCTGGCAGGGAGTTTGACTCGACGATCTCTTGGGGTCCCTTCCAACCCCTACAATTCTGTGATTCTGGGGCCCAGGGAGTGCAGGGGGGGGTCGTTGGGTCTGAGCCCCAGGGCTCTGGCAGCAGGCTGAGCCTTCTTGGGATTAGTCATCTATATAAACCATTTATTGTTTCAAAACATGTTTGATCTGAAATGTGTTCTTCTGTTTGAGCAGCACTTTGATCCCCGGGGCTGCCTGGACACCAGGTAACTGCCAGGGGAGCTGTGGGTGCTGAGCATCCTCAGCACAGCTTCCAAATGTTTGCAAACATTCTTTGCTACATACCTTTATTTGTTTATTTATTGCAATGAACCACTGGTGTTATTTTCAAACGAAATAAACCGGAGATGGTGACAAGAGGCTGACCCCTACCAGACCAGTGTGGACAAGCTCTGCTGATGGCAGCCCCCCAGCAATCCAGGCACCCAGGCTCAGGTACACTCAAATGTGGTTCTTGGTGGAGGAAAGCACATTCCATGTTCAGACAGCCGAGGGACTTCAATTAAAACTATCGAAAAGACTTTTAAGTACAGAAAAACCTGATCTCCAAAGTGATTTGCTTTGCTTAGAAGTGAATGCTCAGCTTTAAGCCTGTGTTTGTGTGTCTCCTGGACAAGAGCTGCGGCGCTAATCGTGGCCGGAGGCAATGGAGAAGCGTTATTCCTTTACAAAGATGGAGAAATCCAGTTAAAAATAGATCGCAAGGCTGCGCCGCCAGGCTCGGGCGTTCCCTGCCTCCGCTGGATTCCTGCTTTCCACAGGCCGAGGAGGAGTCTGCTCACCAACAGACGGGATTTTCACGTTACTCAGCATAACGCTGGTTAAACGACTGCGGAGGGCAGGAGCCCGGCCGTTAACTCTGCCCTGCGACGGGAAGCGGCGGTCGGCCACAACCTCGGGACGGGAGCGGCCTTGCGGCTGCAGCGGGAGCTCTCGGGAGCCCCCGGGTCAGGCCCCGGCCCGGCTCTCCCTGCGCCCCGCCAGGGTTAGGCCGCGCTCCCGAGGCGGCCCGGCCCCGCGGCGGGGCAGCTCTGCCCCCGGCCCG
>VXBZ01001446.1:121722-135005 GCA_013399135.1 Heliornis fulica
GGCCCCTCCGCAGCGCCGTGTGGCCGCGGCCGCAGGTCCGGGGCAGCCCCGCGGGGAGGGCCCGGGGCGCCGAGCCCCCCGCTCCGGCCCGGCCGTGGAGCCGATGGCGGGCGCACATTGCCATCTAGCGGGGCCGGCCACGGGAGGGGGGACGCGGGCACGGAGGGTCTCAGCCCGGCTGCCCGGTGATAGTTGCTCGTTCTCCTCACAAGCCCGTGTGGACGGGAGGTCTCCCCGCCCGGCCCGTCAGCCCTCTGTGACCCCTCCCGCCTCGGAAGGGTCCCTCTCGCACGGGCTCGGCCGTGCCTGGGGCACCCTGGCTGGTGTTTATAGTCACAGGTGTGACCCAGCTCACTTATTGCAGCACCCCGAGATAAGAAAACACCTTAGAGCCCACTCGTTTGCTCCCTCACCCATCAGCTGTAAAGCCTCCAAAGACTTCCTGGTGCCTCAACATCTGCATTACGGATACCTGGCTGGCCAGGCAACCTCTCGGTAGATGAGTGGAAACAAAGGCTGAAAACAGTGAGAAGTGTTGAGAAACACTGTGATAAATACAGCAGTTACAAACAGTTTATTGGTTCAGAGACTGGTGCAGGTAACTTGCTGATAATGGCAGAGATTAATGACCAAACAGTAAAGACACACTTTTGTTCTGGTTTTGTGTTCCCAGTAGAGCTGGGACCAAGACTTAGGTTCTGACTTGCCTTCTTAACAGCCTCCAGACAAATGGTTCCCCTTCCACCCACCTCAATTTCTCTGTGACACAGGAACGACAATAATTAACCCATATCTCTGCAAACTGGGTGGAATGGGACCAGTAAAAAGGGAAAAGGCATTTTGTAGTAGGAGAAAACAAGCAGAGTTACAGTCCATGACACTTCGTTGGCTCTAAGCTTCATCAAATGTTGCTCCTGCCCAGATGTATCACCTGCAGACTTGCACCTTGCTTGGCTACAGAGCGTAAGTCACAGGAGCCTGACAATACTCAGCCCAGAAAGGAGCTGCAAGGGCCTGAGCTGGGTGCAGGCATCACCTTCCTGCTTCGCTGACCCAGGCCAGAGCCTGCCAAGCACGTGTTTCACAACCACAGGCAACACGGACCTTGGTGTGCAGGGGCTGGAGCTGGGGTGGTGGGATAGGCTGGAGGTCACAGGCACCACAGCTGGGTTGCGAGCAGGGTCCTGCACCGTGCGATGGGGTGGGACTGGCAGATGAAAAGAAACCTGCAGCGAGAAATCTTGGCAGCAGTGTGGAGGGGATCGAGATGCTGTGTGAGCAGAGGCCAAGGCTGTTTATACTGCCAGTGTTCCTTGGAAGAAACCAGCAGTGCTTATGCATCTGGCCAGCCCATCTCTACCCAGCACGCTCCATACAGCAGCTTAGCTGCCCAGTCCTCTCCTTAGGCAGGTTAGTGCATTAATCAAAGGTTATACGAAAGAGAAAACAGGACCATGGCAACCAGACTAACAGAGCTGGGTGGTATCTAAACATCAAGCCCATATACATTGGAGAGAAGTGAGTTGTTTGGGGGATTACACTTAAGGTTTCCATGGAAAAATCTCCCATAGAACGTACTTACAGCCGAATTACTGTGTAAACCAAAGAGAGGTTTCAGAGCTTCAGCTCGATGTTTTAACGAGCATCATCTAGCTGCTGCCAGCACGGTACAGTTTCAAAATTTAGCTCAGCTGTATTTTCTCCAGGGTACAGAATTCTGCCTGTATTTGATTGGAAAATAATGAAGGAAGAAGAAATGGTCCCTGCAGTTATTCCATCACCTGCTTAGCGATCCCAGGTGAAAACAAGCAAACAACTGGGCTGGGGGTCGAAGTGGGGGGAGGCCTGACTGCAAAGGCTTTGGAGCTCCTTACAGCAGGAAAACATGAGGGTCTCCTCGAACTGCTGCACATGCAAAGAGCATGCTGGCTCGCTTGTACAGGCAAAGCAGGCAGAAAGAACCAGGAGCAAAAATCCCTATGAATCAGCAAAGCCAATTAATTACAGATCATGGGAGAAGGGACAAGAACTGTTGTTGGCTGAGCGTAGTCGTGGAAGCAACAGCTGGGTGGGAAAACAGCCCCAGCTCACAGGGAGACAGGGAGATCACTTCCAGATTGAAGCTCTACACTCACTCCATGTCTGGAACAAAAATAGGAAGAGATTTAAGGCAGAATTAGGCCTTTTAAGTTCAATTAAAGCTCAGGCAGAACACAAAGATCTTCGTGCTTACCACACACGTTAAGATCATTCGATTGCTGCAAATTGATTCCAAATTAGCAGCGGTGCGAAGGAGTGGGGAATTAATCCAGTGATGTGGGCTTGGACCAATCAATCATCTATCATTACAACCTTCTTGCCTTTTGTCAATATGCATATTTAAATCTGAATACTGACTCTTGATTCATATATGACAGTGAAATAGCCAGAGATTAAGGAGGGAGAGGTCTGCATTTAAAAAAATCTAAGCAAGCCCACTCCTCCACCCTCCCCCCCCGACCTTGATATTTAAAGCAGATAATGTTATTTAAACATTAAATAAATGAACAGAAATAAACTAACCCATGGCATCAGAATCGTTATCTTGGTTGTGTAAACATGTGAATAAATAAATGCATTCAGTCTAAAAGACACTGGAATTAAGTTTACATGAACCATCTGCGCCTCCCAAAGCTGTTGCTGACATACAAAGCTGTGAGTTCTCAGCCTCCAGATCAAACCTGCTATTACATGACAGTTGACTGCATGGTGAAAGGACTGAGACCAGAAGGACTCCAGCAGAGCGCAGCGCTCAAGCCGAGCAAACAGATGGTCCGGTCCTGAGCTGCTGGGACCCGCACCCCACTTCACCTCAGGGGTACCCAGAGATCCCTTCTCAAGAACAACACAACTCCTGTGGCCTTTATCCAAATAAAATGGAGCTAAACAACCTCCTTGTTTTACTGAAGGGCGTGTTTTTATGGGAGCAGCGCCGGGCAGAGACGTGCTCCCAGCACGGTGCTGACCCTCAGCTGCTGGCCAAAACAGCACTGCTCCATCTCGCTCCTGCCTTGGAAAACCACCGGCTCCTCTGCAGAGCCTGCAGTTAGCCAGCCTGCTAGCTGGTCAGCTGCAGCCTGGCCACTTAACACCCAGGTTTAACCCAAGGATGGCTGCCAACAGCAGCAACCCGACTTGCAGAGGATGACGCAAATATTCCTCCAGCTAAGCAACCAACCAACCAGCTCAGAGGCAACAAGGACCCTCTTCTGATGGGTTGGCATCCCCAAAGCACCTTTTTGGTGGATTTAAAGACCAAAGTGGACCCCAAATATGCAGTGGTGAATTTGTGTGTCCTAAAGGCACCAAAAAGGTTAAAATGCAGAGTGCTATTTTTATAATGCTCTAGTCTGACTATTCCAGGTTCCTCTGTAAATAACCTCTCCATGGCTGACGTCAGTAAACGAGGCGAGCAAAGAAAGTTTGATGCATGTTCTGCTAGTAGAGATGATGAAAAAGTAAGTGACCTGTGCTGAAGCAAAAGGAAGAGCAAGAAGTGGTCAGTAAACCAAGCTGCAACAAGACTATCAGAGGTCTTTGTCCCTCTACTGAAAGGAAAAGAAAAGCCAAGTGAGTTACCGGGGAAGGAAAGCAAGTGCTGCCTGATGAGGAGGGGGTTAACATGTCCCCCAAAACACCAGCTGTGATCAAGCACTTAAACCCTTAAAGGGTAAAGGCAGCTCTGGTAAATTGTGAGTCTGTGGAGGCTTATCAAGGGATAGCAGAGGATTCTCGGGGACCTGGACCCAGCAAGTGCTTGGCCACCCTCCGTCACAGCGTGGAGATGGGCCACAGACGGCTGCAGCTTGAGGGACAAATAAAGCTGCTCCTGAGAGGAGGACAGAGGAACAAATTGCAATGCCTTTAAGGAAAATAATTCAAAGAATCAGCCCATAAACACATGAGAAGATGAGGTGACAAGAACTGGCTGGTTCAGGAGCGTAAGGGTTAGGCCGACGTAGGTGCCCCCGGTCACGGGCACCCAGCTCCTTAGAGATGGGGGCAGTGATACGACAGAGGGGTTTACAAGAGACACAGCTCAGGAAAAGGTACTGTAAGGGTGGAAATGTGAGCACAGAATTGTGACTGCATCACTATAGCCAGCTGGTGATATACCACACACACACCCTACCCCCCCACACACCCCCACCCCCCGGCCCCGCCGTCACTATTGACTGTTTTAATCAACTGGGGGAATCCATGTAGAGATGATAAGAAAGTGGAAGGCATTGAGATGGGATTAGAGTTCAAACTGATCTGCATACACTGGAGAGATGATCTGAGCAGTTGAGCTGAATGCAGAACAGTGCCCAGCACTATCTGAAAGCAGTCAAAGCCTTAAACTAGGCAGCACCCACAGCTCAGCAGCATTTCCGTGGGAGAGGACTTGGGGATGGCAGCAGATAGTCAGGCAGGTTTTTCAAGAAAAGAAAAGAATGCCAGAGGAAATTAGAACAGACTCACCATTATGTAAGAGGCTGCTGCCAAAGGGAAGAGAATAAGCTGCTGTCATGTCTATTGTGGACAGAACAGCAGTAATAAAGTGCATTACAGGGGAAAGAAAGGGGAAGCAATGAGCCAGCACCACGGACCAATTTCTAATCACGAGGTTAGCGAGGCACTGGCAAGGTGTGCAAGGGAGATTGTGCCATTGCCCCCCTCTACCCCACCAGAGCTCTATGGCCAGCCCAGGCCTGACTGGAGTGAGTCAGTCCTGCCTGAGCATCGGTGCTGGGCTGCTCGGGGCCTCATCCTGACCCAGCACAGGGGCTGTGGGAACAGGCAGCCCGGAGGTGGCTGGGGGCAGAGCATGGGTGTAAGCACACCAGCAGCATGAGAACCACACAGCTCTGCATCCAGCCCCTCATGCTGTGTCCTGCCTGCTTGTCTGTGCTGGAGACATGGGGTCCCACCACCCCAGGCCCCCAGTGGGGACCCAAGGGAAGGGGCTTGTCCCAGGGAACCAAACTAAGGGCTTGCAGCAGGGTGGTGACATGGGGCATCGTGTGATCCTCAGAGACCAGTTTTGAGGCCCCAGTGCAGAAATCCAGATGTGTTTCCACCAGCCTGACTCAACGCGACGAGATTCTGACCATCTGGCCAGAAACCTGCAGCCTCACGGTGCACCCGAGCCCAGGGAACCCCTCTGGCTGTCCCAACCAGCCTGTTTCAAAAGATAAAACCACAGTTTGTGTCCTCACAGGGAACTTCAACATTTCTCAAACCTCATATAAAAAAATTACAGGTAATTCTGTACCTTGCAGGCTCAGGGGATTTTAAAATAAACAAACGGGTATTTGGCAGGATTTGGTTAAACGAGTCTGTGAGAAACCAGTGGCAAGTAAGTGACATCTGCTGTTGGCACGAGTTAAGTGCAGACACCATCCTCTAGATCTCCTGACTTTGTCTGAACCAGTGTTTCTTAATTGGGACAAAACACTGGGATGAGAGAATCATCCTGCATTTAGTTTCTTCCATCTGTGATTCAGCAAAGCAGCCACACTACAAGATCCACGATTATCCATTCCTATTCAAATTAACATTTGAACCAGCTGCTAAAACAAACAGAAGATTGACTCACATAACATGAAGATTACACAAAGAATGTTGCAGGGGGGTGGTGGAAAGGAGTAGAAATATGTATGGCAAGAGCACTGTAATTCCAGGAATGATGCGGTGGAGTCTGGTGTGTAGGGAACTGAGCACACCCTCTCTCCTAAAGACGTGCAATTACAGCACGATTTCCAGGAGAGAGATTTCCAGCCCCAAGCTGGTCTTTCAGTCAATCTGCCACTTCACCATCCCAATGAGGACCAGCAGATCCTCCCTTCTCTAAAGGCTGTGATTCCTGCAACAAGGAAGAGAAATAAAAAGATGAAAAGATAAAAGGAGAAAAAAAAGGATGCCCTTTGGAGCACACTGCTTGCAGCCCTCCCCACAGCACGGGCTGCTGCTTGGCCGATGCCGGCACAAAGCCAACAGCCTTTCCCGTCACAAAACCTCCTCCCGCTTTCAATCTGTGTCCCAGAGTGTTGGATTGAGATCCCACCCCCCAGAGAATTACCCTGTTATGTTTTGTTGGCACAAACATGGTCAAATGCAGCAGGAGAAATCACAACCATCTCCCTGCCCCACTCCTCATCTTCAGAGCAGGACAAGGGAACTTCCCCACCTCGCAGGACGCCCAGGGATACCCACAACACATGATCTGAGGTACTGACACCTTGTGGTACGAGGATTCTGGCTCCTAAGCAATGTAAACTGTTTTCTAAAAACTCTTCCAATCTCACACACTGTAAATACACCACTTTCACTGAATTTAAACAGCACAGCAAAGGAAAGATACCAACTTCCATGGACAATAGGTACCGAGACAGTGCTACGACACAACGGGGTCTGTGCCAGGGATGAGCTTGCCCGTGTCACCCCCAACACTCACAAAGGTGGTGAGTTACCCAGAGAAACAGAATTTTAAGTGCTTTTGGAGCAGGTACAGAAAACAAAGAGACTTCCCAGCAGTGTGGGGAAAAAACAATCACACAACAAAACAAAAACCAAACCAAACCCCAAGCTGGTCTGAGCCTTATACAAAGAACGAGATGTTGCAGAGGTTTCCCCGTTGCCAGGAGGGCTCCCCAGCACACCCAGCACCTCTGCTAACCTGACAAGCCATGGCCAAAATGAACCCCTTCCCCGTGACAGGGAGCAGGATCCCAGCACATCCGTGCTTTGACTACCTGGGAATGTAATTGCTATTGATGTTGTGGGAGAGGAGCAAGGAGGGGGGAAGGGGGGAAAGGCTCCTGCTGCTGCACTGTGCCAGCCCCAGCCCTGTGGCTCCAGAGCATCAGGTGTGTCCTAGCACATCCAACACGCTGCAGGCGTGGGGTGACCACGGAGAGGCAGGAAAAGAGAAGCTTTTGCTGGGATGCAGATGTCCAGGAACACTCCAAAGCACCTTGAAGGCTCAGGGATGGAAAGCGTGTCAGGTAAAGCGCTGCTCGCTCTCTCTTGCAAACCCTGCTCTGTGCATGATGTGTACAGCAACCCAAAGCTCTGGCTCCCCTCCCAGTATGAGTTAACTCTGTCTGAAGTCTTTCCTTATTTATTTTACAAATTAATTTAAGAATTACCAAGTGAAAAACTGCCACTCTTGCTTTCCCACGTCTTACGCTTGCGTAAGACTTCTTGTGACTAAAACAAATGAAATTGCACATCTCCCCTATCTGCAGTGCATCTGATGCCTCAGTCACTTAATACAGCTTTAAATGATTCCACTTCAATGCTGCAGTTTTGGTAAATTAACTGCATTAAAAAATGAAGACTAGAAAAATCAAACACCTTTTTCAAAATTTAAGGAAAATTTAATCAATATGCCTTAAATTATTTTACAGTAACTACAATACTGACAAGCATAACATTTTCAAAATGGTGTTTCCCTTGGAAGTACTCCAAAAGAGATTACTCTTCATCTACCAGTATGTGCACCATTAGGAAAGGAAACTCTAGGCAAAGTCATCATCAGAAACCCAAGTTAACACACAGCTACTTCGACATCCCAAAGTATTTGTATTTCAAGTGTGACAGAATTACAGATCCCCTTAACTTTTAAGCATCTGTTTTCTAATTGATAATTAAAATCCTGAAATACTATCACATCGAATTAACAAATGAACGAGACCAAAGAGGGTGTTTGTTAAAATGCAGAAAATACTCTAATTGCTTGAGTTCATTTGTACATTTTGCTTTTGGTGAGAGGGTACAGGGTTGTCATTACTGCAGATTGACACAGAACACCCCAAGCATACAGTGTCTGCAGGTCTGGTAACATTTGCTGATAACAATTTAACAATTTGTAACTGTGATCCTTCTCCCTCCCCTCCAAATAAAAAACCAACAACCCGCCCCCCATCCCCCCCAACCCTCCAATAAGCAACCAAAAGTTACTTTTGAAAAGATACAGGAATGGGATAGAAATTACATTAACTTGATAAGCATGAACACTTATTAAAGCTATAGACACCTCAGGTCTATTGAAAACAGTATTCAAAGTCCTAAAAAAGTGAACACGAGACACCGGTTTCATGGTTCCATATGGTTCAGGACAGGTCTATGCTCTGGGCTAACAACACTCTGCAGTTGTTGCAGCTGGTCCAACTGAACGTTCTGAGTTGATGGTTCCACTTTGGCCCACGGGAGTCCAACAGGTTGGACAGTCTGTTCAAAACACAGAGATGAGAGCAAAGACTCCGTACAACAAAGCACAGGGGTAGGCTACTAGAAGCTGTTGTCCTTCCATTGCTAAGGCAGAGATAAAGATTTTGGAAGCAGAAAAGCTGCACCAGCCAATGATCCCAGCCGTGAGAATAATCCCCATCATTCCCCTGTAAGGGCAAAATAAAAAGAGAATCCATGTAAGACTCATGCCTCATACACTTGGAGGAGTTGTAGCTGGACTCCTGTAACACCTTTTACAGATTCCAACATGAATTTTATCTTTGACTTTTAAATAGCTCTGAAGGCTTCAGAACGCTACTGCTCAATTATGACAACATAAAGCACCCCAAAAAATAAAGTTGTGCAAGTGAAATTTAAAAGTGGTGAGCACAGAAACTGTTCCTTCTTTTCACTGCTTCATCTCATGCAGCCATAAGGAATCACACTGATTATCTTCTGCTCATCAAATTCAGACCCATGTCTGAAGTTATAATTGCTTTCAGCCCTTAGAGGCACTGAGATTTGTCAGATTCAAAGCTCGCTGGAGACAAACTTGATATTGTTGAGTCTATACATTTAAAAGCTGTTAGCTGACTGGCAGATACAAGCAGTATTCACCCATCTTCCCCACAGTGAATACCAGAAGACCACTGATACTCCTGTTCTCACACTTAACTACAAACTCCTGTCACGCTCAAGTTAATGCAGCCTCATCATCGAGTATGGAAATTCCTTTTAACAGCTTCCCTCACCATCTCACAGGTCAGGAACCTATTACCAAACGTTAACATTCATGTACTTACTGCAATGAAAACACAATTGCAAAAGTGGAAAGCAGGATCATGGGAAGAAGACAGTATCCCAGGACGCTGGCCACGCAGCCGAAGGAGACGCCCGTCATGCTCATCAAGTTCAGGAGGCAGAACATCCCCAGGCAGCCGATGGCACTGATGCCGTACACGTAACCAAACTGAATCTTACCGGCCTGCAAGCCAAGCACAGGAATGCACCTCACCTCCTGGAAGCACCAGTGCTTCCCACAACGGGGAAAGGAGGGAAACAACATGTACACAGGGTCTCCGTTTTTCCTGCTACATTCCAACTCCACAGGCAGGGCACTCCCACCACCTCAATTCCAGGCACCCAGCTTTATGCATCCTGATGAACAGATTTATGTCGAGTTGTCATTCTTTGACCTTGGCTGAAAAGGCCAATGAATACTTCAATCAACTCACTTCTCATGCTGATTTTCTCAGAAGATAACTTGCAATAATAATCTTTACAGAAACAGTGTTTAAAGAGAAAAAAAACCTCTAAGTCCAGAACAAACCCAGAACATAATCGTATCTGCTTTAATTAATCATTTTATCAGGCTAAGCACCTTTTCCTTCGCTGCACTCAATATTTTATAAACAAACTGAGCACACAGGAGAAAGTGGCAATTTCTTAAAGTGTACCTATTACAAACATGTTCATTAATTCTACTGGCCTAGTTTTCACAAATACCAGTTACTTCTAGAAGTAGGTGTTAAGTCCCCTGGAACCACAACACTGCTGCACACTCTGAACTTGCATGCAAAAATTAAACACAGAGCCTGAAGACGTGTAGAGAAACACACTGATTAAAAATGCTGAAGCTTTCAATGACAAGGAAGACTGACTGTTGACCTCTCATTTCATAATTGACACTTCGGGGTCACTAAAGCACATCCTTATTTTGATTAAGTGCAACAGATAAAGCCACTGGGCTTCCACAGCTGCCCAGTCAAGAGGTGTAAGCAGTGTGAAAGCAGGGTTACTTCAGGAGGTTTTGTTACCAGACTGACCACACTGAACGTCAGCCTAATGTATTGGTACTTATAACATCACCTTCTACCCCAGAATTTTAAGTTTCCTTGTCTCCTGAATACCTGCAATAGCATGGGGGGGGAAAAACCCCAAACCCATGAAACAAAACAGAGAAACTAACTCAAACATTAAACACCATGAGTGTTAAGACAATAAACTCCTAAGTGAAGAAATTAAATAAATATCCAAATACTGAATGTGTCCATTGCTCCAATTCTTGCTAAGGCAGAAGGTAACAGATTCTGCAAAAAGACAAGGTACAATCAATTCTGGGAGTAAAACACCTCAGCCTATTAAAAAACCCCAAGCATGTAAAAATCTGAGAACACAGTTCACACCCACTCCCATGACAAAAGGGAGACATATCTCTCAAAAGCAAAGTATGAGAAGAAATAGGAGTTACATTGAAATAACTGCCATGCAAAAACCAAGCACAAAGACTTGAACTCAAACTCCTCTGAAGCAGAGACAGAAAACTCCATTTCTATCAGCGGTGTGTGAAGCCCCAACTCCTCTTCCATGTCGCTACAAACTTGGTCAGGATGTGCTCCACGCCAAGAAGTCACTTCCAGAAAACCTACAGGCACCTTAGCTTTTTTCCCTGTACTTCCCCCAGTGTTAATGCACAAACAGGAATACCTCACATCAAAGCCTTACCAGCAGTAGGGTGGCCCCAAACGCCAGACAGAAGACCATCGGTCCAGCCAAATCAGTCTCATTCATGATGCTGCCGTCCGCTACCTTTAACGGGTGCAGCACCGTTAGTGTCTTCTGCCAGATGTGGTCAAAATTGATCCCCAATTCTACAAGGTACATGAAAAGAACCATGCTTATTTATTTCAATTCTTTCCCTTCCTTTCTTGTTTGCCTTGCTCATACTTTTTCCTGCCTCTCCACTTTTAAATCTCCTGCTATGGGGACCAGAGAACTGAGTCATTCCACCGCTCCCCAAGCTGCCTAGCATGCTGCTTCTGTGGATTACCAGTCTCAAATGCTTGGAAGTGAATGGGTGGTTTCTAAAGGACTAGGAAAGAGCATAAGCACAGTGCTCTGGGTCAGCCCAAGAGTTCCTTTAGCCCATGTATTTCATACATCAAAATACTCTTTAAATTAGCAAAAAAAAAAAATTATGAGAATTTCCAATCAACTGTGCACTTTCAGTAGCAGGGAATACATGACACACCCTGCTACTCAACTTATCCCCAACTTGGAAACAGTTTTGGATTTTGGACAAAAAACATCAGTTATACCTTCTAATAGAGGAGGCTCATCCTCAAAATTGCTCCCATAAAATGACTGTGCTGAAGTTGGAGTGTATGCCTGTGTCGGCTGGTAAATCTGCCCTGTGTAGGGCTGCTGCTGCATCATGTCTGGAGGGACAAATCCACTTTGCTGGGAGTAGTCGTAGCCTCCATACTGCCTGCAAAGAACAGCACCACATTACAGACTGATAGAGACTTGTATTTGAAACATTTCCCAACAAAAGTAAAGCTCATTTTCAGTAAGAAAGTTGCAGCTAACAGTCCTGCCCATCTTTTTCAAACAACCACAATGGATGGATGATCCCATACTCCAACCCAGGCCTTTCAGGAACACAGCCACGTCTGCCAGTTCAAACCCTTACACACAGTACCGGTGGCTCTGCAAGGTAACTCTCCCTACACGTGGGCATTGCTTTTTGGTTTGAAGTCAGAGGCCTGGAGAAACACACATCATGCATTCACTGAGTTACTGCAACAGACTGTAAACCTGTAAAACCTTCTGAGAAATGTACTTCTCAAACTTACTCAAATGCTGTCTGTTCATTACTACTGACATCTCAGAAGATGTCAGTATTTGCTTGCTATTTAGAGTGATTGTTTGCAAATTCACTACCACAGAACAAAACTGCTCATATTAGCACCTCTGTTAAATTAAGCTCATTCTCTAAAAGTTTTTTTATAAAGCCACTTTCCCTTTCATTTTGGCAGCACATGTATGAGACAGTGTAGTCTCATACTACACTATGACATCTAAGGAGGACTTATGATACAGGCATTAAACACATTACAGCATTTACCTACAGGACACAACAGGACAGGGGGAAGAGGCCGGAATTTTCCAGTTTCTATTTCATATATTCTCTATCATTTACTAACAAATTGATGTATTGTGTCCGTGGAATACTTTCTGTTACAGACTTTACACGTGTAAAAATAAACATTGCTACCTGCAAGAAAAAGCCTGATCAAAGTTATCCTCTTCCCAAACTCATTAAGCTGGTCTTGCCACTAACCATTTCCATGCGTAACCACAGAGATCTCACTAATTATTTAACCTCCAAATTATTCAACCATGGAATCAGCAATACACAGGCAGCAAACCCAGAACTCTTTCTCCTTTCTTGGGTTTGCAGAGTTCATCCTCGTCCCAGCACTGTGCTGCTTTCTGGGATGCAAACAGGGATGGTGTGACCGACCAAACCTCTCAGCCCGACACTGGCTATTCAGAGGGCTGCAGGAGCTCGCCCGGGCAGCAGCACCCACCACGCTTCCCTAGGAAAGCCGAGGAGCCAGCACTGCCTTCGCAGGCTCACTCCGTGCTCATGTAATGCTTTTTCACTCCTGACTGGAGATGGGCGTACGGAACTGACGGCCGTGTCTCTCCTCAAAGATGCGGAGGTAACTCCTGCAATGAGGATCACTCCCAGATCCTTCCCTTCCCCTTTCTAATCTTTGCTCTAACAGGCACAAGGCCGCGTTACATCTCATTAATAGGGCACAGGTTACGCTCCTCACGGAGCGGAGCGACAGCGGCTCGGCCGGCCGGCTGGAAGGCCCGGCCGGTCCCGCACGGACGGCCCCGCAAGGCTCCGGACGCGGGCCCCGCGGCGGGCGGCTGTACGCGAGCCAGCTCCGGAGGCACGGGAGTTACTTGCTGTACGGTCTCCCGCTGTAGTCGTAGGGCTGGGCCTGCTCATCGATGCTGTAACTCGTCTGGAAGAACTCCGTGCTGAAGCTGTCGAACCCGGACATCGCAAGCGGTCTGCAAGAGAACGCCGAGGGTTGCCGGGGCCGAGAGGGGCCGCTCTGCGCAGACCGGCCGGCCCGGGACCGCCCGACCCTCCCTCAGGGCCGCCCGCGAGCTCCCCTCCCCGCCGCCCTCACGCAGACCTCCCGCCGTCCCAGCGCCTCTCGTTC
>VXBZ01001446.1:142242-157535 GCA_013399135.1 Heliornis fulica
GTGCTGTTCGCGGTGGTTTCGCTCGCCGCCTGCCGTGGTTGACTTCCCTGTGACTCGCTTTAACTCTTGAGACCTCCGTGGATGTTGCCGAGAGCACTTTTCTCGCCTTTGCTGCCCCTCGCTGGGATCGGATTTCGTACGAGCTGGACTCTGTGTGCCTGTGTGTGTGTTCTGAGTGGCGTGAAACAGTGCTCTCCTTACAAGAGCTATGCATTAATTAATTAGCCAAGGTAAGCCTCGCTGTTCCTGTTCCCTCATGTGCACGTCAAAATTAGATGTTTCTTTAAAGCTGAAGTGCGTGTCTAAGCGGCTGACAGATATGTAGCCCTCCCGTTGCTTAGTGCTCGTGGGAAAGAAGCCTCGAACTTGCAAAAAAATAGACCTTTTCAGCAGGAGATCTCGCCCGGCTCTCAGGACTGATCTGCTGTTCTCTGTTGCAGCTCCCGTGACGCTTAAAAGAGTAATTTGTGTCTTATTTTGTTTCCCCTTTTGACAGATCTGGGAATGACCACGGGCTTGGCTTGACCTTGATTGTGATGGTTTTGTTGGAAGATCTAATGATGCGATTGCATTTCATGCAGTGATTGCTCTCCAGCCTCTGTGGCTTAGGGTATAAACCACTTCTGCTGCGGTGTCACTCATGGACAATCCCAATTACATTTTTTTTTAGACAAACCTTTTGGCTGTTTTTCTTTCCTCGCTCCCCCTTTCCCCAGTGGTGGGAACCTCATTCTACGCTTCGATGTGATTGATAGTCCTGCTGCTTCCTGCTGCCGATTTCTGGTTTAAAGTACAATGGCTCTAAGCGGCAACTGCAGGACTTACCTTCCCCCTCGAGAGCAGGGGACTGGGCTGCACTCCTTCCCGGAGGTCGTGGAGCTAAACGTGGGCGGCCAGGTCTACTTCACTCGCCACTCCACCTTGGTTGGCACCCCTCACTCCCTGCTGTGGAAAATGTTCACCCCAAAGAGGGACACAGCCAACGATCTGGCCAAGGACTCCAAGGGAAGGTTCTTCATCGACAGAGATGGTTTCCTTTTCCGCTACATTCTGGACTATCTCAGGGACAAGCAAGTGGTTCTGCCTGACCACTTCCCGGAGAAGGGAAGGCTCAAGAGGGAGGCTGAGTACTTCCAGCTCCCGGACTTGGTCAAACTCCTCACTCCCGACGACAGCAAGCAAAGCCCTGATGATTATTGCCACAGTGACTACGAAGAGGTCTCCCAAGGCAGTGACACGAGAATATGCCCACCCTCGTCCCTCTTAGCGCCTGATCGGAAGTGGGGATTCATTACCATCGGGTACCGGGGGTCGTGCACTATTGGCAGGGAGAGCCAAGCAGATGCCAAATTCAGGAGGGTCCCCAGGATTTTGGTCTGTGGAAGGATTGCTCTGGTCAAAGAGGTCTTTGGAGAAAGTTTGAACGAAAGCAGAGACCCGGACAGGGCTCCGGAAAGGTACACCTCCAGGTTTTATCTCAAGTTCAAGCACCTGGAGAGGGCTTTCGACATGTTGTCCGAGTGTGGATTCCACATGGTGGCCTGTAACTCCTCGGTGACAGCCTCCTTTGTCAACCAGTACACAGATGACAAGGTCTGGTCCAGCTACACCGAATACGTGTTCTACCGTAAGTACCGTTTCTGGGGGGAGCCGTAGCTGCCTGCTTTAAGCCGCTCCCTTCTGCCGGCTGTACGGTCCTCAGAGTACAGAGTGTTGCCGCGGTCCAAGCCTGGAGATCGGGGGAGGGTGCGATGCGCTTCGATTTAAGGTTTTGAGAGGTACAGCGAGGCAGAACTCGGTGGCTTGCTCTTGGCTAGGTGGCAGCACAGACTGCCAAAAGCCCCCCCGCCCCCCCAACCACATCCCCGTGCTGGAGGACGCTGCTCTCTCTGGCTGTGGGCATCAGCCACCCCAGTCCTCGCACGCCTCCCGGTACGGCGGGGAGCAATACCAGCCCTGCAAACATACTGCAGATTTAATTACAGAAAACCTTCAAACGGGATTCAGTTTACAGAGGTAATAGCTGCTTGGTAACAGTCAGCCCAGTCAGCCAAGCCATCTGCCAGCAAACCCGACACACTTACCCGCAGGGCAGGGAAAGCAAAATCCGTCCCCCGGCTGCTTTGCCTCGGCAGCCCGGCTGATGTGCCCGAAATGAGGGCTCCCAGCGGGGAGAGGCACCTTGCTGCGCTGTGTTATGCAACATGCCCGTGCAAAACAAACTGCCCTCGGAAGGAGACACATCTGCCCTGCTTACCGCCGCGCAGCCGGTCGCACGCTGTGGTGGCAGTTTTGGCCGATAGCTCTGGCAGGCTCATTAACTTCCCAAGTATGTGCAGGTAGAGGCACCGTTACCAATGGTAACACGAGGGCAATTTTGATGCTGTAATTCTGTATCAGAAAATTGTTCCCCGACTGCTGTGCTTAAATAATATTTGAGAGGTCTGTGAGGCTGTTTTCCTCCATTTTCATTCTGAGAGGGTGAAGGATGGAACATTTCCCCATCCATTTGCCGAAATGGGCTTTAGCCAGCTGCCGCTTTGGACCGCGGAAGGGGTCTGGAGGAGGACAGTGCCCTGCCGGCAGCCCTGCCGCCGTGTGCAGCGCTCACAGGGAGCGAGCGGGCTCGGGAACGTGGAGAGCTGACAAAAGTTTGAGATGAAAGATGTATGGGGAGGCGAATAGTCTGTGTAATGCTCGATTCAGCGCCATCTACTCTTGTGCCTGGGCTCAACAGGCAGCCCTAATCTGCTTATGTAATGCCGCTCGAGTTAGCATCCTCCAAAGCCGTCTGTATTTTTGACATGCATAGATTTACTTAAAATTAGTTTTCTAGCTGGATTTCTTAACAGACTGGTTCTAAGGTCATGGATCCGCTTATATGCTGATAGGAGTGGATGGTTTCTGTTATTAGGCTTCTTTTGTTTGGAATCATAGTGTCTTGTACAAATTATAGCAGGAGAATTAATGTAGTTAGAGGAATGGATAAGAATAAATTGGGTTTGCGCTTATATTACGGTTTTTTTTCTGATTTTAAAGTGCCTTGTAGGCACAGTGGTTTGCTAATGGAGGTGAGGGTGATGGTGGGTTTTCCATGAATTAGCAAACACAGACTCCTGAATTTCATGTTACTTAAATTTTCACCTTCAGCCATTGCTCATCCCTTCCCCATCACTGCAGTTAGGGTACCGAGACGAGAAGTTGCTTAGACGTTTTGGGGAGCAAAGGTCTGTGCCAAGTGTCACAAAACCTTCCCTCACCAGTGCAGGGAAAGCTCAATCCAGTTAAGTTCCAGGAAAGGCTCTTGTCCAGTTCCACAGGCTTTGCACTCGGCCCCGGTCGGTTTTGTGGGGTTTTGGCACTGATGCCGTTTCAGTGAGAGCTTTTTCCAAGGGTCCTTCCCTGGGTAACAGCTAAAGCAACGACCGTGATGCCAAATCGCTCTCTTTACAGCTCCATCACAATCCTGTTGTGGTCCCTGCTGTTGGCTGTGATGGAGCTGCTGGTGGGCTGCAGAGTTGCCCAGCCCCGTGCTGGGGTCTGGCTGCAGTCAGCCAGCCTCAGGGCCGGCACCGTATCCCTGGAATTCGCTCGGAGTGAAGGCTCCCTTTGCATCTCCTGAAATCATTTCATTTGAAACTTTGAGGACCAGTAAAACTGGCAGTGGCATTTCTAGGGGAACGTGACAACAGCAGTACAGCTCTTCACCCAGAATTACTGGATTAGAAGCTGCTGACTGTGTCTGTGTGAGCGTGAATTCATCAAGCTGCTGTGATCAGGTTAATGGACACGGGAGGTCTGTGAATCCCCGGTGAGGCAGATGCAGAGGTGCTCTTTGAGGAGCCCATCATACCTCCTGGCACTGGGGGACTCTCCAGGGCTGGGGGAGGGGGTTCTTTCCAGAGGAGGAAGAACATGGGAGGATGATCTTTCGATCCCCCAAGTGCACTGTATGCCCAAGTGCTGCTCTGAAGGTGACTGTCTGTGTCTGGCTGAGGACAAGGGGCATCGCCCCTGTGCAGACCCGTTTGGCAGCAGACCAGGGGGGCTGTAAACTCTCACATGGTGCCGTGTGCTGTTAACAGAATTGCACTGTTAATATTGCATGATGTTTTCTGCCCTTGCACAGATGTAGGTGCTATTAGGGCTGATGGGAGGTTCGTGCTCTGTGGAGGAGGGCTTCCCGAAATGCAGGGCACGCAGAGAGCATCCAGCGCAGCAAACCCGCAGCTGCTGGGTGAGTGGGTGGCAGATGGGCTGCAGGGCCGGCTCTCGGGATGACGGTGCAGTCCCCGGAGCGCATCTGGGCTCCACTCCAGTTCCAGGCAGGCTGATGCAGAGGAGGCTCGCAGGCAGGCCTGGGGGTGCGCTCCAGCCCTGTGACACAGGTCCTTGAGATGCAGCTCCTGGGTGGGGGGGTGGCAGGAGTCACAGCCTGGCTTCTGCTCTCCGGTGGAGCATGAGTTGAGGATTGAGGGTTGAGGTTCTCCTTGTGCATTTTCTTTCCCTCCAGGTTCTGCCTGAGTCGTTTATTTAAATTTTATACTGGCTAAGGCTGGATTTCTCACTTGAACCATTCTGTGGGTTGTGTGTCCCCCCACCCTGCTTGGACTATCTTATAGTAAAACCTCATCTCCAACCAGTCTTATTTCTTAAGGGGGTGCTAGCCTGTGCTGGGATCTGCGTTTTGACATGTTTTCAAGCCTCTGACATGAGATGAATCAAACGTGTGTGCTCGAACATCTGGTGCCCGTGGTGGCGGGGGTGAGGGGTGTTAAAGCGTATGGGCTGGCTCAGCCTTTTCTAGCCTGGCCCCGTTCCTGACTTCACAGCAGCAGCAGGTCACTCTCTTCACCGCCTCCCATAACCCACAAACCCTTTCTGCCGGGTTCCAGGCTTGCAGCACGGCTGGGACCGTGGGTGACAGTCCTGCCCGTGGACGCTCTGATTGTCGGAACAGCAAAATAACCGGTTGAAATGGAGAAGGCTTTAGCCCCACGGCCGGCTGTGTGCTTGTGTCTGCAGAGCACTGGGATCCAAGTGACCTGGCAGTGGGGTGGGATGGGGGGGAACTGCATGGCAGCCCCTCTGCAGCCCCCTGATGTTAGCATCCCTGCGCTCTCTCGGCATCAGCGGCTGAGACCGCAGTGGCCCAGAGCAGTCCCCAGCATGGAGGGGAAATCCCGACTCCATCACGTCAAATCCTGTCTCTGTCACATCAAATCCCGACTCCACCGTGGTCAGAGCCGGTTCCTTTGCTCTCGTGGCTCCTCAGTTTGGGTAGAGCTGGCAAGGAGCGGGGACAGCACCACAGAGCAGGCTGCCCTCTGCTCCTCTGGAGCTGTAAAGTGGGGGAGAGGGGAGCTACTAGGCAGAAAGGAACCAATATAGAAAAAGCACAGATGGAGGAAAAGGAGAGGAAATTCACACACATTCTGGAGGGAAAGAAGTAGGGTTGAGATGGGGGTACTGACCATCACCAAGGCACAGCGAGGGGAACTTGATAGATACATTAAGCCTTTAGTTTAACCCAAGTGTTTTCCTGCAACAAGCAAGTGGAGAGGGGTTAACAAACGCTCCTTTAAGCTCACCAGCAGAGAAGAATGTGCAGATGTAGATGGATGACTGTCCCAGCCCTTCCTAGGGCTGTGTTTTGAAGTCTGAGCATGTGGCAAACTCAGGACAGTGATTTGCCTAAGCCTTGCCTTGAGCTGACCACATCTGCTCAGGCACCTGCAGATGTTCAGAGGAAGCTGCGAGATGTTCCTGGCACTGTAGTTCTGGAAGCCAAAAATTCATGAATGAGGCTTCTGCTCCTGCAGGAAGGTGCTGCCACTGCTCATTCGAGGGACAGTTGCAAGACACCTCACCTTGCCCTCTCCAGAAGACGCTGCCTGGGTGGGCGCTTCGCTCGCTGGCAGGAGAGCCCTGCAGGGGATGTTTGTGGAGTTGGGTTCAGGGTATCCCAGGATCACCAGAGGGATCCTGTTGGCTGGGGCCATGAGGAGGGAGGAGAGGTGCCCAGGGATGCTGTGGGAGGGCACTCTGATGGCTGGTGGACATGTATGTCTGGGAGGATCCGTGTGGGACCGATGCAGCTGGCGCGGCCCGTCGCGTGCGTGCACAGGCCAAAGTGATCCCACACTGGTGTGTGTGTCTGTGACTCATGAACCGATTGTGGGGAGGGACTTGGGCTGACACATCTGAGAGCTCTCACACAGTGACACCTATGGCTCTGCTGTCAAACGGGCCAGGCGGGAAGAGGAGCATCGCCTGATCTCTCTACTTCAGCCGGTACTGTCCATGTTCCAGTACTTGGTTCTGTCTGCCCTTAAATCAGTGAAGATCAAAATAACCCAAAAGATTACAAAATAGAGCCTAATCCCATGAATAATTCAAGCTTCCTGTCCTGTTGACAGGTGATGTTTGTGTTTCCAGCTAATGCTTGTTATCAGCAGTGAATCTGGTCCATCCTGCCAAACAAATTCCCTCTCAGGGGATGCTGGTCTGCAGGTGGTGGGGCTGGAACCTGCCACCTTTCCCACCTCTTGCTCCTGGCTTTTTCGGTCAGACTTGAGCGATGGGTGATGGTTTTTTCCCCCCTGGATTTTCATGGCAGTGTGAAAAACCAGTAGAGTTTGTTGGTTATCACAGAGGTTAAAGTTGCTGGTTTTTATCAGAAACCAATAAGCTCCAACCTGATTGATTAGATCAGTCTAAAAATTCCCAGCTTAATGAATCACTGGAGCAAAACTTGGTTGGACCCTGAGTTTGTTCTAACAGTGTGTGGGTAGGATGTTCAGGAACCAGCAAGGATGGCTTTCACGTACTGGCCTTTGTCTTTGCCCAGTATCCACAGTGTGGCTGGTTATTTCAGAGCCCTTTGGACAGGATCTTCATCAACTTGGATGTTTGAGCTGGATGTAACGTGATTACACAGATCTGTCACCTCGCTGCTCCAAAATGTCACTTGGTGATGCTGATCCTCCCTCTGCCACAGCCCTGCAGCAGCTGGACAGATCTTCGAGGAGAATCCTTACCCCTCTGTCCCATGTCTGTGGAGCTCTGCGGTGGAAAGGGCTCCTCAGTCTGGGAGGTTCAGTTCAGCACTTGCTGCTGTGGCTCTGTGATGGAGAAAGAGGCTGTAATGACTAAAGGGATAACCAAGGAGGGCTGACATTTAGGGGAAAAAACCACCCTAAAAGTGGTGTATTTTAAAGTGCAGCCAAGCTGGATGTTTTCCAGGGACAGTGTGCACGAGGTCCTGCAGCAGCATGGTGGTAGGCTGACGAGCACTCGGCTTTGCTGGGGCAGTTGTGTGCCCATGAGGTGTCCCTGTTGGTGTCCTGGGAGGGATGGCAGGTCCCAAGGGGAAGTGGCCCAGCATCCCTGGGCTGCTCCCCATGGAGTGGAGTGGGGGGCTCCCACCATACAGTTCTCTGTGGTTTCACTGGGTCTGATGAGGTCTGGGGATTTTAAAAACTGCTGAAGTGTAGTCGTGTTCCTCAGGAAAACAAACTCAAAAAGAGCAAAGGAGTGTAAATAAGAAAACATAACACAGATATTTGCCATTCAATGAATATCAGCAACATATTGTATACACAGACAAACGCTTCCTTGCAGCAGGTTGGGTGGGCTTTTTTTTTTTTCCAGCCATCCTGGATTTGTTTAAATTTGTAACTGCAACATTTTCTCAGTTTCTTCGCCTTTTTTTCGCCTTTTCAAGTTCAGGGCCAATTTCATACAGTAAATACAGAGAGAAGAAGCAGAATCTAAATTGCATCTTTGCAAAAGGGCAAGAGTAACCTTTTACGAAACTTGCTCAAAACTGTATTTTTGTAGAGGCAGAAAATAGACTGAAGTGAGAGAGCTTTGGTGGAGTTGCTCAGACCGTCCCTGAGCGTGGTGGTGGATGGGTTGGCCCCAGAGTCCTGCTGGGTGATTTCTCCTTTCGGGAGACGTGCTGCCGCTGCCGTGCTCCTCCGGCGTCCCGGGCGCTCCCGGAGCCGTGGAGCTCAGACCTGCTGCCGTGAGGGAGCGTGTGGTTTTGGTGCTTTGGGACGTGCCCATCGCTGGTGGCACCTCTGGAGTCTGTAGAGGTTCAGGCCTGGATAGGGAGATGTGGAGCAGCAGCCTGGGGAGGAGACAGCTTCTCCCCTTGCCAGGCCGGTGCAGGGGGCTGGGGACGCTGTTTCCCAGCAGCGCTTTAATGGAGGTGGCTCCAGTCTTGTGGGAAAGCACTGGGCACTGTGGTACTGGGGTGTACTTGAAATACCCACAGCAGGAACTGTTCAGTGGGAGCATGATCCTGGAGACCACTCCGTGGGCCATCAGCCGTCCCCTGTGCTGGTGGGAGCACGCTGCAGCCGGTTGGAGAGAGCTGGTTCATGAGTCCCTGGTGTTAAATGTTTCCCAGTGCCCTTTCTGACAGAGTGATTAGCAGTTTGTAGGAGCTCATTGATTAGCTGCTAAGGAGGCTGAAAAATTCCTCTACTGGAAATACAGTGGAGAGCCCTGGCCATCACGGTTTGCAACCCAGCCTGAGAAAATGTGCTGCAACCCACTCTCAGTCCACCGGTGACAATCCCTATAGCTGTGCTCCAGGGGCTCTGGAGCTTGTTGGGAAAAGACTACAGCATTCCCAAAACTAACATTTCAGACAGGATAATGAACCCGTTTTGGAGTGTGCTTCAGAAGGACTGAGTTACGCTGGGGGCAGCAGCAGCCCGAGGATGCTCTCATCCTCCCCAGAGCTCAGGCTGCAGGTGGGAGTGGGATCCCAGCACTGCTGATCCTGCTTTAGTCTTTGGACAGGGCCTGAAGGCCAAATTTAAAGGAAAAAAAAACCCAAGAACCTCTACAGATTTTGGAGGAGACTTATTTCAAGACTTCAGATTGAATTTCCATCAAACTGAATCAGTGTATATTTTTACACCAGAATTAAATCAGGCTGAAATAGAACCCAGTGGAACATGCTGATTTTGACTGAATTTTGCACTTTAAATATTCTCAAAGCCAAAACCTCAGAGCAGAGCTTGAGTGAGCAAAAAGCACGCCGTCGCCATCAGGAGCGTGGAAAAAATGTTTATTTGGGCTCCTACAAAGGGAATTTGACTGATTTGTTTCTCAGCTGAGAGTTTCCAGTGGTGGTGTGGGGAGTCCAGGCCCTTGTTCCCCAAGGAGCAGGATTGCAGAGCCAGTCCTGGCACGGGAGGTGAGGAAGGCTTTCAGCATGCCTGAACTGTGATTGCAGGTCCTTCACCTCCACCCATGGCGGGTGTCTCCTCTAAAACTGGAGCAGTTTTCCCTCACAGCATCGTTGCTGTGGCGTGTGATGGGGCTGATGTGGTCAGAGCAGGTGGTGGGGGCTCCTGAAAAACGGAGGTGCCTCACTGAAGGTCAACCCCCCCCTTGCTTATAACATGCTGAGGTCAATCAGGAGGAATTTGATGAGTTGTCTTAGGAGTACTTGGGCTTTGGTTTGATCTCGTAGTTGTGGGGTGAAAATCCAAGTGTCCACTCAGGGAGCTGGTCCTCAGGAGGTGCCTGGCTCTTCTCCTTTGGGACCATGCTGCAGCACAGTCATGGGAGCAGCCTTCCTGGCTGTCTTCTGGCAGAATACCAGGGAGGACACTGTTCCTGGGTCGGTGGTGAGGTGGTGTTTATGCACAGGTAACACAATGTGCTGCCTTCCCCGCTGGTACTGGCAGCGTCACGTGGTGTGTTTGTGGGTGGTCACGAGGAGCCAAGGCCACTGATGACAGCTCTGAGCTGCCACAAGCGCCCACACTGGAGGTCTGGCCAAGCCCTGGGCTGCTCCCACGTGCTTCAGTGGACCAAAGGGTTTCTAGGGAAGGTGTCTCATGGTTTGACACAGCAGAGATACTCAGGGACCTTCCCTGAAGCACAGATGTGCTTTCCTGAGAGGTTGCTATCGGAATCACCCCACTGACAGCTCCGAGGGAGCTGGGTTCCCCCCATCTCCATGGATGGTCATGACATGCTGTAGGTAACCTTGCAGCCTGACCTCTGTCTTCTCCTTGGCTTTGACTTGTCGGTCAGAGAGGGTTTGCACCCACAGCTTGAATAAATCCTTGCGTTCCCTGGGTGCTGTTTGACCTCAACCACGTGCAGCCAAGGGTGTCTGCTTTCCCTGGCCAAGCCACAATCACCACGCTGCAAAGCAGGTGTTTCCTAGCTGGGGGGAGAGTTTTTAGGTAGTCTGGATTTCATTCATTCGTGTGTGTTCAGGAGGACAAATCCCCTGTTCTCTCAAGCCAACACACTTCCACTGCCTGCGGATTGAACCACCCCGTCCCGCAGGCAGAGCCTGCAGGTAGAAAGCTGCTCCCCTTGCTTTCCCTGGGCAAGAGTGTTGGGATAGGGACAGAAATGCTGCCACCCACGGAGATTAAAGAGTCTGTGGCTTTGAAGAGTCCCGTGGGTGAAGGCAGAAGTCAAAAGATGGAGAAGTTGGTTTAACTTGGGTCCATGGGAAGAATTTCCACAGCCCGGTGCCTCCACGCTGCTGGGGAGAGACCAGGTCCGTCCCGGCTGCTCCAGCCTGCGCCCCCTGCTGCGGTAGGGCTCTTTGCTAAGGCCACTTCACCCCCTCTGCCTGGACAAAGACCTGCTGATCTCACAGGTCTGATGAGCATTTACACATGGTAATGGAAAGACGAAGGTTTAGTGGCAGTTGTATTTTTTCTGCGTGCTGGTTTTGATGTCCTTCATGAGGGAGATAAACAGCCACAGTGACCTCCCTCCCAGAGGACAGTGTTGTCACATTATTGGACTTTAAATAGAAACGCTTGTCACAACGAGGTTTTTTCCTGTTTTATATCTGTTAGTTGGTTTGGATTTGGCTTTGTTTTGTTTGTTTGCCTGCAGGATGGGCAGTGAATACAAATGAATCTACCACCCATGTGGGCATAAAACAGTTTCCCAGGTGTGGGACCAGGCAGCCCGTGGTGGTTCGCATCGTGTGGAGATCGGCAGGTCTGTTGGAGGTCATTCACGGGGAGAATCAAACCTGCTCTAACTCTGTCCCCCTTTCAGACCTTCAAAATGTGGACTTGTACCAAGGAAGCAGCAGTATTTAGTTTCAGAAGTCCGAGTAGCCTTTCCCATGCTGACCCCTGAAGGACTGCAGAAGATGATCCACCCAGAACTGTTTAACCCCTGTGTCCTCTGGTCCCCAGCAGCTGCCCACACGTTTGCAGTCAGGCCAGCACAAAGCCTGACTGTTTGAAGGGACCTATATCTCCATTTCTCACCTCTCAGGAGAGGGCTTTCACTGTTAAATATGAGACCATTCCACGTTCTTATTAAAAATAGAAATCCAGTGTACAGGACAGAGATATCTGACAATGTCAGGCTGTGGTCACCCTAGTTCTGGCATGTTGACTGTATCATTCTCAGAGGAAAGGTGTTAGTGAGACTCACTTTTGATATGTGCTTTTTTAAAATTGGCTTAGGAGCCTTTTAACTATTAGGAGCCTTTTAACCCGTCCCTGTTCCCATGGGCACAGCGACGGGTTCACCGCCTCTCCCCGGGCATCTCTGCAGGCTCTTTGCTTTCAGGGGCGCAGCCAAGGGATCCAGAGCTCCTGCCTGAGGCTGCACCTGTCCCTTTGAGGGTGTCACCTTGCTGCGTTGCTGCCATGCCCGGATGAATCCTGTGCCGAGGTCGGGTCTGTGTTCCCGATGAGGGCAGGCTCAGGGTGGAGCAGGTCTGGATGCCAAGGGCAAAGCCCGCAGCAGCCATGGCTGGATTTGGTTGGTTTGGGCACTTCTCTTCCAGCTTGAGGTGGCAGCTTTGGCACAGCCAGTGCCATGCCTGAGTCAGTGTCCTGCACAGCTCTGTGGCAGGCAGCCACAGGCTGGTGGGAAGGGAGAGTGTCCTTCCACAGGCCGGTTGGGAACAGCCTCCCTGCAGGACCCTGCTAGTGAAAGTGCAGTGGAAACCAGTCATTTTGTGGGTGAAAGCTAAAAGCTACATGGCAGACAGTAAACAAATAATTGCAGGGAAACATTGCTCATAGATTTATTGGGGAACAGAACTTAATTAAATTTTGTGAACATGCCGGTGTAGTTCCATTGATCAGGACAGATGGATGTGTGCTGCGTCTTTAAGATTTACTCACTCCACGGTGCTTTGCCTTCCTCCCCTCCCTCGGTCTCACTCACTTCATAACCTGCAGTGAAAGGGAACACATTTCTGGTGTTACTTCTTGAAGAAATCGATCCTAAGAAGCACAGGACGTGATACATGGTTTGTAACTACCATATTGCTAAGCAGAAAGAAAAAAAAAATCACTGGAGAAGGCTTGGCAGGTATTAGATTAATTTCCATCTTAAAATGGATTTTTTCCCACTAGGACCAATAAAAATATGCAGAGGCTTTCAACAGCCTCTCTAGTAATAATTAGCTAAAAGATGGTGTAAATCTTGCTAGACTAATTTAGTGATTTTAGGGGTTTTTTTAGACACTTTGCAGACATATTTTTGCCACACTCATCACTGAACTCCCAGTCACACCCCCCTGAGTCTCCTGGGGATTGCAGTGTCTCCTCTTGCCCATCACAAGCCGTAGTGGTGGTGACCCTGGGTGCCTGGCAGAGGTGCACAAGGACCAACAAAGGGCCTTGGGCTGTGCCAGGGGACTTGAACCGGTGGGGCTGCCAGCCCTGCAGGGTGGCAAACACATTCCTGCCTCCGAGACCAACAGGTGCTCCATGAGGACCCAGAGACCCTGCTCCATCTGCTTTTCACTCCAGATGTCCCACCCAAGTTGCCTTCTTCACACAGGAGGGGGCTGCCGGGCACGCAGGGCCCGGGGCTGGCTCCCCAGCCCGGGGGGCAGCGAGCACCCCCGTTGGCCTGGCTCCAGGTTGGCTGCTGTCATTCCAGCGCAGCGGGTGTTGGGCGAGTGAGGAGGCTGCGGTCCTTGCTGTGGAACTGGGGTTTGACATGTCGGTGCAGCACTGAAATTCCAACAAACAGATGGTGTCAGGGCTCTAGATTATCCTCATGAAGTGCAGATGGTCCAGGGAGTGAACTTGTACACTAGTTATTTCTGTTTTGAACAGGTTAAGAACAAATTACTTTTGTCTATTGTTATTATTGCTCTGCCAGTCATTGTCCCTCTCCCTGTGCCCAAGGAATCTTTCCCTTCTAACTTTAGACTAAAACCAGCCCCGTTTCTACGTGAAACTCCTCTCAGCATTGACTTCTTCCCAGTGGCCTTCAGGTTCCCCTTATTGCTGCAGGGAGAGGGACTTGCCTGGCAGGGGTGCAGAGATGGGTGCTGGGTGCTCAGCCCCAGGGAAAACCCCCGTCCCCAGTGCCCCATGGACAGCAGCTGCCCCACAACCTCCCATGGGTCCGATCCTGAGGCAGGGCATGTGCAGGCAGGGAGAGCTGAATGGGCCATGTACACCTGCACATGTGTGACTGGGGGTGCTGGGGCAGGCCTCTGGTCATGGTTACACTGGAGTAATTCCAGACTGACCCCACTTTTACACCAGTAGGATCTGATACTTAGACCTAATCCTGCTGTGGAAACAGGGTTATATTTTCAACATAATGTATAAGCTTAAATAAGCCTTTAAAGAAAAAAATGCACCCTCACAAGTCATTAATGTCCAGGTGAAGACTTTGCACCCACCACACAGCAGCGAGTTCTGTGCACAGATGCTGGTGTTGGCACAGAGCTCCTGGGTACATTCTCGGTGCTGCTTCCCCTGCCCCGTGCCCAGGGGAAGGACTTCGGAGCACGTGTTTCAGGCACGTCTCTTGTGCCAGCCCTGGGTGTGCTTTGGCGTGGGGTCTGCTGTGGGCTGCGCTGGCAGCGTCTTCCCCGAGGGGTGAGGCTGGATGTGGCTCATTGATCTTCCTTCTTGGCACGAGGGCTTTGCCATGTGCTGCCTGTGCTGTGGGGGAGCTTGTGCCAGGCTCTGGTCTGGGTGTTCGATCCAGAGCCCGCTCCAGAAGGCGTGAGAGCCCCAGTACCTCCTGCGTTTGCAACAGGCTGTCGATATTTGAGATCCTCAGAGTGGGGAAAACAACCTTTCCCCAGGGGTTAATCACTGAGTAAGTGTCTGCCCAGCTCCTAACAAGGGAGCCTGTCTCTGAGATCTGACTGTGATCAAGCAGCTGGACCAGTGAATACCCATCATCCTGCTGTGTCACCCGTCCCTGATGCATGGCACAGGTACCTCCTGGTGTGTCACCCATCCCTAATGCATGGCACAGGTACCTCCTGGTGTGTCACGTGTCCCTGATGCATGGCACAGGTACCTCCTGGTGTGTCACCCATCCCTAATGCATGGCACAGGTGCCTCCTGGTGTGTCACCCGTCCCTGATGCATGGCACAGGTACCTCCTGGTGTGTCACCCGTCCCTGATGCATAGCACAGGTACCTCCTGATGTGTCACCTGTCCCTGATGCATGGCACAGGTACCTCCTGGTGTGTCATGTCTCTGATGCATGGCACAGGTAGCTCCTGGTGTGTCACCTGTCCCTGATGCATGGCACAGGTACCTCCTGGTGTGTCACCTGTCCCTGATGCATGGCACAGGTACCTCCTGGCAGGGCTGGGGCAGGGAAGGTTTCCACGAAAGGTGACACAAACATATGGCACAGGGGCAAGGACGCCGGGTGCAGGTGTAGGTATAATCAGGTTCATTTATTCCTCCCTCGTGCCTGCTGCCATTACTCATTCCTCTCGCATGCAAATGTGCACATCTCCCTGCGCTCCTTCAAGCCCACGGTGGTGAGGAAGACGCTGTTCCCATCCTTAAAACACAGCGGGGCTGGAGCGCGGTGCCAGCGGGATGGAGGCACTTTGCCACGGCAAGGACCCGGCCCCCCGGCCCCTGCCTCCCCAAGCCCGTGCCCAGGGCCCTCAGTCATGATGTTTTTCTGCTGCCTGGGAGACGGATGGAGGGTGCAAAGGGCTTTGGTGTGGCAGGGGCTGCCGGGGCTGGGGGCTGCCGGGGCCCTTGGGCAGCCTGCGGACCGGAGCACATCTCCCGGGGCTGTGGGATATCTGGTCTCAGGGGGGCTGGCGCGTGCCCTTCTGCTGGGGGGGCCATGCTGACACACGAAGGGCTTTTGGGATCCAGTGGAGCGCAGAAAAAAATTGCCATCCCACTTACTGCTCATAATTAGCAATTTCCATAATTATCCTGGATACGGTGACATTGACCGAGAAGCTCGTGCCACCGCCGGAGGCGCTGTCGCTGCTCCGGTTTCAGCGCCAGGGAAGGGAAGGGACGGGACGGGAAGC